>BOPP01000015.1:18574-113752 GCA_017312745.1 Gryllus bimaculatus | reverse complement strand
GCATTCGACGTCATCCGGGGTTATCTAAAATCAACCACATTGCATTCGATGTCACCCAGGGCCACTTAAAATGGGGTAGCTCATGTCATCAACCGATAGAGGAAAATAAAAACAAGAAATTCGAGAATGTGGCATATGGAGATGAATAGCGACAACTCATCCATCGTGTATTTATTTTGTAATTTAGTAAATGTGGTAACGGCACAGAATGGTGGTCATACGATAAAATTGGTCGTGCGATACATTTGGTCATTTAAAACCGCAGCACAAGTTTCCCTAGCTCCTGCCACCATCGTTACAATCTATTCAATTATCTTTTCCTGTGGTTTAAGCATTCTAGTTTGAATTCAGACCGTCTTTTAGCTGCATTATTCTGTTTGCTTCACCTCATTTTAGATTAAAAACATTCCAGATCACAAGCGGATGCAATCACACTTAACCGCGCGGATTACACGAAAAAACACTTAATCATTACTGGGTTGGAATTACCTTTCGAGTCGAAACAAAACTGTGCTTCTAGGTTAGTAGTTGCCCCTGCAGACAAAAGTAGGCAGAAGGACTGTGTTTCTACAGACTGATGGTGATTTTACATGGGGTATTTAGTGTTTTAATTAAAATAGTTAAAAAAGTTAGTTAAAATAGCCATCTTAATGCGTTTTAGTTTTTACTTACTATCGAGACTTTCGGAATCGTGGTGTGGATGTCGAGTTGTTCCGTCAAAAGGTGAGAGGAGATATTGTAGATTATATAATTAATACCGTCTTAAAATGTGAATGAATAAGGTTTCTTCGTAATGTTAATACTTTCCACAATTCGAATTCATGTAGTCATTCAGATATATTTTAGCTTACGAGCTCTGTGGCCAAGAGTAATAAAACATGTTAATAGATGTGTTTTGTTTAATGAAAATACCTGATGAAATTGGTAATTTAAAAATATTTTAAATCAATGTAAATGACATTTCCCTACGTTTCCCATTGATGCCGATAGCTCGCAGAAACTCGCCGCTCGTTAAAAAACGCGGCATATACGACGTGTACAGCGTTCACGGAGACCTGCACTTCATTAGCTGAAGTAATTCGCGGTGAGCCGTTTCGAAATATCGTTTGTACCCCTCGGGGGAATTGCTTGGTGTAATGATATTGCCTGGTGTATGTTGATTAGCACAAAAAAAAGCGAACTACCTGGAGCCCGTCGTTTGAGGGAGAGCGATTATTTCTGTTCTACTTTCCTGCCCCTATTAATTAGGAAAGTTGTAGCTTTGTGGGAGTGTTGACTTGCTCTCAATATATCATTGGGAGAAGGAATAAGTAGTGACGGTTAAAATGGTAGATTAGGAAATATGTTATATTAATAATGTTATATGTTAATGTATTAAATAGTAAATGTTATATTAAATAATGATATATTAATTATTATTAATAATAATTATGTTATCATAATTAAAATGCTATTGGTGTCTTTCCTAGGTAATTATACTCGAATTCGCATTAAACGCGTAGGTCATGCTATTGAATATCACCATTGGACTTGTTGACAATCGAGGTGTTTCCTTCCTGTCCCATTTTGAGCCGCATTTAACGTTCGTGTACGTGTGCGTTTTTGCACATTATAATGGCCGATACTCCAAAAATTATTGAATAATATATTTATGTACGTATTTATTTCTTAATTTGCTATATTGTGTTGGTTGACTTACTCTCTAGAATACCGTTCATAATTACAGTAAAGAATACAAGAAATGACAGTTGTCATATACATTTACCAAAAAAAAAATTCAACGAAACGGGAAGGGAAAGTCGTCATTGAGGGCATTGCGCTGAAGGCCAATTGGGGGTCTGTAATACTTTAGATTTAGTCTGTTTTCTCATTCAAAAATTGTACGTACATCTGTCTGCCAACCCTAGTGTCTAAATCGTAGAAGTCATTATCTCCAAAACGAATACTCTCAGATTGATCGGGGCAATCGCGAGATTGAAATGGGGAGTTCGAAAAGAGCTTTTAATTTTTGGTGTCTATTGTATGAAGCTGATTGAACCTTTTAAAAATTTTCTCAAAAGTGGCTCTTAAGTTTTTTCTGTAACGTTTCAAATAGTCCTATCTTTCTCTTTCGATCTAGGAGAAACAACCCAGCTTTCATTTCCGGAGTATAACCTTTTCCCTCGAAGAGAAACTGTTCCCCATGCGGCACCGTTCGCCTCCACAAGGCGAGAGGCCTTCGCTTCGCCGCTGTAGCGAAGTGGCGTAGCTATCTATTAGACTGCAATGCAGAGCCTTTTCAAACAATCAATGAAAAAGAAAACTGTTTTCATTTCTTCATAATGCGCTTATTTATAATTTTTCCATACACAATTGAGTTTCTCGTTCTTTGTATTCATTGATTTGCGTCTTCAACTTCCCGATTGTTTCCGAGCTTACACGTCGTAGGAAGAGGAATTTCATCCATGAGCAGTTCGTGTGCTCGCTCAGTTTGCTGAGTTACTGCAGTCAGCTTAATTTCACGAAGGCTGGCGTAGGCTGGCCTTTCACGTATCCTCGAGTACGTTCGTGACCTGTTGCGGATTCACACTACACGCACACACCAACTCAGCTTATCGGAATGACTAACCTCTTGATGTAACCTAAGGCACAGAAGCGACAAGCAACAGTGGGCCGTTAGAAGCGCCGTACAATGATGTTCCCGTTAATGTACAATGCGTCACCTCATTCTGAATGTTATTTTGAGATAGGGCAATTAATGAGAAGTAAATGTGTGTGAGAATTTAATCGGAGAAAATTATTACGCTACGCTTTTCCGTGTCGCCTAAGAGGCGTACCCACTGCGGAGGGTCTGGGAAGGGCGGGGCGGAGCGTGGGGTGGGGGGCGTGGCGCGGCGCGGCGCAGGCGAAATCCCGGCCCAAATTGCGGCATGCGAGGCGTGTGTCCGCCGGCCGCAGCAGCGCCCGTCTCGCCGCGTGATACATGGCCCCGCGCCGCGCCGCCCCGAGAGACCGGCCGGAGGGACCGGCCAGATCACGAGATTCGCAAGCTTCATGTCGACGGCGGCGATGGCAAAAGCGGAGCGGTTCCAGTGCCCGAGTCTCTTGGAATTTGCAGTTCCCGACGGAGAGAATGCTGGGGACTGGGCTGCGGTAGGGACAAGTTAGCGACACAAGCTTAGTAACACTTTTATGCCAGGATTTATTTAACCGTTCACTTGACGTAAATCAGGTCGGTATTATCCAATCGGGGCTTGAACGTCCCCACAGCGACATAGAACCTCCCGATTGGATGAAATCGCAATAGCTGACTGAGCTAGCTCTTTAGTCTAGCTCTTTAGTCTAGTGCACGACTAAATAAATTGTATTATAAAGCAGATTTGTGTTTAAGACGCTGCTTCAGGTTTCAGCTTCAACTGCCACCGATTATATACAAAACCAATATCTACAGTGTAACCAATGGACGTGATAATGTTGATGTGTCATCGAGTGACTGCCAGGACGGAATAGAAATCCTTATGCAGTAATCGGGTAACCTTTGCGTGACAGTCTGTCTGATTCGGTTCGGTCCACCGTTTGAGTGAGTAAAGCAAGGTTTCATTCAATGCGCGTCTCGATCTGTTGGTGAGAAAGCGGACATTTTATTATATCCTTCTCATCTAATTATAAAGGTAAAATGAAAAAGCATGAACTTATTTTTAAAAACTGTTTAAAACATTGAAGACCCTAAACGAAACTCGTTATGATTTATTTAAGCTGAAATGGATTGCATTTTATTTCTTCTTCCGAACATTCAAAAGAATGGACCAAAGTTTTAGTCTATGTGAACTACCTGATTTTTTAAATGTTTTTAATGTTGACACATTTTAAACTTTAAATTCAAAACATCGGGTAGCATTTTTCGTGTAAAAGACCTGTTTTAAAGCAAAGTACATGATTTTTATTTCTGATTAGTTTTACACTTCAATGAATGTTCTCTATAACAAACTTTCGCCTGCAGTCGCAGAAATGTAATGTTCGAAAGTTGCAGTGAATCCCAAGATAACTTCAATCGCCTACATCTACTAATCGGCGAGATCCGCGTATCTTGTCTGTAATGCTCAATCCATTTAGACGTGGATTTTGAATACTTTGGGTCACAAGATGAAGTATGAATAAATGAAAGAATGATGTGTTGACTGACGTACCAGGCAGGGGAGCGAATTCAATCGGAAAGGTATGGAGAAGAATGCATGTACCAGACAGGAGCGAATCAATCGGGAAATGTAGGTGGAAGAAGATGCTACCAGCGGAGGAGCGAATCAATCGGGAAATGAAATAGTCCGTGGAAGAATGACGTGTAGAGTGGAGGAGTAGAATGGAACGTACCAGCGGGAGAGCGAATTAATCGGAATGATGTGGAAGAATGAGTACAGCAGGGGAGCGAAATAATCGGGAAATGATGTGTAGAAGAGTACCAGCAGGGGAGCGAATAAGTCGGGAAATGAAATAGTTCCGCCCCCCCCCCCCCCCCCTGGGAAGAATGACAGTGTGAGCTGAGGAGTGAATGACCGTACAGCGGGAGAGCGAATCAAGTCGGGGAAATGTAGTTCCGTAAGAGGGAATGAGAATGTAACCAGCGCGGAGGTAAAGCAATCGGACATAAATAAGTTCCGTGGGAGTGAGCAATGCTTATGAAATCTCATTGAAGTGGAATCTTTAGATATTTTCGTTTGTAACTAATCTCCTTTGACAGACGCCCTTCTCACTGCGGCAGTGAAAAGTGACGCGGGGCGGCTTTCGCGTTCGTGATGGTGACTCACGGCTGCGCTCTACTTAGTAATCGATATTGCATCGTAAGGATGTCTGAGTCAGGCGTCATTACGATCAGCGCCACAAGTGTTTCATACGCATCGAGCCACCTAAGTATAAGCATGTTATGTTCCTTGTTGTTGCGTTTTGGATCCTGAACCTACAGGGCCATCCGAAATTTCGATTGACTCAATACTAGTAGAACTGTCGCAGCGGTGTGCTCTCGTTAGAAAAAATCTGTTGGCTCCACTCGACATTCCGAGAAACGTGAAGCGACAGGTGTTTACCATTAGCGTATGAAAATGAAAGCCCAAGCTGATGTAACTAGTTTGCTAGAAATTGATGGACGAGCGACATTTTCTGGAAGGAATGTGAAGGACTGTGGACTGGCGAGTCAATGAAATAGTATTCACAGATCAGCGTATGGAGTAAGTGTGAGTATGAAAGATGCGATGGCATATATAATTCTACAATTTTTATTATTCATTCCAATATTTACAATTAAGGGGACATTTTATGGACACATTAAAACAATTTGGGTACAAAAAATTGCTTAAAAGCTGTCGAGTTTACATAACGTACCGCAAGGAAAAATTCACTGAACCATGCGCTTATTTAACAATAATTCAGTCTTTGACAAGCCGTTATAAGAGTCAAACCTGAGCCCAGAACACGCTCAGCATTATTCAGCCAATACGGGACGTGGATTCACCAGCCACTTCTTTCCTCGCAGCTATCTTTGGCACCTTCCCGCTCTACGTCGAGAGTAAGAACACTTCCTGCGACCTAAAAAACCCCAGCAGGAGTCATCGGATGTGTTATTTGACATTTTCAGCTAAGCGTTGTCTTTGGGAAACGTCCAGCGTGAAGGGACCTTTCTTTGACTTGCGGGCGCGGGGTGCGGGGAAACGGGCGGGGGCAGGTCCGAAGAAAAGATATGCTGCCGGTTGCATCGCTTTACGCTTATATTCAAGTCTTATCTAAATAAACGTACATCCATATAATCGACTAAGAAATAATGATAGTAATACCTAATAATAGTAATAATAATATAGTAATAATAAATAATAGTAATATAATAATAGTAGTATAAATAATAGTCTATTAATAATCAATTATAAGAATTATAGTAATAATAATAATAGTAATAATAATAGACAGTATTGCACGTACATACATGCGTACATATTGTGGGCTGAACTTTTTATAAGGGCCACTACTAGATCGTAGAACCGGCCCGGGCGCGGGGTTGGCGGGGCGGGCGTGGCCAGCGCGTAGGCCACGCTGTGCGCGGGCGCCTCATCTCGCATTCAGGGCGGCGGCTGCGCGGCCACGGCCCCGTAGTGAACGGCGCGTGCGGCGCGGCCGTACCGCAACGATCGGCCAAAAGCTCTAGCTCAGAGAAAGCGTCCCACCCCACTCCACCCCACCACCACCCCCACCCCACCCCTATCACGCCCCGCCACGCTCCGTCCCGCCACGCTCCGTCCCGCCACGCTCCGTCCCGCACGCTCCGTCCGCACGCTCACGTCCCGCCTCGCTCCGTCCCGGCCGCGCTCCGCCCCCACGCTCCGTCCCGCCACGCTCCGCCCGCACGCTCCGTCCGCCGCGCTCCGCCCGCCACGCTCCGCCCGCACACGCTCCGCCCGCCACGCTCGCCCCTGCCACTCTCCGCCCGCCGCGCTCGCCACGCTCCGCCGCCACGCCACCCAGCTCCGCCCGCCGCGCTCCGCCACGCCACGCTCCGCCCCGCCACGTTTCCGCCCCGCCGCGCTCCACCCGCCGCCCTCCGCCACGCTTCGTCCCGCCACGCTCCCCCGCCACGCTCCGTCCCGCCCCGCCCGCTCCGCCCCGCTCCGCCCCGCCTCGTCTCGGCCGGGTGGGCCGTCTGGCCTAGCCAATGGAATGCCCTCGCGTACAATCGGCTTCTGTGTGCGGGAACAAGGCGCGGTTGAGGATGCGCTCGCAACAAAAACAAAAAAAGGTGAAAAAACATCTTGTTGCTGCGTTTTACAAACGGGACAGGGGGACATAAATTCTGCAGAATGCTAATTACATGCGTCAGGGAGGGAGATAGAAGAGGAGGGGGCGGGGCGTCTCCACTTCCGCGTACTCGGTGTCATGCGGACTATGAAGTACAGCCTGCCCTGACGGAACCCGAATTGCGTCTTCGAATTACTACACCGATCGCTTGTCTTCCAAAAAGAGGGACTTTCTCTGAGGGTTGATGTGCCTGTTGTCGTCATTCCACTCCGCTACAAAAGTAATATCTTCAGAAGAAAGAAGGTCTTTCATGTTAGGGCGCAAACTGTTCGACATTTCTACCTTATAGAAATGCTACGAACCAGAACTTTATTGCAATGATGTCAACACGTAGAGCTGTCTCTTAGAGTACCCCCAAGATTACAGCCATAAAGGAAATAAGAGAAGGAACATTCTATATCTTACACGAATGTAAGGCATTTCGTTTGCACACTTCCTGACAGCAATCAATTATTATAAATGTATTTTGTTTCCACGCAATCCAACAGTTCTTATTTCGTATAAAATTATATTCAGTAGGATCTAGGGTACCATCATCCTATTGACAAGGAAGGTAATCGAGCCTACATATGGAGTTCATTCAACTCTAATAGTAATCGGTGAATTCCGTGCCGTGAAATATTTTCTGATTATGCAGAAGCACTACAAAATGGTCTGTATTACTTGCGTGACACCATAGGAAACCACCACCTCTTAGGAAAACGGAATGACAGAGAAATGGGAGTATTCAAACAATCGCATTATTAAATATCCAATGTAGTGTAAAATTGGCTACCAGCTTGCATTCATTGCATAAGGAAATGGTCGTACGACTTCCGTAATCGAAATAAAAATATTTGAAGTTATTCCTTCTCGTCCATACAAGAGATGCTGCTGTTCACCGCCGATTAATGCTTCGCGCAACCTCACCCCGTGACATTTCGTAGGCCCGTCGCCGGAGAAGGCGAGGTGGACAAGGCGGGCGGCAGACGGCGCTGGCGAGGGGGCACCGGCTGATTCAGCGCAGCCGGCCCGACATCACGACGCGACACGACGCGACGCGACGCGACACATGGCGCGACACGTCACGACAGGACGCGACGACGCCCAACCTTGACCTCCTATGCTCTCTGGACTGCGGCGCCCGCGGTGCCAAGCCCTCCCGCACCAGCTTCCGCGTCCGGGCGGTCGAGAGCGGCGCCCAAACGCCGCCAGGTGGACCCCGTGCTCGCGCTTCGGGCCTCGTACAGCGGCGCTTGCGTAATCTCCCCACGCGGTCCCAGTAGGCGCAAGTGTTACTTCGTCATCGGGGTTTTTGACCTGCGCCTCAAGGTTGAACTTTCTCGCGCAGATCCAGACGGCTGTACGAAATACAACGCAGTCAAATTAGACCAAAAAATGTCGATCGAAGGAAACAAAAAGTCTCGGTGTTTTGGAAAATTACTCCCGTGCACTGAACGTATCAAAATATTTTATAAGGGAGATAACTAGGGAAAGAAGAACTTTTGAATTGTAAAATGGTTAATTTTACAACAAATCCATATAGGAACTTGATTGTAGGAAATTGTATCTCCTTTAATTTTGTATAGAACATTATTTTCTGTGGGATTAATAGTTGTGGAAATATATGCAAGAATGTCGAAAAAGCACTTTCAAACGGCCGCCTCGCCCCCGGCTCTCCTCAAACACTTATGGAGTTTTGGTATGTTATGCAGTAGGTACCCACAAACAATCATGTGGGGACGTTTTGTGGACAAATCATGCCCACATCCTCAGGTATACAAATAACTGTAAATAAATATACTTTCCTTTTTTAAGATAACAGTAACCTTTATGAAACGAAAATTTTATAAGCGATAGTAGTGATTCGTTATTCTTGAGTCTTATGAAAATAGAAAATTATTGAAATATTCGTGGCGACCACCTTTCTCGTAGGGACCAGCGGCCCTCGTCTGAAAATGTGCGATTTTTTCTCCTCTTTGTTGTTGGACGACATTTTTTCTGAAATATTCGCAAAGAATTTTACCGTTGATGGAAATTTGCCCGAATTAACGAAAAAGAAAATCTTTGAGAAGTCTGTAAATCGTGATTAGCGTGACATTTTATATTTTTTTAAAAAATGTTTCAAAATGTTTCGAAATTATAGGTTTGATTTTGATGCAATATACCATTTTTGGATTTAACATTATTATGGTTTTTAGTTTTTCCATTGGTTTTGGAACTGAATCTAGTAAGACATTTTGAGTGTTGATTTTGATAATACTATGGGAAACGTGAATTTTGTCCTTGCCTTTGACGTCACAATCGCAAGGTGAAATCGTAAGTGCAATCAATGTACCTTACGTGGAATCCGAACCCACAGCCTACGTTCTGCGCGGAGCTGTCGACACCGCCGTTGTCTGAACTACGGTAGGCGACCCAAGGATTTATCAAGTCGAAAATCTTGATATTTTTTTAGTCGTGTGTTAATTGAACATTGTATGAATCAGATGTAATCAGAAAACTCGCACTGTTCCCAGACAAAAGATAATGCGGCACTTGTGAGAAAATGCCTTTTGCTCCCACGCTGGTACAGCAACGCTGAGTCAACGTTGTTTGAATGTCGGACAGGATATCTTGAACATTGTTTGTGCGATTTCTTTTCAATAGGAAATTAAACCGGGAAAGTACAATAATAATCATTATATTTTTGCCGGAAGGGAGAAGTGAACTTATCATGCATGGTGAAGAGTTTTCTCCCTTTCTCCCTTAATATCTCCCTTAACAATAGATACATCATAATGGTAAAGGCATTATACATCTCTGTTTTTGTTTAAGTTATTGAGTTACTTTGAATTTTATTTCTCAAAAGGAAAGCTTTTTTTATAATTTAGTAAACGAAAAAGTATTGTACGTAATGCGTTAGTAAAGAATGCAGATCGACTATCACTTGTGGGAAATAAGGTCGTTCCTATGGACGCGCGTTTGTTTTATCAACATTCTTACAGTTATATGTCCGTTTAATCTCTGGTGGCATTCATTACTATATGACCTAAATTATTTTCTATTCCTGTAAGCGTTTCTACGACCTGCCTCGATTATAAACGTTCCGTATTCTTTGTATATTTCGGTTAATTTATACTTCCTAGAGAATATAGTGAGTCACGGCTGCAAGTTTGGACATCTTTCCCGATAACGATGCCATTCGATAATTTCTCTTCGTATCTCTACTCTACTGTCCTTATCTTCAATTGACTTTGTAGTTATTTACAAGCTCTCGTTCTCTCGGTTTGTTGACAGTCTTATCGTATTAAACGTTATCGTTTCATTATGCACTTCTCGGTATGGGGAAATTATTGAGTGATTGATATTAATTTGTTTAAAATTATTCAATTTCATTAACTGTGTTTTGACAGAATGAGCACTAGACGCAACCAACAGTGTATCTTTGTTTCATCGGATTATATATAGTGTGACTGATATCTGAAAAAACAGGAAAATTGAAATGCTGAAATTGTGGAAGGGAAATACAGAGGAACGGCTGACTATCTCAAAAATTGTGCAGATGACTCTAGCCTGAATCCTGGCCGTAGAAAAGAATAGTGTTTTTTTGTGACACGGCGAATAGTAAGATAAGGTAAAGGAAACCAAACAACGTACTGGTGAGGTACTACACACTACCTTCCAAAAATTTATTCAGAGTACCTTACGTAAGCTGTGTGGATTGCTACTCAGAATTAGTGAATAGTACACTATTAGTACAATCAATGGGACAGCCCAGAACACGGGATTCCAACAAGGAATTAACTGCAGAGAGACTAGAAGAATGGCGAAGGCACAATGAAGACATGGGCTATAAGATACTACTGACAAGCTAAACTTCCCCAAACAGGATTAAAAAAGTGACTAACTTGGCAACAAAACATTCGATATCAAACATCAAAGAACAAAAACGTGACTGACAAATATAGACACTATCGTATCTGAACACAGAAAAGTGATAGTGCGAAAGAATATCCTTATCCCTTGGAATTAGAAAAATTCCAGCACACAACTCTTCACTCATTCATTCCTGAAGAGAAATGAAATACTATATAGAACAGAGAACTAGAGCATATTACTGAGAAAGCTGACTTTACGTATTGTCAGCAAAGAAACTCGACGCGAATATAAAAAAACAAACAAAATAGTGGTACTAAAACAACATGTATTTCTCGCCAATACTTTCACTCAAAACTACTCGAAATGCACTCAAATTTTCAAAAAATTGTACATTACCTTATTTCAGAAAAATCTTTGAGAAGCAGATTTCATTCAGGGAAAAACTCTATCCTTAATATTATAGTTGCAGGAAGACTACGAAAAAATTTGACCTTTTGCAATTAACGAAAAATCACGGTTTTCAATGAACAGAAGATCTGCACTATTCTCTTAAACATCCTTCACACGGAATGTAGAAAATGACAAAAAAATCAAAAACGGTGAAGACATTTTTTTTTAAATTTGGAAAATGTTCCAGGGGCTTCATGTAAAGTATCCCCCAAATTAAAATATAGGTTTTAAAGGACAGACAGACGTTTTACCGTCATTTGGTTTTTTGGTATCAAGTCCCATAAAATCTGGATTCAGGCTACACCACGTATTATATTATTTTTTTTCTAAGTTTAGCAACTGGATTTATCCACTTTTTCATTATCAGGGCAATAACAGTTTTTCTGTCGAAAATGCGCTGTTTCTTTTAGCACAGTATTACGTAACATTATCTCTACTTCGTAAGCAGTAGCAAGAAAGTAATAGGACCGCTTATCGCGTAAACAGAAGGAAGATGTCAAGTAGCAATATCATTTGTACAAAATTCACAAAACACCCTTATGGTGTGGAAAGTTTGACATTATTTTTATTTGAGGCCACAAGTAACACAGACTGCATAATTTGTAGTAACATGAATATTTAAATTAAGAAAATATGTCTAAGACCAAGTTCTATTTTTTACAAAAAACAAACAAACAATACGTGAGAAAATAGATAACAAAGTCACAAAATAATATTTAACAACTTGCATTGTGATTACAATAATTACGAAAGTAGAACACCGACCTTCCAACAAGTGAAGTGCCGCCTGTTGATAAACAAGAAGGAAGTAATCGTGTGTTTGTAGAGAGAACACGCTTGATTCTAGTTAGGTACAAAGTTATGCGTCGCTGAAAGAAATTTAATTTTTCGAAACTAAAGTAAACGTGTGGTAATGCTACTTTGAGAAGAAGATTAATTTTTTGTTTTTAAAACAGTTAAAAATAATTTACAATAAAAATAAATAATTCACTTACTCTTGCTCTTCATGAGGGTGGGCGAGGTGGGGCTTGTTAGACGATTATAATGAACAAATGTACAATGCACGGTCATCACGTGTAATTCCACGTGTAAAAATATGTTTTCCATACTGCACAACTTTTGTGGGGTTATAAAGAAATGGCTATCCCTAACGTTCAGCAGATATATGAAGAAAATAAATCAGTGAAGTAATCACTAAATGTTTCACCACTGAACATGATAAATGTTTTTGAGAGTAATATTGGTTATTAGGACACTTAATCAAACAATAGTCTCGTTAAAATTTTGTTAAAGGGAGCAGTTTGTTGGGAACCGTACAAGAAACATACATTTTCGGGTGTTTGGAGAGTTTGCAAAATTTTCCATTAGAAGGTAAATCTACTTCCTTTATGAGATATGTTAAATTTGCAATGTACGAATTTTGTAGGTGCATGTGAGTAAACGTTGGGCGAGTGTCGTTTGGACATCGCTCGCCGCCTTGGCTTGTCCGCCACGCCACGGAGCGATAAGGTGCGCGCAAGGAAGGAACTGATAACGCCCTTGAACAGGTCGTCCGCAAGCCAAGTGTGTCTATTTGTAAACGGTGACCGCTTGAAATAGCGCTTCCCCATACTAATAGTTTTTACATCCATTTGCAGCATTCTACCATTGTAAATTAAAGATGCTATTTTGCGACTACTCGTTTGAGTAGAATGAGTAGAGTTTTGAGTAGTTGACTCGTGTAGAGTAACGAGTAGTCGTTTTTGTGGCTTCCATCTAGCAGACAACTGATGATGATGGCTAAGCCATCGAAAGCTGCTAGAATTAAAAATATTGTTGCAATACAACATCTTTAATTATTTTAAAAAATGCCAAAGATATCTTACCACAACACCTATATTTCTACCTTGTCCGGTTAGGAAACTCAACGAGCGAAATTGATGTGGAGTGGCCATACGAGAAACTTTAGTGTACAGTGAAGACATAATAATGATAAAGAAAAGATTCATAACTAGAAAAATGATAGAAATACGAGACCTGAAAATGTCACAAATCAGTAGTGACGTGCAATTTTGTGGGATATTAGATAATTTATTCTTTTTATTTCTTGACTGCCTTGTTACTTTCGAAGGCAGTTCAAAACACTTAGGATTTAATTAGAGTAATTGCGTACACGCGGAAAATATGAAAGAGAAACTTAAATAAGTTCTGTTCCGGAGATGAATTTCAGATTTTGTTACCTGACGCCGAGCGTCTGGTTCTCTTTCCGCTAATTCTTGACGAATCAGAGCGCTGATAAATCAGACGTTTAAAATTCGCGCGTCATCCAATATTCACAGGAAAATAAAGTACAGGTACTTCAAAGCAACCGACTAAGACCGCTCACGGCGATATGAACGACTCGGCGAAAATGTTTGGAGCTTTTACTACTCAATGAGTAACATTTTGTACGAAAGCTGGATGCATGACAGAAGGCACAACACTTCACCGACTTTGAGATATAATATTATACGAGTATCATATAATTAGCTTTAAGATAATAAAATATGCATACACCGGTAAAGTATTAATACATTTGGAACGCAGTTTTCATTGATTTGTTAGTTAACGATTCCTGACGCGTCATTAGTACGTAAGTGTAGTGCATGTTTTATCGCGGGAGCTGGCGGTGATCTTTCCCCGATGGATGGCGAAATCCGGCGTCTAATTATACATCGGCTTGCGGGGTTTTCCCCAGCAGGTATCATATCCGGGGGGGGGGCAAGGTCCAAGTTCTCGACTTGACTAGCGCCATGAGTGGTAGTGCATGTAAGTGAAAGTGTGTTTTAGTAAGGGGGTGGGAGTAGGACAAGGTAAAGGAAGGACAAATCGCTGCTCCAGCATTCGCCTGGTGTTGATCGGAGAAACTACGGAGAACTACTGACCAGAGCAGCCGGTCGTGAGAATTCTACTCCTGACAGTGGCAGAATTCGTGTTAGCTACCTAGGTAGTGGTGAAAATCGTGCCACCGTCGGGATTGAAACCCTAGGACTTCTCGGGCAGAGGCATTGCAGTCAATTGATGCCCTGAGCCACCTAAGCCGGTGCAGTTTTCATGAAACTCTTCACTAACGCGTAATAAAGTTGCCGCGCATGCTCCGTAAATTATGCAAGTTTGATGTCCTGCTATGTGGCATTTACACAGAGACGCTGCGGAAATATTGCAGGCAGGAAGCGGTGCGGAGGTCCGCAACAAGTACACGGAATGTTACTGCTGCGGCGTCGACGGCGAGTAGGCACAGAGGTTCAAGGGCACAGAGGGCGGCGACAGCGGGGAGGATTATTGGCGCAAACACACAACATATTACAGTACGAGCACAATTCACACGCACGAGCACAATGTCACAAGCAAAATTCTCGCCGATCATGTCAATTTTACTGTTTCGCAATGAGCGATGGCTTGTTCACGAGTCTGCGGTACCAAATTATTGGGAGATACTATTCATTAAAGTACGTGAAGGAAACGGGGGAAATACCTCGATATACACACACAAACAACAATCGAACAACAAACGACAATCGACTTAAACGACAAACAACCGTTACGAGATGTTGACAATAAGTTTTTCTGCCGAAAATTTGCCGCATTCCGTCGCACGATTACTACACTTTCTCTTCTTACGAAGTAAGGGCGTGAAAGTAAAAGGAATTTCGTAACCGCACGTAATGAATCATTTGATATCCGTGTTTCCCAGCTTTTTTAAACCGACAATTTGAGTAATTTGTACACGGCTTTCGGGAAGAGGCTCTCCAAACCAAGTAGCTACCCTGTAAATGGTTAACATAAAATCGATTGTATTTATTAATTATATCATTAAAGTCGTAACTTCATTTTGCTCGTTTTGTTTTATTTATTTCCTAGTAAAATATGTCATACAATACATGTAAATTCTAACGTTTGAAGGTAAAGGGCGACCAGAGGGGTCCAGAAATGGTGTTGCCCCCACCTCTTGTTTTAGAATGCGCATGCCTATGGATACAACTGACAACACTGAAAAAACAAGTTACAAGTAATTTTTTGAATTTACAGAATCCAAACGACAGAATTAACTCTCGTGTATGCACCCACTTTCTAATTTTACGAACTATCTGTATTACTAGATTTTATTCTATTGGGTACAAAACTCTTTCTTCTACAGGTCTCGAAATTTTGTCTAGAAGAAAAAATGAAAAGTTCGTCGTACTTTCAACGACGTCTAGGACTCTTGACCAATGCTCGTTCCATACTTTCCATGTTCTTATCTGTCATACATGCGTATAGTTAAAGGTAAAACGGAGATATAACTTGAATCTCATTACTTTAGAGTTATATATTCCCGCAATGCTCGTTCTTTCTCGTTTCCCTGTATATAAGCATATTTACAATGAAACTTTCTCACGAAATTCATTACTACAAACATCTACTTCGGAACATACGTCCGTCGCCCATTTCTTCTCACTTCCGAATGTGTTCTTCCTGCCGTGTAGCCCAAAACAAAAACATCGCATCATATTCCTTTCAGGCCAACTGCTGAAGTCATGTGCATAGCATGATAGAAGTTGCTTACCAAGAACAAGTCAATTTCGTTTCCTTACAATTAAATTCCATAGTTAAAATAAACGTTAAATTTTAAGAAATTCCACGTTTAAATCTTGAGAAATATTGATAGGCAATAAGAAACATTTAATGTAAGTTTAAAATCGTTTAAAGAATACAGTAAAAAATAGTCAACTCGATTTCTCGAAATATGTTTAGTCCATTCAATTATGATGAAACCAGAACTGACCAACGTATAACTTTCAAGAAATGATCAAAAATACTATGCTTGCGTGATAATGTGTAAAATTCATTGTTTAATTTTCATCTCGACAATTATCTCCCCTCTCAAATTTTTCAATTTTTTCTAATATTACAGATGCACTGTCTTGTCTGTATCAGGATGCCAGCTGGCCACCAGAATGTAATTTCCGAGCATCTTCCATGTTTTCCCTGGTACTTCCCGTTATTTCTGCCTTAAAGCATCTACATAGCCGTGCGAGGTATTAAAAAGGGACTCGAAGTACAATGAAATAAAATATTTTGAACTATGATTATAACTTTAAACAAGAATTTTGCAAATATTTACCAACTTTAAATCCTCACCTGCACTTCCACCTACTGAACAAAGATTTTTTCAGTTTTATTCATTTTAAATTTGAGCTAACTATGCTTCGAAATATTTCCCATAAAGTCATTCGCAATTTAAAAATAGGTTGTTTCGTAATATTTTGTTAACGAATGTAATTGCAAATATAAAAAAACACTTATTTTTGGAAAAAAAAATATTTCAAAAATGTTGATTTTCAAATGTTGTTGAATCCAAGAAAAAATTCCATAAGAAGAAAGTGTATTTAAAATTTTTAAAAATTAGGGATTAAAGATATAAGATTAATAGTGTCTTAAGTCTAAACGATGACTGATTACAATCCTATTATTTTACTGAATAAGTGGAGGTATCGTTAGTTTTCCATTGTTTCTTTCGTCAATGCCAGACGAATACCGGAGTAGTACCCTAACATACGTGCAATGGACCGCGCGCGATTTTTCCTTCCTCTTCCTTATTCTACTCGTATTTTCTCCTCTTATACACATACTTACATACAGTATACTACCGCACATGTCGAGTAACCAGACAGGATCCTGTGGGACGGTTCCTTACTGGTGGGAGAAACATGGATGGGGAAAACTCCGCCAGCCGGCGAAAGACTGTACCGCATCTGGCCATCCTGCGGGGCAGAACACCGCCATCTCTCAAGATTAAAAAAACTCACTACACTTGCAGGACTAATGACTATAGCAGTTGACATCAGGAAACACTAAATTACCATCAATCATTCTCTTAATTTTGAAGGTTTGCCTTTTCGCCTTGCAGCCACCCTACTCGAGTCCTGGGAGTTGCTGTTAACATATACGAATGTTGAGAGCGTAGGCTTCCGCGGCCGGAGTCAGTGTTTACTTGGCTGTCCGGGTGACGCCGCGTCCATGGCGAAGGTGCCGACGTTTCGGTTGCCATTCTTCGTCCTTCCTCAGGGCCAATGAATTATCGATCATTGGCGATCATTACGCCCATACGAATCTTTCATGTGTCTGGATGACAGCCCAGATGGGTAACTGTCACCGTCAAAGTACGCCTGCTCTGAAATTACTTTCTATTAGCTACTATAGGAAGGTAATTTCCCATCTGGTTATCTAGATATTCCGTCTACATGTGAAGGCCTACCACCTCCCATCTACTTGTGTAGATATCCCGTGGAAGGCTGTTTTCTCCACATCTTTAAAGTTTTTCTAGATATAACCAGGTTCCCCAGGTGCACGGTGCGAGTGAAGCTGGATGCGACACTATTGCGAGATCCCATTGGCAGTCGTCAGAAGCCCATTCGATGACAAGTGGAAGCGCGGAGGCGGTGGCGGAGAGGATGGGAAGGGCGCTCAGGCGGCGGAGCGGCGCACGGGGCGGCACGTGGCACGTGACACGTGGTGGCACGTGGTGACTTTTCACTTCTTCCGGCCACGGGGCCGCGGCGGGGGCGGGGGCGACGTTGCGCATATGGCGACCTTTGCGGCTGCGCCCCCCCCTTCGCGGAGAGGGAGAGGGTGGGGGGGAGGGGGGAAGGGGCGGGGCGTCCTTTTGGCGAAGCCGCGCCACCGCCAACGGCCCGGCCCCGCGGGACCCAAATGCCACCGCCCCCACACGTCCTGAAAGGTCAGCGGGCGCAGGCCGACTGCCCCAGAGCGGGGCGTTGGGGTCCCTGTCCCGCGCTCCGCCCTTCGCTGCTGCGCCGCTCACCACGTGGCAGTCGGCGCGATTCCCCGTTGTTCAAAGCTTCGGTTTTTCACAAGCGCCGTCTCTGGTCAATAAACTGATCCTGAGAAACCACGGTACAAGAATTAAAGGAAAGACTTGTTTGTAGAGTTAACCAACAAGCCGGTTTTACCTTGTGCGCCTTTTCCTTTTCCTAATCTACCCATGATTCATTGTATAAATTTCGCAAAACAGTGTGTCGAACCACAGAAGAATGATATAAGATATATTGTATCTATATTTTTCTTGTATTTTTTATAAAATTGCATTCTTGAATTTTAGATTGTTTGAGAATAGTAATTATGCTGTCGTCAAAAAAAATATATTTTTCGTAATTCCTTCGATACATTCATGGCGTTGCTATCTGTTGTTGATTGGAACGCTACTGGATGTGTTTCGTTTGTCGGTTACTGTTTATCTTCCTTCTATTGCAGTGGCCTGGCCTTTCAAGAAAGAATAGTTGCCGTCAAGTGGCGCTCTAAGAGAGGCAAGGCTTATAAGTGGATTTCGCAGCCTTTTTTAATGGACTCGCTGCTTTTGTTTTTGTACTTCTCCTTTAATGTTACTACTCCTCCTATCTCTAATGTTAGTGCAAACATGGGTGTTGGACGTTTTTCTCTTAATTTCGAAGGGTTAATTCGTTTATGTGATGGACATTTGTAAAACTCTATTTGATTTTCTGCCCTCGAGTACTGCGTAGATGTAGGATTTATAAATTTCGCAAAACACTTTTTAAAATGTTTGATATCAATGACCTTCGCTGTTGTCAGTATCCTTCGAATCTGGCAGTATATCAGCGTGGATGACTTTTTACAATTTCGAGGTGTTTACCTGTCTTAGTTGTCTGTTGGAACAAGCAGCACTGCCAGTATTCTGTTAAATACACTGCTAGGAATCTCGTAGGTTCGGACCGGGAGAGACGGCTCAGGGCATCAGCTGCAGTGCCTCTGACCGGGAGGTTATAGGTTCGAGCCCCGACTGTGGCAGGATGTTTATACTGCCTAGATAGCTAGGGCGCTGTCTGAAGGAGCATTCTAGCGACCGGCTGCTCTGATCGGTAGTTTTCCGTGGTGTCTGCGATCGGCAAGCGAATGCCGGAGCAGTACCTCAACAAATGGGCCACGGACCGCTCGCGATTTTTTTTCCTTCCTCGTCCTAGACGTATCCTCACCCCTTACTTACACACACTGATATGCACTACACAACCACACATGCCATGGGACCGGCTAGAGCTGCTTGACTCGACTGGGGCGGTGTCTCGGTGAGAGATACTTGATTGGGGGAAAACCCTTCTAGGTGACGGTAGGCCGGCGCCGGGTCACACCATTAATAGGGGGACGATCACCGCCACCCCTCTTCCCCAAGGAAGAAAAAAAAGCATGCACTCAAGTACGCGTCTAATGCCCTTAGCAGTTGACACGCTCAGGATCACCAATCAACTAATCCAAGGTGCGGGGAGCCGTGAAGGGGAACAGTGCGGACGAAGCCCCGTGAGCGTGAGCGTGTGTGTTTGTGGGCCCCCGCAGAGCCCCCGCGTACATTTGCATATCGCACCAGAGGGGCCACGCCCCCTTCCCGCGATGGGCTCTAGGGGCCTCGTTAGACCCGCGCGGCGGCGGCGGCGGCACGGCGGCAGCCGCCCCCGTCGGCTTCCGACAGGGCGCCGCCATCGATCAAGGGACAGGCTTGGTGACGGAGGCGCAGCTGAGGGGAAACGCTTGTTGACGGTTAGTTCGTTTTCATACCGTCTTATTGAATAACTCAGTTAACTCAGTGACTGAATCCGTTGCCGCTACAGCTTCTCCGAAAGGGATGTTCTAGGGTTCGACTCCTGCCGGTGGCAGATATTAGGCACTAGATACGGAATGCAACCTGTGTCTGGATTAGAATTCTAGCGGCCGGCCGCGCTCGTTGGTCGATTTGCGATAGGGGAATGTTGGAGCAGCACCTTAACAAAAGGTATGCGATATGCGTACGATCTTCCCTTCGTCGTACTTGGCTTCGCGCCTCACCTAACTTTGACTCTTACATGCGCTACACTACCTTGCGGGAGACAGGACCTCTTCCTGGTGGGGCGGTGTCCCGCTACAGGAAATACCTGGCGAGCAAAGTTCTTCTCTAATTCTGGAATTGCGGCCAGTCCTTTCAACTAACGGCGGCCAAAAAGAACGGGCAAGTGTATAATGTGCGTAGAATCATCCTATAAACTAGTGGTGCAACAACACATACTTTCTCACATTATTTGTAACTACTCCAATTTTCGAAAATTCGGAGTTCAACGAAAATTAGACCTGCGCCTTTTTTAAGCGCCCTTTGCGCTGTTTGAAAAAAGTTAAAGAAAAGATTTGGAACCATGTTGAAAAATTATAAATTACATTAACTTACTTATTTAGAAGAACAGATTCCAATAAGGAGAAAATCTGTATCTTCAGTACTGTAGTTGAAGGAAGACGCCAAAAAATAATTGAACTTTGGAAATTTAAAAAATATTTAGAGATTTCAACGAAAATGAGACCTGAGCGTAATTGTTTTAAGCGATCTCAGAGTTATCCGATGAAACAGTTCAATAAAAACATAGGCAGCCGTTTTTCAGAAAATTTTAAAATGTTATTAAGGCGTCATGTTACGACCCTCCTCCCAAAGAAAATATCTGATCCACACTCGCAGAACCAGATTGAATTCGTCTAGATAAGATCAGAGAATATCGTGTGAATGGTTCAGGCGCGGGCGTTGACCATAGATGGACAGTTTTTTCGTGAATCAATTTTTCGGTATCAAGAATTCAAAAATGAGTTTTTTGAATTCTGACTACACAACGTGGTAGATGAACTACTTTACTACATACAGGGACAAGAATTATCCATTTTTTTCAATTCCATGATTTTCTGCCGCAGCATTACAATGCTTTCTCTTTACTCCGAAAGTACATAGTAAGGCTAGAGAGTAAAGAGTTCATTTGTCGCCCGTGATAATATAATATAGTTGATAAAGTATCTCTGCATCGCCTTGGTATCTATACTAGTAATTTTCAATGCACGCAAAAATTATAAGATAACTATGCATCCTCTGGAGATGTGGGAAATGTCTCTAGTTTCGTTTGATGCCGAGGAACTTAGGAAAAATACAAAAGCAACGAAACAGTTTCGATTATGACTGATATTTGATAGTGTTATTGATTTGATAGTGCTACTGGAAAGCTGCAAAGAGTCTTTAATTTACTCTCTGGGCAAAATAATCGCTTTTATTAAGTTAAATAAAATAACATACATTAATTTCGCATAGAACAGGACAAGTCTACTACAGGAGAAGACGATAAGATTGCTGCCCTAAAATGAAAGCAACCTTATCGTATTTTTGTCAGTTTATGAGGACCACATTTGTATTTTAATTTTATTACTATACTTTCATTTCTACTGAAAATTCATTTCTCGGTAGTAAGAGATGTTCGCATGTGTCTGAACACATTAGTGGAAACTATAATGGCAGGCGTACATCGCATAATTTGAAATATTTTTTTATTGAAATTGTTGTTTTTTTTAAACAACTTTTAGTGATTGAAATTGCATCGATGTTTTCAATGTGTATGCTGAAGCTTTTCAATGTGGTTTCGGTATTTTGTCTTGGGGAAAGGCTATATCAAAAGGCGTTGAATTTTGAAAATGATTTTGAATTTTTCAAAGGTCTGTACGGTTCTTAATTATGGAGTTAATATATTTTTCCAGTTGTGCCGAGCGAAAGTGCTTTGAATAATGATTAGTCAATGTGCTTTAAATTGTAAATATATGCATATTTGATATTTTCTACATCATGAATGTAAAAAGAATCCATATTTGTTTTGTGAAGTTTCTTTTGGATCTATATTTAAAACGATTAGGTTAGGTTATTTTTGGAACTAATTTGTTGATAGATTTTTCAATTCCTTGTTGCGAAATGACCTTCGATGTTTCTTTAACGTTTTTGAAATTCCGATCTTCAAAATTGTGAGGTTAGGGACCGGGGCGGGCGCCGACGGGCAGTACCTGTTGGTAAACAGAAGAGAGAAACAGTCGGCGTCTCGCGCTATTGATTCTGGGCGCTGGCACCGCTCTCTAGTGGGCAGTTTGATCAATCCTTTAGGCGCACACCCGCTCTCCGTGTCCGTTGGTGAACATGCCGCGAGGGGGCTCATTGGCAAAGGTGGCTCAGGGCATCATCTGATGTCACTGCAGTGTATCAATCCGGGAGATCGTAGACGGAAAAAAAATAACAGTTGCAATGTACCAAATTCGTGATACTGTAACAAGGAAACTTGTTGGTACTGGTAACTGCTACTGTTATTTTTTTTCCGTGTAGGGTTGGGAGTCCCGATGATTACTAGATTTTCGACACTACCTTGTTAGCTAGGTCGAATTCAGCCGTTGACTGGGGTAGAAATCTAGCGGTCGGTTGCTCTGATCGATAGCTTTCCGTGGTTTCCCGGATCAACGCCAGACGAATGCCGGAGCAGTACCGTTACAAACGGGCCACCGTCATCGCGTGATCTTCCCTTCCTCTTCCTTCTGATATCCTCACCCCTTACTTACACTTACACACACTCACATGCACTACATTACCACACATGGTGCCTCGTTGTTGGATGTCAACGTGCGGGTCTGCCCGCATCTCACCATTCAGAGGGGGGAAGATAGTCATCACCTCCTGCGATGCACTACACTTCTGGGACTAATTACCTTATCAGTTGATGCGCCCGGGATCACTACCCAATCCGTGAGGGGAAAGGAGGGAGATACTAACACGATGCTACTCTCTGGGCGAGAATGTTGGAGACGGACCTTTGAGGGAACGCAGTTTTTTTTCGTGAAGTCGTGCCATCCATCCCATATAACGCGCAACCCTTCCTGATCCATTATCATTCGTGCCGTACGATATGCTCGTGCACATTCTTATCTGCCTAACCCGCATGATCTAGAACAGAGTTGTTTATTTTTCCAGAATATGGGCAGGTGTTTAATTGTCTCAATCCATCGCTCACTTTTGGCTCACCGCATTATTTTTTGGGGAGGGATGCAACCAGTTTGTGCTCTTAGGGTGGCCAACAAGCACAGTGTGTGCAAGCACGATTGTGGACAAGGATAACAAAACTGCAAACCTATTTTTAGATATAATATTACGCTCTACCAGAAGAGCAACGGGGGCTCTGAGACTGTGAGCCCCGAGTGAAGTGAAAAAGTAAAAGTATATCTTGATTGTTTATCAGGCGGATTTTATTTTTAAAAAACGAAAATAAACTTTGGTAATAAACATACCCTTGAAGTGAGAGTGAAAAGTTGTAGTGAATAGTGATCGTAATGTGATAATAATTAATTCAACAAAAATAAGGGAACAGTGAGAAGTGGACAAAAAAAGAAGACAAAAATAGTAACTAACAAGTTTATAAATTTCGAACCTTACAATATAAGTTGCCCTTGCCCTACTAAGGGATGTGTATAGGCTAAAAATAAAAACTATAGTATTAATAATATTAATATAATTGGGTAAACAATGATAATGGGACCAATGTTGCACCGGGACACATTTTTAATTTGATAAAAATATTTTCCGTTTTGTACCTCAATTACAATACTTTGTTGCAGTGACACTAATGCTTTTTATTTCTTTCTAGGTGTTGTATTCAGGCAGAACCTTTTGTCTTTTATCTACCTCCTCTTGTTTTTCTACGCACCATGGGTTGGGGTTCCATCTGCCAAAAGCATGCAAGGTAGGAAATAAATTTTAAGTTTTTTTCAAAATAATATATTAATGAGAGAGAATTAACTATTTGAAAAAAATGTATTAAACCGTTGTACTTTTTTTAAAAACAAATGCATTCCACTCACAAGGAAATATTTTATTTTTATAGGTGCCACTGGCTGGTACCTGCAGATTGTCATGATATGCAGTTTTCTGACCTCGATGGCACAACTGTCCTTCCAGATAGTGCTTCTGTCTATGCCACCATACGGACATTTCCTGGAACCTTGTGAGTATTTCAAATTTCACGATTTCTGAATATTTTCGTATTCTTAGAATAATTAAAATTAACAAGAATAACCATATTATACACATTTTCATAATTACAAATAATACATCTATATTAGGGAATTAGGAAGTTTAATGAACGATCCTAAATTGTCAACAAAAGCTGAGACTTAAAAAAATTGAAGATGTTTGATTTGTCTCTTTCATGTTATTCATACTTGCAGTCGCTCATAAAATTCAGATTGTGTGCTTCAGAACCCTCCTCAAAACAGATACTATACTTGTTGCGTAGTGAACGTAATGTAAATGGGCGTACAAGATACTGGAATTAATAAAAAATAATTGACTGTATCGAGGAAGCAGCTTCAGTGAGGGTAGGAAACGTCTTGTGCGAGCTCTGGAGGGTGTATGAAGAGTAGGGTAAAAAAAATGAGCCGACTAAATACACCATTTTCATTTATTCGTGCATTGAAAAGCTTGCACGTTGAAATTGTATTAAAACTATTGGACGTCTTTACGGCCCAATAGAGCAATCTGGCTCTCTTAAACACTACCACTCTTGCCCGGATCTACATAGGCCGAGCTACATCTCGCGCGCAATGTTCAGTTAGCTCCAATTGCATCATGCATTGCGCGCTTCGTCAGCATTTGCATACGCATACGCACAGCATTTGCTTGTTTTCGTTACACGAGACGTCCGACTGCGCCATCGTCACTTCGCTCGGTTTATTATTATTATTATTATTATTATTATTATTATTATTATTATTTATATTATTAATATTATTATTAATAGTGGAAACCTGTGCGATTAAATAGCACGGGGAGTTTAAAGTCGAATCCTTGTACTTGTCTGGATATTTATTTACCTCATTAATCTATTCTGTCTATAGTGTATTAAACTCTCCCTCGACTGACATGGTGTGGTCTGCCCTTCCCTGCCCTTCTCTACTCTGCCCTGAGCCACTCTGCCATGTTTCGCGCTGCCCTGTCCCGCGCTGCCCTGTCCCGCGCTGCCCTGTCCCGCGCTGCCCTGTCCCGCGTTGCCCTGTCCCGCGTTGCCCTGTCCCGCGCTGCCCTGGCCCGCGCTGCCCTGGCCCGCGCTGCCCTGTCCCGCGCTGCCCTGTCCCATTGAATATATCTAGTTTACATCATACTGTACAATGATTCAGTATTCTATTTTACGATGTGGATTCCTAATGAATATTCTTTGAGAATTATTGTAAACTTTGAACTGCTTCCTTTGACAGTCATATACAGTTGTATAAAAAAAAGTGTAAAACTGAACACGTACAACACAATTATACTGTACTCAACGTTTTTAAAAATTAGAGCCGTTTTCTAGCGTATAGAAATCTGAAAAACTGAGAAATAAATGGACTTTTTGTAGGCTTACCTGTAGTACAAATACCGCTTTTACTCACTATTAAGTGCTACACGTAACTTACACGCTGCTACAAACGATGAGCTTGCCATGTGTTCAAAAGTTGTTTGATTCTAATTACCGCGTTACAGGTTGGAAACTATGTTTTTTTATTGTGGAGTTCATATTCACCACGTTAAAGAAAAGAAATTAAGAGCTCCATTACAAGTTGCGGGCAGTTAAGAGTTTTGTCCGTGCTGATAACCCACGTCTTTTCGGTATGTGCTTTGTCGGCATACTGGATCAGGATAAAATTTAGTTAGGGACTGTTGGCAAACTTCCACGTGTGGTGCAGTCGAGCCATCTTCCCCCTTAGCCGTCAGCTCCACATTCCCAGACCTATCGAAGAAAGAGGGGGGTTCAGAATAGGCAACAGCCAAGGTTTGGGGAGGGGACACAGAAGCTCGAACGAGAAAACCGCGATACGACAGCCAACATCGCATTGCCGTCTTCCGAAGCCACCAAAGAGTTTCAATTATACAGAGAGGAATTGTGTGAAATACAGCGCTCCTGCTTAAAGCAGTTCCCATTACTGGCCGCCATGTTTTCTGATAGCAAAACAATAAATAGTTGCTACGAACTCTTGCTCAAAAGTACTCGCTTTTGGCGTAGTGTTTGTAGGTATGACACATTACAGTGCTCTCCTCTTGTTGGGCACATAATTTGCACCACCGTATTGAAAGCAGAAGGGGCGAGGGAATTCACCGTAATATTGCGTATCTAAAGGATAATTATATTAATATTTAATTAATTAATAATATAATTGACTTTAGGGAATTTTAACTAAGTTTAGTCCGGATTTATTATTGACATGCTGTAGGGACTGGTAAAGGTGTTGTACATTCCATTTAAATGTATCAAAACGGTTACGACAAATTCTTTAAAATATTTATTTTTCGTATTAAATTTTCCAAGACCGCGGTTTGGTCTCCAATTATTAAGCACAACATTTTCGTAGCGATATCAATTTAATTTAAAGATTTTATAATGAATATTAATAATCGAAACTGTATGGCTCAGAATATGTTTGAAAATAATCAAGTGTCACTAAGAAGAAAATTCAAAAAAAAAAAAGTTCTACGAACAAGCACACTTGAACTTAATATTATTTGAATTAATCTAGACTAAACTCAATGTGTTTTAAATATTACGTCTCTTCTACTTGCACTTCGATCGAGTTTTTCATTACGCGAAGATTCTGATGTTGCCACAGAAAACATGGCGATTGCCCTTTCAAAAAGCTTCAAATATGGTGGACATCCTATAGATTTCAATTGCTATATCTCGTTCGAAGCCACGCATTTTGCAAACGGTACCCGACGCGTGGCTATGCTTTCAACGACGGCGTTACGAAGCGAAGCCGCCTCAGGGATGGTTCTCGGGGTTCCGTCACGTACTTTTTAATAAGCGAGAGGAACAAACGCCCGCTATTGGAAGCGCATGGAAATACCGGAAAGATGCTAAAACGGAACATGTCATTATCTTCAATGGTGTGTGGACAATTTATATATATATATATATATATATATAAAAATAATGCTATTGCTATACCGAAGTGTACTTAAGAGACAAAAAAAAATATTTAACAGCAAACTTTTAAAACAGATGAAGAACTTGGGAATGCGACATATCACTGTAGTCTACTCAGCCTACCCCATGGGATAACACTTCCCATGACTGACTAAAGGACACAGATTTACTTCCTGCGAAAATCAATGAATGCTGGTGACTTACGTAGGAGGTCGTGATGGATACAACAGTACTCTCCTACCGTGATTTTAAAATATAATTAGAAGAAAGTTTTACAGTAAAACTTTTGTCTATGAGGATTGATGCATTAGGCCAGCTCCGTGTTAGTTTGTATTCTAAATTAATTTATTATAGAAAATATGTACATAAATATAAAATGAAAACGATAAAATATGTAACAAATGTATGAATAGAGCTGTAATATGTAATATTAAATGTACAGAACATTTACAAAGAAACAAAATAAATTTCTAAAATTTGACATTATATTAATAAAATATACCATTAAAAATATTGCTTGGTTTACGGGATAAACGTTTCGAATACATTTTCATTTTCGAGAGCAATGTGGTCGCTGTATTAACATGGATAGTCAATGAAAGGCAAATAGTAATTCGTTTTTCATGACTGCGACAATCAATATTTCGCGGGAATTTGGATTAAAGATCAAGCAACACGGATACTTTACACTCCTAAATATAATATTCCCATCGCTCACCCGCATTTGTCACAACAAAGCTTGCAGACGGAGGTTTACCCAAACATCACATGTACATTCACTGCGCCTTCGCGTGGCAGCATAACCCGCGACGTCAGCACGCAGTTCAAAATTTGTGTAAGAAAAAGCGCCAATTTTTCAAATAAAACCTATTTTTGAAAACCAATTTAATATTGTTTGTGGAATAAATTCAAGAAAATTGGTAGAATAATATGTTATTCCACAATATATGTAAAATATGAGCAAAGAACGTATTATAGTATAAAATATGTAAAAGTGCGACACAAAATTGATATTGTGTTACGATTGCCATGATTCACCAAGATCACAATTTTGAGAACTAAATGTAGAAAAACAAATGTAATCTAATATAAAAACCAATAGTTGTTTGTAATTTATGTGCTGCCGTACCGTTCATCCGATTGCGATAAAACTTCAACTTGCGCGTGTGCGAAGAATGTAGACATAGTACAATGGGAATGTGCATATGTTTGTTGTACGAAGACGCGCGCTGATGATATTATGCGTTTATGCTGACTCAAGCGCCCCTGAACAATAGCGCTAAGCAACCCGCCGCACCCTCAAGTATTAAGCACGTCTTCGCTGCATAATTTGCCCCGGCGATTGTAAAATATCAGCCGGAATTATTATTTGAACGTTATCTCGGATAAATAAATCAAATTTCTCCATGACAGTGTCAAAGCGAATGTATGCCCAAACTGAGGCAGAACTTCTTAAAAATACTTGACAACCATGTCCAAATCAAGACATAGAACAAACCCATACTCGCAAGAAAGTATTAAAATGTTTGCGGAGCGTAGCGTAAAACGCGATTAGCAATCACGTGATTGACATGTAATACATTGCAATAGCAAAGCGTTTCCCGGTACACTAGTTACATAAAAATACAGTCTCTACTCATGACCACGCGTGGTCGTCTGACTTGTTCCCTCATAAATCACAGCAGGCGTACAATTAAAAATTATATTCTATTGAAGTTCTTGTTCATTACATTCTGGTATTAACTTTTTTCTGGAATAAAGTCTAACCAGTCATATCTCACGCTATCACTCTGGTTTTGGGCCAGAAGTGGGATATTAGCCGTTGTGAGATACCTTTGACATTAAAAAAGGTGTAAATGACTTCAGTGGGAAAATTGACGACCTTGTGGACCTGACACGAGGGATGTACGGAAACCTCGCGACGGAAACTGTAATGTATCGGACGGAAACTGTAATGTGTAACCGGATGTACGGAAACTGTAAAGGCCCATTCACAATGCAGAGGTAAGCATAAGCATAACCCTTAGACGTAAACATTAACATAAGTGATAGACTGAAGTATTCACAATGTCTAACATAAACCCAAGCAAAATAAGAGTTTCTATTGGCTGTTGGACATTCTAGTTGGTTGGATGTGAGAATCGATTTCGAGGTATAGAAGGTGTCCATGGCCCATATGGCGTTAGTTCGTCTATCGATCGTCTATCGCTCCTCTTGCGATTCTCGATTTTGAGTTATCGTCTTAGGTGTTATGCTTATGCGAACGCATTGTGAACGAGTCCGCTTATGGACGTAGTCCCAACTGCTATGCTAACGCCATGCTTATGTTCATGCTTGCATTGTGAATGGGCCTTAAGCCAAAGCTTCGAAGTGGGGAAAGCTGACGTGGAATACACCAAAGGCGTTTGCATATCGGAGATGACGAGAGAAGATCTGACAGTTCCGAACAACAGATCAACGCCCATGTTTAGATGGCCCAGGTATGTCAAGGACTGACTAAAGAGTGAAGAACTGGCGGACCGGCTTAGGTGGCGCAGGGCATCCATTGATGTCATTCTACGGTCTCTGATCGGGAGGTTCTAATGTTAAGTTTAGGGTCCCGTCGGTGGCAGGATTTTACACACTAGCTACACAGACGGGTCGAGTACAGCCGCGGTCTGGGGGAGAATTCTGGCGTCCGACTGCTCTGATTGGTAGTTTTCCGTACGTTCTCCTATCAACACCAGGCGAGCCGGAGCAGCACCCTAACAAACGGACCACAGATCGTTCGCGATCTTTCCTTCCCATTCCTTGTGCTATCCTACCCTTTACTTACACACATACTCTTACAAGCCCCACACTTCCACACATGCCTGGAGACCATTCGCGAGCTTATAGCTTGTCCCGGCTGGGGGCGGTGCCCCGCTGATGGGAGATACCTTGATGGGAAAACCCAGCATGCCGGCGGGGAGATCTGCGTCGGATCTATGTATCCAGCTATTGAAAATCACCGCCACGTCCTATAAAATATGCACTACACTTACGGGATTAATGACTTTAGCTCTTGACGCACCCGAAATCGTCAATGCGTTAATGAAAAGCGGACAGGCGGGTAATCGAGGACCACGCAGGTGGAAATGAACACAATCCGTCTGCGGACAGAAGGGCGCCTCGTCCTGCAGATGAAGTGTGAATCCTGCGTGTTTTATCACAGCACACAATTTCTTGTTCTACCCAGGGGGCGTTAACCCCGGTGTGTGGGCACCTACGCTTCTCGCTTTTGTTCTCACCCCCGCCGACGCACAAGTACGCATGCCGACAGGTCGGTATCTGGATCTCGCCAGAATGTAGCACCCTCCCTATTCGATGCCTGGCTTGGGCCGCCCTGTTAGCTCAGAGCTACTGGCTTTCCAGGAATCAATTCAATGCGCCAGTCCCTTGCGCCGGGATAGATCCCTCCTCTTTGCCCAGAGTTCGGGCCACTGCCACGACGAAGCCGAGGGCCAACCGATTTAAGGTCCGTGCGGCTCGGGACCCCTTCCCATCTTCTCACTACCTCCGCTTTGAGGCTATCGCCGCGAGTGCCGACAGAACCTGGGCAACCTGAGAGGTTCATCTTCCTGTCTGGACTTTTATTTGTGGGATTCGGAACATTCCGAAACGTCTTTGACCCGATCCCGCCCGAAGGTCGAAGCGCCAGGGGTCCAACTCGTGGGCTACCGTGCAATTCCCGGCAACATCGCCTCGTCACTGTCTCCACCCTGACGCTAACGACGTGAGTACCGCCGAAACCTAAGCAACCTGACAGAGCGGTTCATGGTTCTCGGCTGGAATTTTATAAATGGGATCCAGGTCATTTGAAAGAAGCTCTTCGCCCAATTCCGTCTAAAGGTCGGCGCGCCAGTGTCCCATCTGATGGGGTTATCAGGCAAATCCAGCAACACGGAGCTTAGCATCGCCTACTCACTGCCTCCACCTTGAAGCTAACGACGTGAGTACCGCCGAAACCTAGGCAACCTGACAGAGCGGTTCATGGTCCTCGACTGGAATTTTATAAATGGGGATCCAGGTCATTTGAAAGAAGCCCTTCGCCCAATCCCGTCTAAAGGTCGGCGCGCCAATGTCCCATCTAATGGGGTTATCAGGCAAACCCGGCAACACGGAGCTTAGCATCGCCTACTCACTGCCTCCGCCTTGAAGCTAACTATGTGAGTGTCACCTTGAAACTTGGGGTTCGGGTGGTCGTCCTCTCCTCCAGAAACAACCCCCACCTACGAAACCGCGACCCCCCACCCTGCGGGGACGTCCTGCAGAGGTAAAAATAAAAATGGGTTGGATTGTAAGAAAGTGGAATCCGCGGAGTGGCCGAATAGAAGTGCCGCTCAGCCCCGCTGCCACATTGCATGTTGAATTATTTCCAGTAATAAAAGTTTTGCTTTATAAAGTAATTGATGTAATATTTTGGTATTGTGAAGCCCATGCTCAAAAGTTTTCTTGATAAGTTTAGAAGCAATCACTTCATTACTTCAGAAGTTTTTGTGCCACATACCCTCGTATACAAAAATATACAGATACACTTAAACACACACCTAAGCAGATATTGTCATTATATAAAATGTTCTGATATCAGACTCTTTCATTTAGTTTTAAAGTACTGGTGAATGGTACATTACAGCTAAGAATAAAATTTCATGTACAATTGATTTAACGTTACAAACTTGTTAATAATCAATAGACCTTTTCTTGTTCCCATTCCTCTTATATTTTATAAAATTATGATTCTCCTGTGTAGGCGAATTCCTGGAAAGAGTGCTGCGACATATTGGTTTGGTGAGATTAGATGGCATTGGCTGGGTAGATGCTGTTCGTACCCTGACTCCTGAGGCACTCATGCTCTTTGTGTCAGTGATTGTGTATGTAGTGTGCACAAATGCGGTGGGCGGAAGGCGCCGACTGAGTGAAGCATCAGCTGGAAGCCTCCCGTCCACCGCTGCAATCCTCCCATCGAACACTGCCATTCATAAGAAGGAACAAAGCACATCTCAGTTTGTAATGACATGTGGTAAGGCCTTATCAAGTCATTCATTACTTAATAAATTTTGTCATAGCAGAGGCTTGCATGTTCTATCATAAATAAAAAGATATTATTTTGCTGTTGGTTTTCATAAATCTAATTTTTTTATGAATAGACCTTTGTTTGTTTGTTTTTCTTTCTTTTCTTTCTTCACAAAATGTTTCCCATGCAAAATTCAAATGATTAAAATCAGGCATTATAATCCATATTTTATAAGTCCAAAATGTAGAGTCGTGCTGGAGAGTCTTTCTTGAAAAATGTAATCTCTTCCTTGTAATATTGCATAACATTGTGTGAAGAAGTATAAAAATCCTCCAGCTGTCATTTTTCTGTAGCAATGTTTACCTCTAAATAATTTTGGATATAGATCTGTCAAAAATACTTCAGTGGACAAATATCTTCTGACCTAATGCATTTACAGAATCACGTGGTTTTAGATAACTGCTAAATGAATTTGTTTAAAAAAATAGATTTTTGGAGGAAAGGAGTAATTTATGTGTTATTTTTATTGCTCAGGAAAGTATGTGGTCTTGATATCTCTGTGTGCGGCTGGCTCCATGCGTCCATCTGTTCCTGGAGGTGTATATTTTCTCACCTTCATTGGAGGTATGACATGGTGGGCCAGTGGACGGGCTCTGGGACGTGCATTTGGTGGCATGTTGTACATCATCATTTGCATATCTGTTCTCCATATCATTGCGCTTTTTGGAGTTCAACTGCAGTGGGTTCAGGACCTCATTGGAGAAGGAGATTGTAACTATTGCAGGCAAGTTAGCATTTTTTAATTTCCACTTTTTGGTTTGGAGATGTATTGTAAACCGAATTTCTACTTGTTTGACTTCATTTGGAGCGTCTTCTCTGTACAGTAAGTGAAATGAATTGATTTATTTTAATTGAGGTACTGGTGTGAATAAAGCTTGACTGCAGTAATAATTGTAATGTGACAAAATGCATGGAACATTAAAGCGGCTATAGCTTTTTGATAAGTGAACAACCAATAGGGAAACGTAAAATCAAAACCAAACTGCAGAATCAGGTTCAGAGCTATTTGTTTAGTCTTTTTTCACAGAAATTCTGACTATTTTTACATCTCAAAATAAAATTATAAGAATAGGTTTGTGTAATAGTATAAATTATGCTTTCCTTGTGATATTCAGGTATCTGGGGCTCACACGTCTGGCAATAACTAACTGCACTACAGATCCTCGATCCATTACCTATGAATCAGCAGAATGGGCATCTTATGTGAACCCATTTATTTTGCTGTGGTTATATTTCATAGTTACACTCGAGGCCAGAATACTCATCAAAAAACATGTAAGTGTTCACAAACAATTCAATCTGTAGGTTTAGCCTTCTGTTGTTTTAGCTTCAAAATGAATTTCCTTAATTTTTATCTATTGATAACTCCAGTGATTAATTCTTTCTTTTGATGTGACTTTTTCATGGTGGTGGCTACTAACTGCTGCGTAGCAGACAAATTTAAAATGGTTAAATTCTATGGTTTTCTAATTATATTCTCAATTTCTCTCTCTGTTCATCAAATAACATAAAGGGGTGTTGTTCATTGGATATTGGTTCAAGTAAATCTCCTAATTTGTCATATATTTTTCCATTGTCAAAACTTAGTCAACAATAAAGAGGTTTCTTCACATGGCTCGGTGTAAGGAAACCCTTTTAAGTTGTGTAGGCTCTTGTAGAGCTCTGATAATGAAATAATACATTGCCAAATGTTAGCGAACTAACATAGTTCTATTTACCTGATTAATATTCCTTGATCGATATATCAGTAACTAACAAGAGGTCACAAAATGCAAAATGTACAAAACATTTTCATTCTCAAAACATTCAATTTTGAGAATTCTAAACTAGTAGAAATGTATAAAAATAACAGATTCAACTTGCTTTCAATTTCCAGTCATGCTAACTGTACACTTCATGAAAGTCCAATAATCCACCAATGAAAGTCAAGGTACATCACACATGTGCACAGGCTGGGCTTAAACAAATTCCTTTAAAATTATTACAATGAATTTTAGTTCCATTCATAACATTATATTGAAGCGCCAAACTCGATTACAATTTTTATTTGAATTGTTTAAAAAGAAAGTTGACTAATCTTCTGTTTCAGTATAATCAACAAAATACTCACGTTTCTTCGCACAATAATATTGCACGTTTCAAATAGTGTTTTCCTCCTCTGCTATGAAATTAATATCAAGTAGTTCTTTCTTGTGAGAATGCATTTTCACTTATCTTGCTTACTTTATTTTCTCTACATTCATTCTAGATTTCCTTTCAAATATTATTTTGCAGTATCACAAATATTCTTTGGAAGATCTTGTAATAAAAGATCAGTTGTTTATTTCATGACTGAATGAACCAAGACTCTTAAGAACCAGAACACATCTATTGTCTGCCAGTTTCTTCAGTTTTACTTCAGTCTTCTAATCCTAATATTCTTCCTCGATTTTCTCTTCTACTCTGGCAGTGTGTGTGTTTGCGTGGATGCATGCGTGAGTATGTGCGTGTTTGCATGTGTGGATGGGAGCTTGCGTGTGTGGGGATGCGTGCGTGATGCTTAATTTGAATTTTGTTTTATGACTTATTTATTATGCTCTTGGCCTTCATCATTTCCTTTTTAGTTTTTCATCTTTTCTTTGTAAGAAGAGGAAGTATTGTAAATGTGTGCCTGAAATCAGTGAATTTTTGACAGAAAATCTCTTATTGCTGGGCCATGGGAATAGAAAAGTAGATAAATATTGTTCGTATATATAGTACAATACTTCCTCTAACACTTTGTGAAGCCAGAATCCATGGTTTTGTGGGTTCTTAACACTGAAAAATTGATTGATTGCAAAATGTCTGTCTGCCTGTCTGACCGTCCATCCATCCATCTGTGGTCAGTGCTAGCATCAAAAACCGTTCAGTTGATTTTCTCCAAAATTGATGTTTTCTGAACAATTTAAAGTTACTCAAGGCTCTGAAAGTGTGAAATGGATATTTTAATTTTTGGAAGGCACTTTACTTGAGTTCTCAATAACATTTTCAACATTTTCTCAAAAATAGCTCCATTTAAAAATAAAAAAGAAAGAAAAACTTTGGCCTTGGATAGTGTAAACCACACATAAAAGAATGGTGCAGAACTCATTTTTTGTGAATTCCCTAATTTTTGGAATGTTGCAAAACTTAAAAATTTTTTTGACATTTTTCTACTACTAAGATATTTATTTTGTAATGGCAACAGCATTAAAAATATAGATTTTTTTAAAAAAAATCTGTTGTTCAAATATATATTGAATTAAGGTCAAGCGCAATTTTTTGAAAATATGAGTAGTTTTGGGTAAATTTTGCATGAAATTTAGGCAACTTTAAAACAATTATTTTTTTAAATACAGCTCCAAATTTGTTCTTTAAAATTTGCCCACGTGTTTATGAAAGAATGGTTAAAAAAAATGGTGGTAGTCTAATTTCTGGGGAACTCTGTTTTTTCGAAAACTGCAAAAAAAGGTTACATTGCAAAACCACTAATTTGAAGATAGCAATTTTTCTCGCAAACCAAATGTCTTCTAGAAAATCAGAGTTTTCAAAAGGTGCTGTGTCACTTTTTGAAGAAAAAAGAAAGAAAGAAAGAAAGAAAAAATAAGGGAAAAAACAACAGATTTTGCACAATTTCTTTTCAAAGTTAATGCAAATTTTAAAAACAACCCATTTTCTCAAAAACTGCTTCCGTTTTCCACAAATTGAACAATTCACTTGAAAGAATGCCTTAGGTTTCACATTTCATTAAGTTCTCTGAATGTTCTGAAAATTGCAAAAGTTGGAAATAACATGAGAATATTTCACTTCTATTTATTCCCTTGTTCTTTGACCTTTTAGTTTTTTGCCTGATTTTTATTGCCTCTGATGCCCCGTTTTCAGTTGTTTTCCATAGGATTCCTCATGGACTTGGAGCTTTCACTCCTTTCGTTTCTTTGAAGAGTCTCTTGCGCTCTTATTTGGAACAGAGATTTCTCTGTATTGACATATGTTTCCTCTTAGACCTACAGATTAGAGCAACAGGGTTTTTATCTTATAATTTATTAATCTCATTTCTAAGTATATTTTGGATCAGAACTTTTTTCCTATTATTACATTTCTGCTTCTTGGGATTTTTTTTCCCATGATCGTTGTTTCTATTTTCTTATGTTTTGGCATATCCAAGAATTTTTCTCTCTTTGTATTACTTTGTCGCCAAACAGTTCTTTTGCAGTTGGCTGCAGACTCTGTTTTGCGGGTTCAAATATTTCTAAATTTGATCCATGTACGTTTTCATCTAATGTGTTTTCTTAACAATTTTGATACCTATTCTAAATATTTATTTGTAGGAGGAGCTTTGTGTTATATTATAGTTCTTCGTAGGTTGTTCTATTCTTTCCTATGACTTTTGTTTTTCTTTGACCTGCGGGGCAGTATTAAAATGTTGTCTTTCAGTAATGATTGTTTCTAGATTCTGGATCTCTGTTTGCCCTAAAATCAATTTCTTTACTTGTTGAAAATTGTGGGGTGTTCACATAATCTGTCACTGACTTGTTTTCTCTCTGCTCTTCCAAAATAGGACCAAAATAGGAAAGTAAATATGAATAATCTTTGATTCACATATACAATTTCAAGTGTTTATGATAAGTCAAATATGATGTATACAGGGGGAGTGCAATTGCACATGTTTTCTTAAATGGAAAATATGAAGCATCATATTTTAACAGGTAAAACCACATGAGCCTCCTACACATATATAAAGAGAAAATTGGTGTGGGAATCGCAAGCAAAAATGTACACCTAACTCTGAATAAATCCAAGCAGCATGTCAGCACAAATATCTAATACCCAGCCTGTGCAAAGATAAGACGTGTTTAAAGATAAAAACTAATGAAACACACAAATAAATTATTATACTAATAAATATTGTCAAGAACTTTTCTTGTTAAGCACATAGGTTCATATAATGGCAATAGTTTGATGAATTGTCAGAAATAGAGAATGGCTTGTATTTGAAAGTATTTTCTTATTTTATTAACAAAGATTTGATTTTGCGTTCATTAATTATATTTAGCACCGACTGCTTGAGGTAGAATTGTATTCAAATTATGGTTCACATTACCATTCTTGAAATACAATATTAGGTTTGTTTCTTTCGCATTTTTCTCCCATCAGTTTCCAATTTGAAACTGAAAGATAAAACAAAATAAAACTAATGGGGCAATTATCCTAAATAATACAGCAGATGCTCTTCTGCATGGATCTCGTGAACATGAATTTGAATATGGATATGTAATAACATTTACTAACCTTTCAGGCTGAGCCCAAAGAGCAAATAAGTGAAGGAGGAAGTCTAAAACCCCCTTTGTCACGTGAAATTTCATTGCGCATCTCTCGCAGAGCGAGTAGATGGAAATCAGCTACTCGGAAAGTGCGAGTATGTACTCCCATGCCAGTTTAAAATTTAATAGCTGTGTATTTATTTCATTGTTAATAGTATGCTACAATGTTAGTCGCTTGCATTATTTAATGTCTGCAAGGTGTATGGGACTGTACATTTTTGCATTTTCTAATTTGATGACTATTGTAAAAATATTAAAAAGCCTACCTTATATTTTGATGTATTTTTATTACTTCAAGCTTCCTCTTTCTAATGCATGATCGCGTTTGTTATATTAAACAAGTAGAATTGTGTCAAATGTAACAGAGGGTAGTTGTAATAAGGCCTACTCATAGTTTATAAAAAACAATTGATTTTTGTAGAGTAAAATACATCTTTACTTTTTCAGGAGCATGCATTTCTTTGTAGATAATATTATTTTCTACTCTATGTAAATGAGCATCTATTTGTATCTCAGCTGTATCATCTACAGTACATAAGGAAGTTAGTCGTGCTACACAAGTTGAATTTTAATGTGTAAGCTTGCTCTGCTAGTACGCTTGCCTGCTACTACAAAGATATTTTGGAACAGAAACGAATATTGAATGTCATGATGTTGTTTTTTTCCAGATTTTGTTAACCAGTTTTATGATTTTGGTTCAATTAAACCATATGTATAGTTTTTCAAATGCAGAATGATTAAATAGGTGAAGTAGTTCAGTACATATGCTGTTGATGTAGACTAAACATGCTTTACTGCTTATTCATGCTGTACAATTTCTGCGCTATCATTTGGATCCGGGTAATAGACCCAAAGCTACAAATCAATTTGTTACAATCTTCACAAAAAAAGAAGAAGAAAGTTTAATTAGAGAATGCCTCCAAATAAAAATAATTTACCTTTAAGTGATAAAATATTATTTTGAGTCCTTAAAATGGTTAATGTCCAGAGAAAATTGAAACCAACAGAGTTTTCTGTAGTGTATAATCTTTACCACTCCAACGTAGGCTTGGATAAGGAATGGTTACCGAACAGGTTAAGTAATCCTTCGCAATGGTCTTGCACAATGCCTAATAAATTAATATGTAACTAATTGCTTTTAAAGTTTGGACATACAAATTGATCTAAAATAACTCAAAATTATACATACATAAGAGCATATATTTGGCCAACTTTTGTAAAAAAAAATAATGGATATTTGTCTGATCCTTGGCATAATGTTAGTAAGTTATGTTTCAAGAATTATTACTCTTTTTTCCAGGATGTATTTATAGTATATAATTCTGCTTTCTAAACTAAAAGCTTAAATCCAGAAGATTTGAAGATAAAACTTTTGTATTTTGCTTTACTAACTTGCTTGATATTTGTTTTTGAATGGTTTTTTTAGGAGTGCGATTTGGACGGGGTTCTCCAGACAGAAAGCACGCCTGTACGTATAAAGCACTAGTCCCTCTGAAGCTTTGACTTAATGTGTCTACTTCTATGGCTTGTTAATCTTGGCTAATCCCTTATCGCTGAAATTTCTTCTTATGCACGTTTCTAACTAGTGTGTAATCTGCAACTCTTAAAACATAGTTATGTTCAATGTAATAGCATGCTATTAATCTCGTCTTGTGCTTTTTTAATTTTCAAAGTATTAATAATTTGTGTTGTTGCTTTAGTAAAAATGGCTTGTTCCACATATTTGTTGCAGTTGAAACTTTTTATCCTAAACTGCAACCATAAATGTACACTACAGTATAATTCTCATTTTTAACAGCTTATAAAGTTCAAAACTACTTCAGTGAACGTTTGATACTCAGTCAATTTGTGTATTACCTGTTCATTGTTTTTTATGAAGACATGGAAGCTTCCTTAATTTCAAAATGCATATGAAATAATATTAAATAACTATAAAATATTTGTATACATTTTAGAATTCTTATACACAATTTGTTCAATTTGAATTGATTACTCTGAAACATTACATGTATTAAAGCGAACTCTTTGTGTCTTATCTGAAGGCTTTTAATGAATTAAAAATGATGAAATTGGCAAAAGAAAGGAAATTGAAAACTTCTCTAAATGTTTGAGTTGATCCCCTATATCTAGCTTGTTAAAGATTTTTATGGGTTATGAGAAACCTATCAGTAAATCCCCCAAAGTTCTTTCAGTTGCTTTATTTTCAATTTTAATTTGAAAATAACTCCTTTCTTTCTAAACACAACTTCAAATTGTACAGTAATTCAGTGATTATGAAGATATGTCGTATAATTGAATGTAAGAGAATATCGATGGACTTGCTTTTGGCCAGATATATTAAAATAGTTTTTATCTACTTTTTGTCTGTATTTTTGCAAAATTCTAATATTTCAGAAGTAATTGGCTTTAAGAATGAAATATTATAGAGTTTCAATTTCTCTTTGCACTTCAATGCACTGAATATAATTGTTTGTATTAGCAAATTCTAATTAATTCAATTAATTAAATTAATGTAAGTAATTCGTGTAAATTCTTGGAAATTTGGGAAAAAAATCAAACAAAAACCATGTTAGTTTATTTCTTACATTGGAATTTTATTTTATTTAAATGTGTGTAGAAAAATTATGTTCATATTTCAAGTTCTACTTTAAAATAAATTTTAATGTTAAAAAGATGTTTGTGATTTTTCTGAAATAGCATTTGCTCAATTGCAGCTGATGCGAGGGGTTAGTCCAACTGGCAACTACAGCACTACCGCAAATCATGCTGCCGCAGGGCTGGATGCTGGCCCTGGTAGCCTTTACCAGGATCCTCATGGAAGTGTCACTATTACGGAGGTCAATGACATAGTCCAAATGGAGAGCCTGGGTGACGCGAAAGAAAGTATGATTTTCCTAGGCCTCTTATTTTGTTTCGAAATTGTCATTGTATATTTATTTAGAAAATATTTCTTTGTGGATGTCAAGATAAGATTCAGTAATTGTTGTCGCATTGTAAAATTATTTAAATTAGGTTTTCATTTCTCTCAAAATGATGAAGCTAGAAAATAAATAATGCGTATGTTCTAAATGTAAAGAAAATATGTATATAGATACCTATGTAATTACAGAAGCAACAGAACTAAGAAAATATGTTGTTGTGAATGAATAGAAAAAATTAATTGAATTACTATAAACTAATATCAAAAATTATAGTAGAAGCATGTTGGTCTTGAATGTACTAACTTTTTTTTATTGAAATTAACTTTCAAGTGTTAAATTATTTTAATAATTTATTTGTTTATTTATTTAAAATGAATATGATCTATTGTTTGTTTGCTGTTAAGGTCCTGAGGAAAGTAGTGGAGATCTTTTTGATCAGTTAGTAAGCTGCATTACTTCTGTTATGACAATACTCAACAGATCATCGTATATTGCCACCAATATTGTCATGATGGTAAGCTATTATATGGGAGGCTTCTTTTGTAACTGAAAGCATAATTTTCATTTCTTCCATTCTTTCCTTTTTTCTTTAAGAATTTTATGGAAACAGTTGAGTAAATTCCTTCCAAAAGTTTTCTGTCGTTTGTTTTCTAGAATTGTGGTTGTAATTCCGATATTTATTTATGATATGGGTGGTAAAGGTGACATTTTATTTTGCGAGTAGGAAAGACTTGCAACACTAAACCTAGTTGCTTAATTCTACAAGCGAAAATAAATAACTTTTTCCACATGTGTCATACACTATTTCTTAGGTAGAATAACTGTCATTTTATTTTAATTCAAGTGTACAAATCACTTAATGATACATTAATTTCGGTAGAAGCTAATATGGTTAGATAAAAGTATTTGTTTTCTTTGTTCTGTTCACAGATTTATCTGAACTCTTGAGTATCTTTTTTTCAGCACTAGAGCTAAAAATTGAACTATCAAGCATGCTATGCATGCACTGAAAGAACTGCTTTTACTAGTGGCTGTCAAAAAAAATACATTTTCAGGTTTCTGCTATAATAATATGTCATGTAATTCATACATATAAAATTTTTTTTCATTTCTATAGGCTCTGGCTTGTTTCCTTTGAGGTAACGGTTACTATTTTCATTTCATTTCTTGTTGAATGTTATTTTACAATATTCAATAAATGAATTTTGAAATTGATACATTTTTATCAATTACATAATGTAAAGTAATGATGTTGTAAATCATAGAACTTGCAATATCGGAATTTTATTTCTCTACCTCTTAAATATGTAAATCTTCATGCTTATAAAATTTTTTAATAGGCGTTTCAAAACAATAACAAAAATTGAAAATTTCTATTGTTGTCCTAAGTTATTAGCTTGTATTTAGTTGCATCTTTTTTGTTCTGATATTTCAAATTTTGAATTGGTATAATTGGTTGTATTTGTAGCTACCGGGGTTTGCTCTTATGTTTCCTGTTTGAACATTGCCCAGGCCTGGAGCATTACCTACCATAGTTGGCTGACTTTTGTGCTGCTGCTGTGGGCCTCTGTCCTGTGGATGTTTCCTAACCAGCGCCAGGCTTCACTCAACAGTTCCCCTGTATTAGTACTATATGCTATTTGTCTTCTGCTCATCCAGTATATTTATGGCATGGACCTCACAGATGCAGAACTACCTCAGGAATTACAAAACATCAACCTTCAGCAAATTGGCTTTTTCAAACCTCTGGAACTACCATGCAAACCTCTTTTTGCTAAGGTTAGTTTATGGTAAATTGGAAATATAGACAGTATATAGACAATATAGATATGGCTTGATAGAAAATATAGACAAATGGCCTGGGTATAATATTCCACAAGTATTCTTGAGCCCATTCTTCCAGTATTGTAACTACAATGAGAGTGCTGAAGAATGATTTATAAGGTGTGTATTGTAATGATGGTCATGAACAGAGGCGGATTAACAACTTTGTCACGTGTAGGCACGCAAAAAAATGTCCCCCCCCCCATCCAAATAAACCAGGAAGTAATTATATGTAATGACAAGTACAATTTGAGTTTTAAAATTCGTAATATTTATGATTAAAATCAATTATGATTTAATTAATAATTTGTGTGTGTTCAATTTTTTCTAATGGAAATAAATTAATTTTTTCTTCATATTTTTTGATTTATAAAAATTAAATTCACTTTTTTTTTATTTCATTGTTATGCATCCATATTTATTATTTTACCTTTAATTCTTAAATTACGTAATCTCAACATTTAAGACTAGACAAAATGTACAAAATAAGATATCTTCAAACAGATTATAACAGTTTCTTATATTTAAATATGTGTAGTTTCTAAAATTTATGAGTCATTACATAAAAACAAGTTTTAGAATTTATTTCTAGAAAGTTAGTCTACAATGTTTGTTGCCCCCTAAAATTTTGCCAATGTAGGCACTTATCTCCTGTGCCTATGAGTAAATCCGCCCCTGGTCATGAATGTGCAACTGACGAAAGGCAAAAGAAACAAAGCACCCTTTGCTGAGTTACTGCAGTTTGTCTCTGTAAATCCTGAGATCAAATGGCAAAAACCGATCTTGAACAAATGGTTTCACTCTTTATTCAGTTAATTAATAGAAATATTGAGAACATTGTTGCCTGCTACTGTCCTAAAACAAAGATATCCAGAGACTTATGCAAGAGGTAATTATTTTATTCATCATTTTATATTGTGTTCTCCATCCAAGCATGATTCTTGATTAATAAAGAGAAGGAAAAATTTAGTTTTAGGAATCACACTCAAATTAGAGCTTAAATGTTAATATTTATCAGTTTATTGATTTAATAATATAAAAGAGAATGTTGTTCCTATTGCTTTCTCTTGTCACATGGGTTGTAAAATTTAAATTCTTTAGCAATTTATGCTGTCAAGTTATTCATTAAAAGTTCAGCTTATTGTAAAATCATTTATTCTAGGTAAGGTAGAAAGTTAATTTAGTTCAGCTAGATAACTTGCCTTTAGAAAACTGATATTTATTCACACAATGTTCAAGAGAATGACTATTGTGCAGACCATAAAGCTAAATAAAATAAACTCATTGTAGTATGACAGATCTTAAAGATCTGTTAAAATTTATAGTCATTTGAAGATTAAATAATTGTAATTAGGAATTTGAAAAATACTTTTCTTTGCGGTGTGTGTAGAAAACAATTTTTAGAGTACTAAATAAATATTTAAAAAACTTCTCTTTCCTTAATTGGAAGCTGTATGATTATTTACATTTTCAGTCTCTCTACACTGTGATGTTCTGGATAACGCTTCGCCAGTTTGTATACGAGCGTTTCCAGAGGAAGACGAGACATACACTAGAGGATATGGCTGCTCCTCTACAAGTCACTGTTACAACTGCAACCACAGGTATATTTTTTTATAAAGATGAAAAAAATCCAATTTTCTGAATGTGGATTCAAATGTTATGTAAGGTTTCATTTTGTGTAATACTGAAACTCTACTTTGATAGTCCTTATTCATTATCTCAAAATTCTGAGTTAAATTTGTTGAAGGAATCTTCTTAACCTATATTTGCTATTGAACAATTTAATTCCTGTGTTACCTTAATTTCATTTAGTGCCAATTTCAAACAAAATAATTCATTCTATCTGGTACTTAGGTCTTTTATATTTTGTGTGAATATTGCATTCTTCTCTGCAATAATCTCCTTTTATCATTATTTATTTAGGGTTTGGTGACTCATCTTCACAGAAACCCACTCCCCTTGTTACGAAGCTTGGAGAAATTGTCATTCATTTTCTCACCAAATTCTGGATTTGGGTTGTTGCAATAATGCTTTTTGTGATTGGAATGAGTGGAAAAAACATGACAATATTCCGAATTATATACACCGCTCTCTTTTTACTTTTCGTTTTAGTATTCCAGGTATGTACCCATATGTGGTAAATTTTCATATGAATCTGAAAAATGATTTTATTAATTTAAAAAATTAACATCAAGAGGTTTAGTGCATATCAATACTTATATTTATCATTTATTTTAAGAAATGAATTTAATGTATCTGGAATTTTAATTCCAAGATGTATCTAGAACATCTAGATTATTCACATTTTTATTTGCAGTTATCTTATGCTGCATGGCGAAAATTCTTGTATGGATTTTGGATAACGGTTATTATTTATTCTCTTGCTATCTTAGTGATGGTTTACACATACCAATTTGATAACTTCGATACATATTGGGCAAGAATGGGAATATCAGAAACTCTGTAAGCAGATTTATCAATCTTTTATTAATAATGTGATTGTTATTTTTATTCAGTAGGTAGTTAAGTGTTATTTGATTTTTATATATTATATTTATTATTATTTATTTTGTGGTTGTATGATTGTGATATTACTTTAGCCAAGAAGATATTGGATTGGAGAAGTTCCAGACAGGAGATCTTTTCGTTCGACTACTTATTCCAACATTTTTCTTGGTTATAACTGTTATACAATTACATTACTTTCATCGAGATTTTCTTGCCTTATCAGATATTAATGCAAGGTAAATATACTTTGTTTCCTTATTAATTTCTTGTATTCTGATATTAAACTAAGATGATTGTTAATAAATAGTTTTATTATTATTGTTGGTTTTTGTAATAGAAATGAAACTTCTAATGGTGAAAGACCAGAGGAAAGTACTCTTCCTATAGATATTGAAGATACTGGTCCTGAAAGTGGTCAGTTTGAGAAGAAACACAGTTTTCTGCGAACTATGCATAGACGTAAGTTTTTTTTTCTCTTCTTGATGATTATTAATTATTTTGTACGTTTAAAAGAGGTTTTGACAAATTTTATCATCAATAAAATATTTTTTCTACCCCAATTAACATTCTTTCTCTCTCTTTGAAGATATGTCTCATGAAGAAATCGAAAGAGCTTGGAAGAGAATGAAAGATAGAATAGAGAAATGTATTGACTACATTTGGCTGTATTTGGAAATTCACATGTACAAAATAATGCTTCTCTCGATTGTCTTACTATGTGTGCGTGATGTAAGTATTTCTAATTGAACCTTTATCAGTTTTAATGTTTTATGTGTGAATGGAATAAGACTTAATATTTTTCAGAATTACTGTTAAAATTTAGATTGATGTATTTTTTGCAAGAAAATGAATTGGATTTATTGTAAATATTCATGATATGGTGTATGGATTTTTGTGTATACAGAATAAAAGAAAAATCACCCCTTTAAAACTTTAATTTATTTCAAATGTTAAATGTTAACTAAGTTGTTGTTGTTGTTGTTGTTGTTAATATAAATGAACAAAAGCATTTCACTGAGCTCTTTGATGATTTTCTCTGATGATTATATGTATATTGTGAATAAATTGTTATAATGAAGAATTAATTGTTTTTCGAATTTGAGTCATAATTAATGTATGGATCTTTATTTGTGAATGTTACTCATTGTCATTATTTATTTTTTTCTTCATTGAAGGTGTGTGCAGTACATTTTATTCTTTTACTGATGGCTGTTGTTGCTTTATCATTTGGTACCAGAATACATTCTCTCATCACCAAAATATGTTCAGCTCTTGTCAGTGTCTTTCTGCTATCAAAAATGATATATCAAATTCAGTATATCAAACCAGATATACATGATGTGAATTGTACAGTAAGTGATTTTATTGTAAAAATACATTTTAATCTCAAGTGTCTATTGCATGCTTGTAGTTTTGAGAAAATTAGTTATCTTCTTTTAACTCTGATGTAATTGATGATTGGGACTATTTCTTTTCAAATAATTCTATGCTATAAGTGTCGAGATTATTAGCAAGCAGCTCTTGTGGCTCAGGGTGAAATTGCTTGCCTTTCACCAGGTTGGCCACCACTCGAGGTTCCGGGTTCAATTCACGTAGAATTCCTGTAGAACCTCAAGTGAAAATTGTTAAGACAAAACGAGTTTGCCTGCTTCACAGGGGCTAATCCAACCTCTGAGAATCGTCCTAAACCTTACCCCTATCCTTATTCTTTCCCAATTCTGGCCGATGGCTCAGGGCGCGAAGACACTATCTGTCGATGATTCCCTGACTTGTCTTCTGATGGAACTCAAGAGGGTGCTTAATAAATTGTAAATGTTAACGGAGGATTACTTCCCGAGTGCACTCAACACTCCTTAGGGAGCTAGGAGACGCCTTATGATACATAGACGCAATAAAATAAAAAAACAGAAATAAAAGCTGAAATAAACAGAATAATTTCACCTGCAGTATGTGGTTAATGATGATGACGATGATGATAAATAGAATGTGTCTGTACAGTACATATACTAAAATAGTTATGTTTCTCTTATGTTGAACAGTTCTCTGTGCTGGGTACAAATATAACAAATTACACATTTAACAATCTACAATGGGTTGGCTTGGATAAAACTAATGATGAACTTTCTTTACCCGAATTAGTAAAAGGCTATATTGGTAAGTGTTTACTTGAGAAATTCATCTTCTAAAATAATTTGACATTTAATTTTATGTATTTGATTTCCTTGTTTAGGTTTAATTTTCTTGGCAACTATATTGGCAGTCATTATTATTCGTCAACAATATAGACGCCAAAAAATGAATTTGCCTTTAAAACGTCCTGAAGTTCTTTTTCCTGATATTAATAGAAACAATGCTGATCGAAATCTCAAGTCAGGTATTCAGTTCTTGGTGAACTATGGGTTTTACAAATTTGGAATCGAAGTAAGTAAAGACCGAATTGCTTGTCAATAATTAATTTATTTCTGTTGTATGTTCTTATTCTTGTCCTTCATTTTCAGATTTGCTACATTCTAGCTGTTATATTAATTGCATCTCGCATGGACATGTATGCTCTTTTACATTGTATATGGTTATGTGGCTTGTTCAGTTTGGAAAGAGAAACATTGGCCCGAATTTGGGGGTTTTACCACATATTCATTGCCTTAACCATTTGTATTCAATATGCCTTTGCAGTTGGATTACCCACTGCCATGTGTATAGGTAAATGTCTTACAAAACAAAATAGCTTTTAAGTATGACTTTGACATTTAGTGATTTGATCATATTTTACTTTTTATTTCCTTTTCTAGAATATCCTTGGTATACTTCAGAAACTTTACGACATGTTCAAGATTGGGCTTTTTTGCCAGATCCCTTGTATCCCCTGCCAGTCTATAAAATTGTTGGTAAGTAATATTTATAGGACATGACATTTCCATTCATCACAATTTTTTCTGAGAGAATTTACATTCTTTTTAATACATTTTACCTATATTTTTCCTTTCATTCTAACAAAAAATATTATGGACACAAATGTTGTAATGCAAGAGAATGACTGTTCTACTTCAGTTATTTAAATTTGTCCTAGTATCTAGTGTATTATAATTTCCTGCTTCCCTAGATTGTATTGGGTAGTTTGAGAACTTGAAGCAAGAAAGAAACATGGGGAGTTTTGCACATTGTTACTTATAGTTTAAGAATTTGATGCCAAATAATATTTTTTGACTAAGACATCTTCATAAGCCAAAAAATAAAAAACTGATTAGGTTGCTAAGATATGTGGTGCTATTGAAATGTGTTGGTATTAATGAGTAGTTTCCACAATATGCAATTTGATTTCACAGTTTAAGTGTGTTTGGGGTGAGGTAGACATGGAAATTACATTTGCAAAATTTTGCAGAATTTGAAAACTCCATGGTTTCCTCTAACTTGTTTAGTTTGGTTTATTGAGGATGGAAAGTAAGGGTTCGTGAGTAAGAAAGTGACAAGTCAAGGGCTTCTGACACTAGCTGAGAGGAGGCAAGTGATCCCATAAAACAAGAAAGGGATTTCTAAGAGAAAGCGTCCTGTCATTTTAAGAGTGAAAGGACACACATTAATGAAATTATTAAAAATGAATTATTAAGAAAACTTTTAGAAAGCTTTGAAACCTCTGCTGCTAAAAAGGTATGTTAACTATTAAATGAACAACTCTACAAAGCTTTTTTGGGACCAAAAAGAAGAGTAAAATCCACATGCGAACAGATTTGACTTTCTTCTATAATTCAAGCGTAATTAAATGTGCTAGTTGTATTTTGTAGTTTAAAACAATAAAAATTACTTTATGGAAAACATACTTCATTTCATATCAGTCAACACTATTAGGCCTGATAAATGCTTCCTCAAAACTTTGTCAACTTGATTAAGTGATCACTTTTGTTAATGGCCAATTTTCACTGCATCAGTAGTGAACGCCTTTTAATACAATATTAATACAAGACTAAAAATGTAATGATAAGAAAACAGTTTAATTTTTATTTTGACAACTAAATCAAAATGGTAACAAAAAGTGATTTTATAAACCAAAACTAAAACTGGAACATCAATTGAAAGGTTTGATGCCTTGATTTCAAAGAAATTCTTTCTTGGATATTTTATTGAATGGGTATTTAATTGACATATGTTTTTGGACTTGACTGAAGTTTTTCAATGCTGATTTAAGAGCATATTTAGGGATTTGTAACTTTCATCATGATAATGATTACTTTCCCTGAAATGGTCTCCCGAAACAATAGCCTTTGAGAAATAATCTCAGGTTGTGTAACTTATAATGATCTCATACCACAAACATTTAATGAATAACAAATAATAAGTCAAACAACACTTACAGGAATAAAACAATTTATTTATATAAATCAGTAATTGTCTTATTAAGTAAACAGTAATTTTGAGGAATACTAAATAGTTCTGACTACATTTTTGTAAGGGAAAAAAGTATTACATACTACCTTTGCTTTATTTTATTACATTTATTGGCAATTTGTGTAATTGTAGTAATTGTTTGTGTAGTGATATATATTTTATAGTTTGTAATTTAAATTTCTATGAACTCTTTGTCAACTACTATTGTACAGAACCAACCTCATTTGGTGGGAAACAATAATTCCGTTAATTTGGGAGTAATATTGATTTGAGGTTTTTGGTCGTCAGCCCAGGAAGCACGATTACTTGTAGCAATTAAGGAAATCTGAAAGATGAATAAAAGTTCAGAATTATCAGAAAAAATATTCAATGGCACGATTAGTAAATCTGATGTCATTATCTTAATTTAATGAATGGGAATAAAATGTATGATTTTTTTTTTTTAAATTGGTAATTTTCAACTTATTTGTTAGTATAAAAACAATTAATACTATTTTTCTATTTCAGCGGATTTTATTTTGTTAATATTGGTTTCTCAACAAGGGGTAGTATTTTACCTTGAAAAGAAGCATGGTGCCGATTACAATGGGGGAAGTAATCAAGACATTACTCACCTCATCGATGATCCACATTATGCCAACCCTATTCCTGATTTCATATCAATTGCAAGGTATAAGTTAAAATGTGCTATTGACTTAAATGAAGTAAGTCCTCTCAAAATATCAAACAACATGTATAGGGCAATGTAAGAGTCTTAATAAAACAAACTTTTTTCCAGATCTTGGCTTGATATAGTGAAACAGCGTGTACTCTGCACCCTGATGTGGGTCACTTTAGCTGTGATGTTTTTGGCTGGAACTAACCGAGTGAGCCTGTTCTCTTTGGGATACCTCATAGGTGCATTTGTGTTCTTGTGGCAAGGAGAGGATTTTTATCTTCGCTCTGTGAAAGTAATTCTACATTGGTGGAACTATCTGTTGGGTTATAATGTAGCAGTAATTTCCTGTAAAACTCTACTGCAAATTGTTGGCTGTATTTTTCTTAAAGAAACAAAACAGAGTGCATGTACAGTTGTGCAGTTATTTGCAATATCGTGTATTAAAAGAGCTGGAGAGACAGACCCAAATGATGCAGATGAAGGCAAGTGTATTTTTGAAATAATATTGCTTTGCTATGTCTTTATGAAACTTATTTTGTCCCATAATTTTAAAAATAAAATTATTTTCTTAAAAAATAATTTTACTTATTCTGATTTTAAAGAAATGGTATTGACCATGAAATTTTTAAATGAGTATTTAATGGAAAAATTATGTTTCTAAGCTATCAATATTTGATTTTTTTTCTTCCAGATGAATGTGCTGTGTCAGATGAAGTAATAGGTTTATTTTGGGACACAATGTGCTTTGTATTTTTGATAGCAATGCGCAGAGTATTTAAAAGCCATTACTTCATTCACATCGTTAATGAAACCAAGGCAAAAACAATACTTGCTTCGAGGTAATCCTCTATTTCCATTGCTGAAAATGCTATAATACTGATGTTCTAAAGTAATGTTATAAAATAAGATATCTTACACTATTTGAAATATTATAAAGGATCATTTTTAAATAAAGCATTTGCAAGTATACTTGGAAAGTAGAAAAGGTTTCATTTTGCCAATTAGTAATGTAAAATTATTTGATCAAGACTACTTTAAAAGACACAAATTATTGTTAAAAAAATGTCATGGGACAATAATAATAACAATATTAGCACTCCTAAGGACTCTGTTAAAGGTACTGTTTTCTCCAATCCTAGTCCTGCAGTATCTCACAGTTCAACCTTGTACTCTGCAGGGAATGGAGGACAGAAGTTCAGGGCAGTTGATCTGATTACAGATTAGGTTCTATAAAATAGGGTACTATTTTTTAAAGAAGAATTAGGTTCTATTTTTTAAATATTCTTTATTTTATGAACTAGGTATTTTTAACTTCGTGATTTTACAGTTGATGGATATATTCCAAATTATGTTCTATGATTTGTTAGGTTTTTTTGTCTTAAATGACCTGCTACATTATATAATTTTAAGTTAAAAAACCAATGCGTCTATTATTACAGAGGGGCAGAATTGATAGAACAACTTCACCTGGACCAAATTAAAGCTCAAGAAGATCAGGAACATACTATGCTTGAGAAAATTAAGCAGAAAATGGAGAAGATCAAAGCATCGCAACAGAAAATGCAAGATACTTATCGTGAACCATCTAATCACTTTGAAGGTAAGAATTTATTATTTGAAATTGCTTTTTCTGTATCAGAAGTAAAATGATGCCCTTTCATTTCATTTCTAAGAATGGAAATAAATGTTTAGTTGTGTAAAGCATTCTGAGAAGAATCATTTTCAGAAATTTGAAGGATGGACACTAGTTAATTAATGTCACTTGAAAAAGGATTCAAAGTACTTTTCATATTCTGTAATTGTTGCTTTGCTATTTTCCATAATATAGTCTTTTTATGCATAGGTTGTTTGAAATGTGTATTTTTTATTATGCAAAGAAGTGCTTTTTGAACAGTGTGTTTAAATCACTTCATTTTTTTCTGCAGCCAATATTGTTATTTTTGTGGTCAGTATATGTTATATATTAAATAAAATTTTGAAATTTTTCAGCTTTGTTTCTATCTCTTGTTGTTGTAAAAGTTAGGAAGAAAAGACGTGGATCATTTTCCAGATCTTGTATGAAGACAACTAGAAGCAGCTAGTCCTAAGGTGCCACAGGTCTGGGTCACACCAACATTCAACAAGTTTTGACATATCTTTACAGTATGCGCAGTCAGAAACACTCTTGGTGGTGTATTAATATCGAAAAAATTGATAAATCTTCTTGCTTTGCGTGGTAAACTACTTCCTCTAACACGTTGTGTAGTCAGAATCCACTTTTTGTGGGTCCTGCACCGCAAAGAAATGGTTTATGACAAAACATCTGCCTAGTAGCTTTTGTGGTCAATGGCGATACTTAAACTGTTCTGATAATTCTCTCTAAAATTTATATTTCTCAATTGATTTAATGGAACTCAAGGTCATATGAATTTTGATTTTTGGAGGTACTTCTCATGAAGCCACAACATCATTTTTTAAATTTTCTCAAAAATGGCTCCTAAGTATTGGAATTTTTTTCTATGGATAGAGCAAAAGATGCTGGAAAATATGAGGAGACCTCACTTTCGTTAAACTAACTAAATTTTTGATAATTGCAAAAGTTCGAAATTTGTTGGCGTCTTCCTACATTTGCAATATTGAAGATAGATTTACCCACTTAATGTAATCCATTCTTCAAAGACAAATCTTTAAATAAGGTAACAAACAAATTTTCCAACATATCAGTTTTCACTTAATTTTGCATGAAAAGTAGGCACTTTTTAAAGAAATACTTTTTTTAAAAACAGCTCATTTTTTCTCCAATAGAACAAGGGTGTCTTTCTGAATTTTCAAAAATTGCAAAAGTTACAAATAACACAGGAAGTATGGGCTGTTTTTGCACCTAGACCTTATAAATAAAGATGAGGAATATTATATCGTTGATAAAAAGTGTGTAAGGAACTAAAATTGTTATGCTAGGTGAAAGTATATAATAAAAAGTGAGATGTTTGAATAAAAGAATGATTAGTTGAACTAACTATTCTTATGTTATAATGTTGGATACAAGACGATCTGATGTCTTTAATGAACAATATTTATTTTTTATAAAGACATTCATACTACATTTTCCAAGAGTTTTCTTAACGATATTGCCGGTTTCCACGAATAACGGTGAGGAGGAGGTTCATCTATTGTAGAAGCGCGACAGACCCTTGTTCCTCAAACGTCCTTTGACGTCGGAGGGTTGCAGAGGCGCGTGCGGACGGAAAGAAGCCCTTGCGAAGCGCCGTGCATTGTGCGTTGCAGCCGGGTCCGCGACGGCGCCGCTGGCGCGCTCCTCCGGCGAGAGCTCGCCCCTCACGCCGGCCGGTTTCCACACGCCCGTCGACGACCGCTCGCCCACGCCCCCGCGCTCGCCCACGCCCACGCCCCCGCCGTCCCTGACGCCCACGCCGTCGGCGGCGGCGCGCCACGGCTCGCTGCTGCCCACGCAGGCGCCCACGCCGTCGTCGGCCGTGCTGACGGTGTCGCTGGACGGCTACCTGGAGCCGCACCGCATCTCCTTCAGCTCCCCGCCCACGTCCGAGGCCCTGCCGGCGCCCGGCGCGCGCGCGCCCTCCCTCGACGACAGCTTCCCGGTGTTCTCGCCGCCGCCGTACGGCGCCGTGGTCCGGCGGCGCCGCAGCACCCTGGCCGGCAGCGCGGGAGGCGGCGCCGGCGGCGGCGGGGCTGGCGCGGGCGGGGCGGCGGCGGGGGCGCGCGCTCCAGCGGCGTGGGCCCGCCCTGGCTGCCGGACTCGCCACCCCCGCGCCTCGCTCTCCCTCTCCTCGCCGCGCTCCCACCACACATGTAACGACCCCCCCCCCAGCGCCCCCACCCCCACCCCGCGCCCTCCGCTCGCCTCGCTGTACAGATGCAGGAACATGCCATTATAGCGGTGGAGACAGGGCTCGACAGGCTCGGGGTAGCTGGCGGTTCGGTTCATGGAAACGGACAGACGATCTTCAGAAAGGGGGTACCTCAGAGTATTCGTCAGAGAGGAAGGGAACGTCAGGGTATAGAGGGTTGCGTATTGTTAGTTTTACTACTTCTCGAAAGGTAACTTACCTCTTGTAAATTCTGTCCTTTGGGTTGCTATAATGCGTATCTCCTGGCCAACAGACTAATACAATTGTAATAATACAATTTGATTTATTCATTGACAAAAAAACAGTAAAAATGTAATTTGGTGTGTAGGGGAGAAGTTAAATCGTCATCCATTTTCTTGTGCTCCAGAATCTTTGACGTGAATTGCCTTCATTATTTCTTTCTATTTCAGTCTTTCTCGTAAATCTAATTTTTGTTATAGTACAGGCTTTTCATAAAAAGTGTATAGGTTACACAAGGCAGGACAGGTAAAGCAGTTTTTGTCAATGAACCCAGGTTCTATGAGACCTGCAATCTGTTCTATTGGAAAATGTCTGCACCCCACTGCCCTCACTCAGGTCATCATAGCAAACCATACTCGAGTCATAAACATTGCTATTAGTTCAGGCTGGAAAAAAAAGGGGTTGAGCAAACCTTCTTGGTTGGCTTACTGATTACTGTGAATAATTTAACAAAATTTATTCATTTATATTCTCCTTTTTAAATTTAATGTTTGGGATAATTATTTTTCAGGGTTTACCACAGGAAAAAATTCTCTACATTTAACCATTAGTTTTTAATATCTTTGCATTAATTTGCACTTCTAATCTAATAAACTCTATAATGGTATTGTACTGCATCAATAGTGCTCTTTGCCATCGTTTTATTTACACTTCCAGTAATAATTATTTCAATTTCTTTAGCAATGTATATACACATTGCCTTATGTGACTGTTCATATTTAATGTGCATATTGACTTCTGATCTAACCTACAGGTAGAGAGACGTTGGAAACCTTCCGTTTTGTTCCAGCATGATTTTCTTTTTTCTTTTTTTTTTACAGAAGTGCATTTTTAATATATTTTTTGTTTCTTGCTGATTTAATTTTTACATTTCATGCCATATTTTTGTGTAGTAAAAGCATATCATGTTTACTTTTAGCTGGAAAAAGTGCAATGAAGCCCTACAAACCTCCAAAGTTTAATCGAGATGGTAAAGTTGATTTTAACTTTCGGTTTTTGTCAACTAATGGTGTTGGGCCTTTAACCAGAGCTTCTAAATACTTGGCTACAAGAATTTGCTGAGGGTTGATACTTTCTCTTTATATTAAATATCTAAGGATTGAGAACATCTGCCGTTTGATTTAGTAGTAACAATTTTTCATTTTTAATATCCTTGTAATACAGGCAGAAATGGCCAGCAAGTACCAAGTATATTGCAGGTTATTTACTTTGTAAAAACATATTTCCCCTTCCAGTTAGAAATGTGATGGCCTTCCATGTATGTGAATTGCAGCTTATTTAATTAACATTTTGCATACATTGTAGTACAGTTAAATTTTCAGAATTTTAATGTTGCTAAATTAGTGTTCAAATTGGTTTAATTTTCAATCCTTGTTCAATTTTTTTAAATTAGGAGTTTAAATATAACGAGAACATGCACATTGTTAATGAAAAGTAGACAAACACCTATATTATTTTCTGATGAAATGTTCAGAAGTGCATGATGGCAAAGAAGAAGGGAAATAATTGGTTTTCCTGATTTGAGAAAGCTTTTTGTATATAATACTTTTAATGAAAAATTTAGGCAAATATTATAATTTACTAATTTTGTGGTTTATGCATGCTAACTTGATACACCTATTCTCTTTCTCTTTTCAGTTCATTCATTATACATTATTCATACAATATGTTCTTGACATTTCATGTTAGGTATAGAACAAAACTAGTTAGAACATTATTAAATGTCTTCTGTTAATAATGGCTTGTAACCCGGCTGTAATATTGCTACTTACAGCTACCTTATCTATACTAACCATTTTCAGCATGGAGAGCATAACTTTTTAATATCAATGATTTGTTCACTAATATGTATTAGTTTTAATTTGCTAGCAGTAAAACAAAACATTTTGTGTGTAAATAATGTTACTCTTAATTACAGCATTTGAAATGCTTCTTTATTGATGTTTTTGTAATTACCGTTTCATATCAAAATGCAACTAGGATTGTGTGGCAAAATAGTTTTATTTTTAACTTTCAATTAATCAAAAAAATAAATGTATAAAATGTTTTAAACAATAGTTAGTAGAACTGTTATTAAATTGGTTTTAAAAGATATTTAAAATTTTTGTAACGGAACATGCAAATAATCTAACAAAATATGATTAAAAGTTCACTTAATACAAAAATTTGTAATTAATTCAAAACTATTGCATTGTGAATTTACATTAATTAAATCTAACTTTTAAAGCTATTTTACAAATGAATAACTCCAAATTTGCAATTAACATATCATTCCCACTGGAAAATACAAATTTCTTTAAGAATCTAAATTGTTTTGGGTAACGAGCAGCTGAGTGTATTAGCAGTAAAGATATGTTAATAATTTTTGAAATTTAAATTTGTCCTGTCATGGCTTATTGAATTTTAAAATTTCTTCTCTTTTCAACTTTATGAAAATGAATCTGCAAAAGCAATTAAATAGAAGATGCAATGGATTTGCATGGAAAGGAAGTTGATTTAGTTATTAATTCAGTAATAAATAACAATAACCAATAGTAATAGCTTTGAAAAATTAACTTCACTGTAAAGATTGAAGACAAAATGTGGATGATCAAAAATTCATATAGCATAGGACTTGATTCCGTAAATAATTGCAGTTGACGAAAGATTTTGTCACCCAATCTTAATTTTATTCTTTCTGATTACTGCTTTATGAATTTGTAAATATGTCAATAACATGTAAAAATCCAAATAAAAATGTATCTGAATTCTTATGAATGCAAAAAATAAACATGTTTTTTAAACAATTTAAAATGATAAAATGAATTTATTGTAAATTCAATAATTAAATTATTTTTGCTATTCACTTAATACAAATTTTAATTGATTAAGACCATTTTTATTTTGTCAATTTTAATGAGCCACAAAAGTTATTTATTAGTTCTCAGGAATATGTGATATTCATCAAGTTATTTTCTTTCAGCCATTCGTTCTGGTGATTACTACATGTTTGAAGAATTGGAAGACGAGGTTTGTGATTTGGAAGAGAAAGAAGAGGATGAATCAGGTGATGAAAATGATCCACTATATCCAAGTGGTAAACGGAAGATGTCAATGAGTCAGGTATTTTATTAGTATTTCATAAAACTTTGTTTCATTAAGTATCTGTTTTATGAAAATGGATTTTGCATGATCTAATGGGTGTAATTCTCTAAGTGTGGGAGGGCTTTATTAACTCAGTCTTTTTTTACTAACAGCCTCTGAGAAGTTGACACATTTGCTTCTTTGTGAGGGCTTGTAGCACAGAAAGCTTAATAGCATGCAGGCAGCTTGTATTACTTTTAGCAGGGCATAAAAGTTTGGGTACTGCTCATTGTTACTAAGTACTAGTCTGCAGCCAAATGGGAACACCTCATGATATGAAAGGCTTTCCTCTCATACCTGGACTGTAGTTGCTGTGTGCTTGGTTTCCATGGTGCAGTTCTTAACATCAGCACTGAAGACAGATCTTAAGAAGGCCACTGACCTAGCCCTTGCGGGGCAGTCCCCTCAGGCTTCAGACGGGAGCACAGGCCTGGGGCCCCTGCCAGAGTCTGTGTGCTCTCCACAGGAGCGAGCTGCTTTCTTTCATGCGCGCTCTGAGCCGTGTGACGCACCCCTCTCACACTCCAGCACTTCAACTCGCAGTGAACGTGTGAGTCATGTGCAGAGCTCCCTCTCACAAGTCTCTCTCTTCTCACATTGTTTCTCTTGATTCTTTTATTTTCTAGTCAATGATGGGATCATTGCATTATTTCAAATATTGTACTAAAAGCACATTTTTTTCTTTCTTTTTTCTTATTTTTGTTTTCTTTGTTTCCTTTGTATATTATTTCTTGATTGATTGTATCTTAAAAATTGAATTAATTTTTTAGTGTTATAAGGCAAACTTTCATTGTGATTTCTTCTACATGTTAAAGAAAATTTGCTTGTCCTGTGTTTTCTCTTTTGCAATGTTATTCTTTTCAAAAACTTTTATCAAGTTTAAATATTGAAACACATTTGAAGTCCTGCATTTCTGTCCTCCTTCCAAATAGTTTGATGGCGTAGGCCCTTTCTTCCCATTACAGTGGTCGGGTAACATTTCATCTGCCAATCAATCACAGCTGGAGCACAAGAGCTTAATTAACACAAGTAACACTGACTTCTCATTCAAGAGTTTGTAAAAAAGAAAACGGTTTTGCACTAAATTGCACTGGATTTACACAGCTAATGGACATGTTTAATTTAACTCAAGTTTGTGGAGTAAGAAGTAGACCTTTTAATTTTTTGCATTAATTTTGTGGTGGTGGATACTTACTTAACTACAATTAGTTTGAGTAACATGCTTTAACATACACCCCTTTTGTTTGGCTCTGGTAGCCAAACTGTTTAACCACATTCTGTGAAGTCATAGAAGTTAAGCAGCTCAACACTGAAGGTCCTTGATGGTCCCTGACCATGTGGGAACCAAGGATACTAACGAAACCAAGTCCCTGGCCAAGAGGGAATAAAGGCAATTACATTATGACAAAAAGACATGTTCAAGGAGAATTTCTCCATGTTTAATGCTGAATAATTGCTTCAAACACTGTTACAAGAGAGCAAATATAGATTCATTAATTTATGAAATAATAGGTGTATGTACATTTAATAAAGGCATATGGAGTATGATAGATTTTTTGAAACTGAAGATAATAAAATTAATTGTTGTGGCCAGATTCATTATTGAAAAGGTTGATATTTACATGACCTTCTGACAAAAAAAAATCACCATTTGCATGTGAATGTAGGTGTGACTGGAATACATAAACAATTTACTGCTATTAGTTGAAAATGGTGAAGCTATTTGTCATATTTTTGTAGAATGACTATTTGCAGTTGTTTTATATTCTGATAGAATGCAGGAATCATGCTGTTTCTCCCTTGTGCTTTCTGAACATTGGTTGGAACTTCCTCCTTTAACCCTAGATGTAATAAAGTGAAACGTATTCAAGTTCAGATAATAAAAATCCTGCATGACAAGGTACCCTGTCTTTTGAGTTTTTCATATATTTAATTACAGATGTGGTAGGTTTACACTCTGTATGCTGTATTTGGTATATCATTTAGTATTGAATCCAAACATGTATTTAGTGTTGCTTAAAGCAGCATGATAGGTAAAATAAGCCAATCCACTGAAAGCAATTGTTGCATTTTGAACACAATATTTGTATTGAATTTTGCCTGAAATTTGCAGGTGAATTCCTACTCTAATATTATAAACTTTATTTCGAAGTTTCAGTATTTGCATGCTGTGTTTTGTGATATGAGTAGCTATAGGTATTTACAAATATTTAATGATAGATATTTCAATTGGATGAAGTATACACATTTTAATGGCAATTATGTTTTTTGTGATAGTTTATATTTTGTTTTCAAGCACCCTGTTTATGGTGTTGGAGATCCATTGTCAGGTCAAGGACCTGAAAAGCGACCTGATGAGGGGGAAGGTCCTTCAGATCAAAAATCTTTAGGACCTGAAGAAGAGGATGAAAAAAGTGAGTTCTCCTGCCATAACGGAAATTGTCCACTAATACAAAACAAATTTTCTCAATGTTTTTAACTCTGTTTTTGCTGAAAATGCTGATAATTTAATTTGCTGTTTTTATTTCCCCTTTTTTAGTTAGTTTTTGGCTCATGAGAAAATTAGAAATGTCCAAAAAAAGAAGTATAGTCGTGCAGATATTTAACTGGAATGCACAGAAAATGAACTAGATAATGAATGGTTTCAAGGATTGTACACTCGGGGCCGAATTCATAGTCGTCACTTACACTGAGTGTTCCCTTAAGTACACTAATCGTATTCATAAACAGCCCTTGAGTGAAGTCTTAAGTGAGCACTCATTTCTTTAAGGGAGGTAGTCTGCTCCCTTAAGTGATCCTCTTGGCACCCTCGCATCGTCAGTCATAACCAGTTTAGGTTATACTTGCGGCATTCACCAACTATTGAATTTGTTTTGCTGATGTTTGTATAGTGTAGCCAGTTAATACGTTCCATTTGTGAAACGTTATGGAAAACGACTTCCAAGATTATTTTGAGTTTTGAACTCAACACATCCTGCAAAATTCAAAGAGATGTATTAAAGATATGAGCAACCCATTGGAAATGTGCAATGATGAACAATTCTGAAGGCGGTTTCGTTTCAATAAAACTACTGTACTGCATATACTTTTGCTGATGATTGACAAAGTTCCAATGACTAAAAGAGGACTACCGATATCCCCCTTATTAAAAGTTCTCGTTGCATTCAGATTTTATTTCAACCTTTCAGGTATGTTTCCAAAATTTTTAACTTTTATTCATTACCGATTTATAAGACCTATTATAAGTAATTATGAATTTGCAATATGAATTACTAGTGAAGTAATTTAAATTGTTGTAAAATGGAATTTATGTTAATACTGTATGGGGTTGACATTTTCATTACATGATATGTTAATAATCCATTATCAATATTGGCAGGCCTACGTTCATACCATTTTCATTAGTTATACTACAGCATAAGTTAACGTGGAATCTATTGAAACTGATGTTAAGTATTATAAGCACAACAAATGAGAGTGATAAGTGGTTGCAGCACGTGTGTCAACTCGACATTGGAGTGTCCACCCCCTATTAAATTGGATGCCCTTTGTACAAGATGAAGTGCGTGTGTAAACTTGGTTGCCAAGATCTTCAGAACAGCTGCCGCCAATAAAATGTCACATTTCCCCTCCGCTTAAGGAAACACTCGTTCTGCGGTCGTAAGGAACGTCTATGAAATACGAGCGCCTATAAGCGAACACTTATTTTGAGAAAGCATTTATCACTTAGGGTTCACTTATCCTATAAGTGATGACTATGAATTCAGCCCTCAGACCTTTACCTAGGTATGTCGTGAATCAAGCTGCATTGAAATTCTTCTAGTGCATTGCCTACAACTGATTTACCCATAAATTTTATCAACTTACATCAAAGGAAAATTGGATTTAATTCTTATAATGAGTGCAATTATCAACACTTTTACAAAAACACTAGACATTCCAGAAATGGGAATGTTAATTGGAAGGATTTTATTGGCAGGGAAAATAGTTATAAACAAGAAACTTTCTTGGAAAAGAAAAATTAAACAATATCCCACAACAAAAAAATGTCATATTGTTAGAAAGTTTCATTAACAAAGCTCACAATAAATCAATGGTTTATGTTTTCTCTAAAAATGTATAACATTCTTCAGCAACATACTTTACATAAAAGGAGATAAAAATCCTGAGCTCATGAGGGAGAAGAAACATTTTGAAAGAACAGAATTGACAGAATTTTTTTTTTAATAATGACAAAGGAAAATAGTCACAAAAACAAAAATCCATTCAAGTAGGTGATATATTGCAAGAGAGCTATAAATACAGTAAATCTGTACTTGAAAGTTATGGTGAAATATGGATTAGTATAAAGAAAATAAAAAATGAAATATCTTTGAACACTGGAAATTCTACGAAGACCAAGTACCATTTTTGGAGTGTTCAGAAGCTGTGATCTGAGGGCAATTTTTCACTCCAAGGACTAGGTTTGAAAGTCGTCCTTTATCTGATTCCTCAAAGATGATGCTCATGTTATATTAAAAGGATGTTAAATATCTCTTTCAGCTAAGTCAAATTACTACTGTGAGAGAGCCAATCATGACATGTTTATTCACAGTTTTAAATAAAGTGCTGTACATTACTGTGAAGAAAAATTTGGGCATTGTTGTGCACAAAATAAAAATAAAATACAATGTGAATCATGTATATGTTTCTAGTTTATTGTGGAATTTTTTGCTGCATTGATCTTGCATATCTCATGTTTTTGGACATAGCTTTCTAGAATGAAAGAGAGGATTTGCACCCATTGAGAAAAGAAAGAAGGAAGTAAAATGTACAATACCAGATCTAGAAAATTTAGTGGAATCAATCACCATTACAAACCATTCAATATTATACAAATGAGTGACTCTATTTCCTTCACTTTAATGCACCAGCAGACAACTGATTGCAATCAAAAACTCGAATGTCAATTTTTCTTGTTAAAATAACTGTCCCTGAAAGATAAAAATTCAATAACCTTTCATGAGGTTGAAGAATGGGAAACGATCAGTTGTCCTGAAGAAAGGAAAATTTTCTTTATCGTTCCCAAAAAAACTGGGAACTGTTAACGTCATATCCACAAAGAAAAAAGATCTGTTATAAGGTGATATTGTACTTTCCTGAAGAACATGGGAAGTTTTTACTAGAGACATCTTTGTGATTTATAAAGTATAGTTCAGAAATTAATGAAAATCCATTTGCACATGAAAAATATACTTGTTTTATTTCCTTTCCCTGTTATTATCATAATGAAAATAATGCAGAAAACAATAGACGTATTTTGGCAGTGTCTAAATTAATTTTGCCTCAATTTATTTGGAGAGAATTCGAAATTTGAGGAATCTGTTCATCAAAGATGTAGCATGGAGATCAGTGGGTGAAAGAAATGTCAATTCTGTCAATTTGATATGGCTATTGTTTGCCTACAAATAGTTAACTTGATAACCTTAAGTTGTAGGTCTGAAAACAAATTTAGGCAAGATGTGAATTTTCACAAACATTAGTGTTGAATTTTTGTTTTTAGGTCCAAATATATGGCACAAGATTGCTACTTTCTTGAAGTTTGCATGGGCATTTGTTGAAAGTGCTATGGTATCAATGACCATTTACTTGAATCGTTTCTCCCGTGACTATAGATATGTGCGGAAAGTTCTAACTGTTGAAAAGAAGATGCTTAAGGTGAGTGTTTATTATAACTGCTATAATATGTAAGTTAACTGGAGTTTTTTTCAATGTAATAATAATACTTAGGTTTTATTGCAAGTATGTGATATCAGGCTAAAAATGCTTGCCTTTTAGTAATTTAACAATCATTATATCAAATGCAGGAGAAACCAGGATTTGGACGAGGAATACGTTCTGGATCTGGAATGATTTGGGAACCTCCACCTGGTGCTACTGCTAGGTAAGTTCTTTGCTACCATCTGCATTTATAGTAGAGGGTCCTGAATGCATAGAGTGCTTGTGCGGCATGCACATGTAAAGTACATGACCAGCCATTCTTGGCAATAAAACTCATTTGAGTTCTACGAGTTTAGGGAAACCATTGTTATATTGCATTGGAGTTTTGGTATTCTTGTGGTATCCACTGCATGGGTTATCAATTATTTGTTAAGGTTCTGAGGAATGGTTCTTAATACAACGTAGAGTAAAATGATATTTCAAATCTACATGCATGTAGATAATATTGTCCCTTTTTGAGTGCAATGCTGAATGCAAGAGATTTAAGTACACAAATAAAATATAATCTATAATCTCTAACATGGTAAGCAATAGGTGCTTGTGTGTCCCTCTCCTAATTAAATAATAAAATGCATTTGCACAGAGTTTGACTTCCACATTGTGCAGTATTCTTCTGTACAGGAAAACATCATTTCTGTGTATGTGTTGAAGTTCCTACATAACTTATTCAATGAATAAGCAATTACTAAGATTCTCTGTATATATTGTAATTTGTAGATGGCGTGCATAATATGGGAAAGGAATAATAACTTCATTTCTTATATAATTAGAAAAAAAGTTCGGTTTTCCTGAAAGTAGTAATTAAAATATTATTTTGTAGATTGTAATTTTTATGATCTTTTATATTAAAATTATGATTTACAGTGTAGATCTTAAAAAGAGCACGATCCAGTGCATCACTTTCTTTCTCCCAAAAACTTAAATACAGACCTCTTTGTTTCTAATGTTGTCTTCAAATGATATGTCAGATTTAATGCTTACTAATTTCACTTTTTTGTGAACAGGTATTTTCTTTGAGTTTTCAACTAGAATTATTAAAAATGTAAGGAATGGAAAACTTTGGTTAAACACAGTGACTTTGGCACAATTTCATATTTTACTGAGATCATCTCCTTATAGGAGTAATTATGAAATTAATCAGAGATCACTTTACTTGTGCTGCGGAAAGTTTTAATTTCAAACTCTGTGTGTGTGGTGTGCGTGCGTAGTGTGTGTGTGGGTTTGTGTGTGTTTCACACACACCAGTGGTTCAGTATAAGAACAATTTTATACCTTTGCTTATGGAGTCAATTAATAGAAATGCTGTTTTTGTGAAATCTTATAGTTTCTTATTTTCTTTGTTTAGACCATATTTGTTTTTGTAATGTAATATTGTTATATTTCAAAGAATTTTTCTTCAATTATTCCCTTTTTAGAGGAGGTGGAGTTTTAAAAATTGGATACAATTGCAAATGACAGCTTTTAGGTAGTGTAATACTATTGTTAGATTGCATGCTGTTGTTGTTTTGTTTTATTTTATTTTTGCTTGTTTGGTTCCCTGCTTCATTAGTCGAGTGAGTCACTTGGACTTAAGAGTTGATCAAGAGGATTCATTTGAAGATGAAAGTGAAATTCCTGATTTTAAGGACTTTTGGAGGTAAGGATAAGGAGTTTGACAAGTACATGTGAATCTTTAATTCTCATCCCAACTTCTCTGAAATTTTCTTATTTCATTTTTTCCACTAATTTTTCATCAAATTAATAAAAAAATAATATTTGTTTGTGTTGTCGATGTATTACTGATATATTGATATATTGTACTTCAAGTAAATAATAACGTCATCAAAATCGCATTAAAACAACATTGCTATTGTGAACAAATAAAAATTGTTAGTATAAAATTTCCTTGACCTTGGGATTGGGCTTTGATTTGAGACTGCGATTACTTTCTGCATGCTGGGGAGCCTGTAGCTAGTGTGTCCATGGTCCTACTTCTCCTCAGGCTTCCTGGGGAGAGCCTTAAGGTGCCTGAAATCCGCATTGTGGCTCCCAGTCTGGAGCGAGGCTTGGATTCCGATGGTGGCAGGTATTCTAAACATGTGGTGCATGCCTTGTCTGCATTTGTTGGCATCGTAACCATGAATGACTCATGCTTCATTGAGAACTGTTAAATGTAAATATTTATTTCTTTGTAGGATTGTTCTTCTTTTACTTTCTCGTGTGTACATCAGTGTGTGTTGCTTGTGTGTTAAGGTATATTTGTATAGTGTAGACCATGATGGCGTGCTGAATTTACTTAAAATATATATTTATGTACATATAAAATGGCTTTTATAATTTATTTGCCAGAAAGATGCCAGATGTGCTCCATTACATTTATCCTTCTAGCTGAGCTTCTGATAACATGCGTCATCATTCATCCTGTTATGACATGATGACATTCATTTTGTTATTTTCTCTCTTCTCATGTATATTTTTTATCTAAATCAATACATTTCTTTCTTAAAAACTGAATCTTAATATTAACATTATATGAAATTCTACTTGTAAAATGTGTTTCATTGTGATGTCTTTTTCATGAATTTATTGGATTTTATATATTACATACCATGAAATACCCATCCATTTCTCTTCATTTTCCAAAATGAGAGTATTGTACTTAAACATTCACTGAATATTAAATAAGCATGTAATTGTGTCCTCAAGTATCTTATAATGTTATTAATAAATACAGAATTGTGTGTCCTTGATTTTCAAATTCTTTACTTTGGATGCCTTTTTACTTTCTTGCTATATCTTATTGATAAAATATATTTATATATACATTTTTGTACTCCGCATGATAGATGTTTTTATTTCGTGTCAATGTAGCTTCTATTCTTTGGATCCCTTTGGACATATACATGTACAATATAAAGCCAATCAGGCCCAGATTTTTAATACTGACAATTCTGATTGAGCTATTTTTGATTTAACTTATGTTTGATATTTATTGTTTATTTTCTGGAAACAGTAAATCAATAAAGTAGTACTTTTCAGCCTTGCAGGTAAGAATGTCCATTTAAAACAAGTTCAAGGGCAATAATGTCCACACACAAAAATGTCCTATAAAAGTAAGTGGTAAAGAGAGAGTTAAATTTAAGGGTGCTGTTAAGCTGTAGACTTCACTTGAGAGGGCAAGAGTTCTCTCTCGTGTACATCTAAAGATTTTTTTTTCTTCAAAATGTTTAAACTTTAAATACATGTTAATATTAAATGTCAAATACATTTTTAAATGTCTGGTTTATTATTGAATAATATTTACAAGTACAAATGTTTAAAAACACTTTGTACTTTTAATAAAGAATAATGTAAAAGAGGTCTCCTTTCTATTTAAAAAAATGGCCATCAAGCAATTCTCAGAGCTGTTCCCATGTCCAGAACAGTGTTGTTGATGTAAGGTATTGCAAGAGAGTGCTGCCTTACAAATGGTGAAGTGATCAGTTGTGAGTAGGGATCAGATTTTCAAGTAAATATACAGACATAAGATATCTGCATTAAATATTATTGTATGGAGTTTGCAACATATTCTGATTCAATTAAATTGTTATGGTGCTATATTGTCTTGAACACACCCTCTCTGGAAACAATCCTTGGCTGTACAATTTTACTATGCACTCGAGCACCAGCTCCTCATAAACAACATTGTTTATACTACAAATGAAAATCATATATCGGTGAAATTGAGTGTGCAATTACTTCAGTAGAGTTCGTACTTGATCAGCTACTCTGAATAGAAAGACATGATCGGCAACCTTCTTTTTTTGCATGGAAATTTGATTATTTTAAAAAGCAATTTTAATCACTATAATAAACTTTTATTTTATTAATTTCTATTTTTTCTTAGCACTTTAAAAAATAAATAACTGTGTACATATATATTTTGGTTTTTATATTACAATAAATTCAGTTTCCTAAATATGAACTTCCCTTACAAAACACTGAGAGGAAGTCGTCCAGTAGCCAAAGATATCTTAGTGATGCTTTGAACATATTTACAGAAATGTAATGTCAGTTTATTTACAAAATGATGGAATAGAGAGTTTAAAATGTAGAGCCGAAATGGATCCAATTATTAACAAAGTTGTAATGACAAATATTCATTTTATTTTTTAAACAAATTTTTAGATGTTGCAAAAACCTATGAATTTTATACAGATATCTCTTATTACTGGAAGATATAGTTATAAAGGAACTCTAAACAATTTTTATGTGAGAAAATTACCACAAAAATTCCTCAAGAAACAATAACAACTACAAAAATGATGTCCATAAATATACTTCTTTAAAGATGGTAACAATTCTATTTGTAAGATTAGAACCTGCTTGCTCAAGGTATAAGAAGAATTGAACCAATTTTAGAAGCATATTTTACTAATTACAAGGCAAGTGGAAAATAAATAGTGCTGTTGAAAATTTTCACAGCAAATTTTATAAGATCGCTGTGCTCATCAAAACTGTTCATCAATTTTACATTTAGAGATTTCTTCAGCCTCCAAAAATTTAAAAGAAAACCTTATATTTTCTAATTCAAGCAGGACACATAAATTTTAAGACAATAGTGAGAAGTTATAGCACATTACAAGTTAACAATAAAATCATATTATTATTTTTATTATTTGTGCAACGACATTGCATTTGAAAATGTGTAAACTACCAGAAAATGAAGATCAAGAAGTCTAATAAAGTTTTCTGTAACTAGGAAATTTTTGCTAATGGGAGACATTGTAGAATGTCCATTTTTGCTGCAAATTTAAGAGGATACTTTAGTTACAAATATTTAAATTCCAGGGACCTTTGTGTAGTGGGCATTTTTGTTTATGGGCATTTGTTTCTGAATATTTTACTGAGGACATTTTTACCTCTACCCTTCTACAGTGCTTTAAATTGCTTAATAAAATGCTGTATTATTAAGAGAGACTTAACAAATTTGCTGAAATTATCTGTAGTTGTCATGGTATATTGAAAATATTTTTGTCAGTCAGCCAAGATTTTGTGTTGCATTATGAATCTGCATGGAACTATAAATAATTATGTATTTGTTATTTATGCATTTATTGTCCCTTTTGCAGTCCATCTCACTTGCCAAGTGTGGATGAAATAGACCAGAGAGACTTTATGAAGCAATCAGACACTCCAGCTTTTATTTACTTAGTGCAAGCAATGTGGTTTGCGTTCATTGCTCACACAGACTCTGTTTGCTACTTCATGGTGTTTTTGCATCAAGTCAGTGAACCAACTATTTTATCTCTTCCATTGCCATTGATGGTATTTTTGTGGGGGACGTTAAGTGTTCCTCGGCCTACAAAAACCTTTTGGGTCACCATGATTGCTTACACAGAGGTAATTATATTATTTTTTGTTTATTATTTCCTACATTTTAATGCTAATCTTCTCCATTTGTCATATACTTAGAATACATGAGTTTTCGGCAATTTATATGAAACTATCAACACAAAATCCTGTAACTGTGCTCTTGTAGCATTCCTATCCTACTGGATAGGGAATTTCTCCCCAGACATGCGCAAACACACTGAAGGGGGAAAACTTTGGATATTATGATATGAGGAACACAATACTGCATTACATAAGTCAGAAACAATGCATCTTAGTACCTTAATACTAGGTTCAAAGTTTTCGTGTTTTGTGGGGTCAGGTGGACCCAAGATACTTAAGCAGTATTGTGCAAAATGAGACCTTTTTGAATTTTTGTTTATATTTTTGGACACTTAGGTCTTATGGGCATCTATTCCATTGCATGAGTTGTCAGATAAAATATATATCACAAAATCAATGTAAAATGAAATTGATGAAATAGAAGTAATAATTGGTAATTAAATGAAAGCATCTGTTTCATTTTCTGTGAAATGAAAATCAAATGCCTAGCAATAACAAAATAAATTCTCTTGCACAATACCAAGCATGTAATACTATTATGTACAGTTCTGAGATTATTATTTGAAGTTTTGATCTAGTGTAATGTGAGTTTCAATATTAAAAAAATGATTTACAAAGTGTACTCTTTGCACAAGTTCAGCGAGTATATTATAAAAGATCTACATCATGTTGTGCAATAAAGAGGGGGTAGAGTTTTATTTTTAATGTATTTTATAAATTCTTGAACTAATGCCTACAATACAGTTTTAAAAATAAATGTAAACTTGTTATTTCTTTCTTTAGGTGATTGTAGTGATAAAATGCATGTTTCAATTTGAACTGTTGCCATGGCATGAAGAAAGTCTTTCTGAGAAATCTCCTTTCTTCCCTCCTCGAATTCTGGGCATTGAGCGTGATCCTCATTATGCTGTTTATGATCTTGTTCTGTTGCTGATTATTTTCCTGCATCGGTGAGCACTTTGTTTTGATCTCATATCTAAAACTGCCAATTATGTGATTCTTATTCTAAAGTTACTAGAAAGTAAATCAAAATTAATCTAGGAATTCTTAATCATTAATATTTTCCTTCCTTGCTAAAAGTCTGGTACCTAAAACTTGCTGCAAAACTCATGTTATGAAGATTTTGAGGTACTATTCATCTATTTCCCCCCCACTTGTTTGATGAAGCAGTTAGTTTAAAAATTGAGCATTAACGGGAAAGTCTGCCTATGTTCTCTTGTTTAAAAATGTTCTCATGATTTCTCTTGCAAAGCTTCATGCTAAAGTCAATGGGTCTCTGGAAGAGCACAAATGAAGATGAAATTCAGCTGGAAGAAGGAGAACATTATTTTATGATGGAAGAAGGATTAGAATCCAACACACTGCCCTCTTCTCATACGGAGAACATGGATACAACAGAGGAAGGAAATAATTTGCGTCATCGGTTTGGCTCTCAGCGAAGCAGAATAGCAACACGTGCAGGACGCCAACTGCTGATGGTGGAACAGCCTGCAGAGGAAGGTGATGAACAGTCGCCACCTGCAGAAGTGTCGGAAAGTGGAGGACAGCTAGTTGTGGTGAAAGCACAAGCTCAGTCTCTATGTCAGCACTTCCCCAAAGCATTTTCCATGATGTAAGTATTTTGTTTCATTGTTTTGACAATGATGTGTTGCTATTTAAATGTGTACAGTGGATTCTTTGATGACTTTATAGTTTATCATTCACTTTAGCTCTACATGACCATAACAATTTATTTCTAGAAAATTACAAAATAAGAACATTAATAATATGAAATTTTGTTATTTTTATGTTTGAGACCCTTTAAGCCTATTAAATCTCTAATAATTATTTTGTTTGTTAATCAATTAAAATTAACAAAATAATTATTATATGCAATATATTTAGTTTGATCAGTAATTTGCTGTAAATTTCTAAATAATTAAAAGATTCTGTATATCCTGCATTCAGTTTTGTAAAAGTTCTACCAAAAAAAATTCTTAAGTTTTTAAGTAAATGGTATTCTTTTTTAAAATGTGTATAATAGTGTCTGAATCTTTGTTCTTTTGCATCAAATTAATCTTTTATTACTTAATTTAACTAGATATGTACATTAGAAAACAGTTTCAGTGACTCCATTTTTTCTCCTTCTATATGCCTAACTTTCCTATGAGAAAATTTTAAAAGTAAAATTAACCCAGGAGTGCCCACAATAGACTTATGCCAGTGCCCGCAATTTACCTTTCAGATACAGCTGCAACTTTTTGTGAATGCAAATGATCTAAAACTCTATTTACTGAAATATGTATTTTATTTAGTTTATCTCCCCCAATGCCATTGTTAACGATTTCTACACTGCAGAAATCGTGTCTAAATACTTATGTTGAGAAAGGAAAAATTTGACAAAGAACGTGCGAAAATCATTAAACATCTATTATCTTATTAAATAATATTAAATACAATTTCCAACAAAGATTTTGGCATGTCCTAAACAAACATATTTTACATTTTTTTCAGAAACCTTTAAAAAGTCAGTCATGTTTCCGTTTTGTAAGGTTCACATTTTTTTATTGCCTTACAGGCGTCCCTTGCACATCATCTTTCTATTTAGTAAGAAATAGTGACAGTCGATCCTAGATAAGACAAATGATTCATTTTCTGAATAGGCACTTGTCATAGACACTGTTGAGAATAATGTCATGACACGTCCTGCTTATGGCAGGAGCTCAGAATGCATTGGTACCATCGCATGCAATGTATCTGACAGATTGTGCTGTGCAGTGATAAAGTTTCAATATGCTCACAGGAAATGATGCAACGAAAAGATAAAAATAGAAGGCCAGGCATTCTCAGAAAAGTATAATGAGAGAATACATGAAATATCAGATGATTAATGCATTGCAATTATTCAGTAACATAACTTTCTCATGGGTTGGATCTCTCAGATCTATTGCAAGCACTCCCAGGTTAACAAATTGACTGTAATCAACTATCAATATTAAAAGCATTTGTAATTATTCTTCACAGGACATCAAAGTATGGAGAATCAGTGAAAATCTTTTTTAAAGATTTACTGTCGCCATCCAAAAAAGTGAAAGCTGATGTTTATGCATACATGTTTATGTGTGACTTTTTCAATTTTTTAGTTATTATTTTTGGATTTGCTGCATTTGGAGTAAGTTAAAATTCACTCTCTGTTTTAAAAACTTGTTAAACATTTTTGTTTGTTTCTTTTTGCTGAATTATTGTATCTGAAACATTTTTGCAGCCTCAAAGAGAAGATGATGGTGGAGTTCTTTCATATCTAGAAGAAAACAAAGTGCCTATTCCTTTCCTAATAATGTTAATCCTTCAGTTTGCATTAATTGTAATAGATCGTGCTCTTTTCTTGCGCAAGTACATTCTTGGCAAATTAGTCTTCCAGTTTTGTCTAGTCGTTGGAGTACATATTTGGCTCTTCTTTGTTCTTCCTGGTGTTACTGAAAGGTAAGATAAGTATATCACTGAAGAGAGATTAAGCAACTAATGGAAAAAACAAAACAAAAAACAAACAAACTATATTTAACTTATTTTCTCAATGTTCTCCAGGTCATTCCGAGAAGCTTTAACACCACAAATGTGGTACATGGTAAAATGCTTTTACCTTCTACTATCTGCGTATCAAATACGTAGTGGTTACCCAACTCGTATATTGGGTAATTTTGTGTGCAAAAGATATAATATCATTAATATGGTTTTATTTAAAGGGTAAGTATTGAAAATAATAACTTGTGCGAGAAAAAACAGTGTTTTTTTCCATTTTGCCATTTGAAGTAATGAAAACAATTATTGATCATGTAATTGAATTAAATTTTGCAAATTTGTAAAATATTGAGTAGAATAAAAATTAGTTGTCATTTAGAAATTTTGCAGCAATATTGCTGACAACCTTATACTATTCCTATTTTTATTGAGAAAAAAAGATTTATGACATTTACGACCCATTTGCCTTCGAAATCACTTCAAAATCTAGTTTCTTTTTGTATTACATTCTTGGCTATTTGGAATGTGCCGAATTGGGCTGTTGTTACAGCCATCTTGCTGTGGACATCTTCAGAGCTATACTGCTGTACTGCTTGAGCAGTACAGCTCTGAAGAAGGCCACAGCAAGATGGCCGAAACGTCAGCCCAATTGACCGAGTTAGGGCACATTCCAGATAGCCAAGAATGTATCGACTCCATTCACAGAAGCTTGTGAACACTTCTTTTCATATTTTATCAGTCTTTTTAACTTTTTGAAAAAAATTTATTAATTGTCTTATTATTTTATGATAACACTTAACTTCATGTCACTTGAATTAGCTTTCTTGTATAATATCTTAAAACTTGTTTAACTTTCAGATTCATGTTTGTACCTTTCTTATTTGAACTTCGGGCATTGATGGACTGGGTTTGGACAGATACATCAATGACCTTGTGGGATTGGTTAAAGATGGAAGATATATTTGCACATATTTTTGGTTTGAAATGTGAACGCCGAATGGAACAAGAATATCCACAACCCAGAGGGCAGAAGAAAGCAGCTCTTGTGAAGTACATCATGGGTGGAAGCTTCCTTTTTCTCATAATTGGCATCATATGGTTCCCGTTGGTTATTTTTGCTCTGGGCAACACAGTTGGCATGCCCAACCTCCCTCATGATATGAGCATGACTCTAAGCATCAGTTCTTATCCACCATTGTATAGTGTCTCTGTTCAAAGTCCATCAATAACCAAGTAAGTTGTTTTGGTTCGTTGTAGTGTGGCAATGCATGAGAGCTTTGGGAGTGGGTCAATCTTTAAATTGAGGCACTACTCCATACAATCTGGCTGAGGGTAAGGCATCCCTAACATTTTTTGCAATCTATATAAAGAAATTGCATGACATGTCAGTGAAGACAGAATCGAAAAGCAAGACAAACGATACAAAAGAAGGCTATAAAAAGTATATGGTTGACTTCAAGCATAAATCTTCATGTTTTGAAATTTTACAAATTCAGAATTTTGAAATGGTACTCTCATTCAAAAGATAAGATCATCTTCTACCGACTTCTTACAACATGTATCACAGAAATTCCTCGAACAGGAATGTTCAGAATCCACGTTTTATGGATCCTTGACACCGAAAAATCAATTGACAGCAAAACATACTTGCATGTGTGTGCAAGCACGTGTCTGCAAGTGTGTGTGTTTTTTAGAAGGATAAGTGAAAATCTTCAAAAGAGACCATGTGGCTCATACCACTTGATATTGTGAGATTTTAACTTTCTCAAAGCGCCTTCTGAGACTCCCCCCCCCTCTTATGGCACCACCATTGAGCATTACTTCACAGGTGTGGATGGGCCATGAGCACCCTAGGATTGACGGCATTCGGATGGGCCCCAACTGTTGATTAAACCAGTAGTATGATTACTTTTCAGACTGATTCGTTGAATCGTTAAAATTGTTCACTCTTTCAAAGTCTCGAGAAAATGTTAATTACATTATTCATTAATATCAATTTTATAAATCGCAGAATTTTTAGTACACTTAGGAAGAAATGAATGTAATATGTCTTTCTGAATTGTTTAAATCATCAGTAATATTGTCTTTTATGTCAAACTGCCCAATTAATCTGAAGTTCCCTTCCAAATAAATAAATAATAAATGCATGGAAGAAGTATAATTACTCATAGAATATTTATGAAGAGAGTTGTTACTTTTACATAACTGCATTCATTTGTGGTTTATAAATTTTAAATGTACATTAAATAATATAACCTAGTTTATAGGTAAATTGTTCAATATGCAACACTTTAGGAAGTTGCATGAATGATTCTTTATAGAAGCATGAGGTTCGCTCTCACGATTCGTGTCTTACGAAGTTGATTCACTATTCACTAGCATCATCACGTAGAAGATGTAACATCAAAAAACTACATGGATGATGGAGCGATTTACTTGGTGTAAATGGTGCAACTGTACCAATCATTGATTGCCACCGCATTTTGCCTGCATTTCCAATGTACGCTGAAAAAGAACTCTGTCAGTATTTTCATTAGGCAAATGCAAAGTATAAAAATAAATGCTTTATTATAGGGACTAAATACTTACAGAAGCATTGACACATTAAAGCTGTAAATTCGTGAACGGGAGAAAGGTGAACCACAAAAGTAATTGGAGGCAAACGATTCCAACTGATTTCGTTTGAAAAGGCAGGACTGTTGATTCATCCAATCATGTGTTGCCAACACCCTAGCCTCTTAGCATCATTCTAGGATATCATTCCCTCCTGCTCCTTAGGTCTCTCCTTTTTTCTTACTTGTACCAGGAAGGTTGCCACTGCTTCCCACTTCTTAGAAGCCAGCATTTTCCTTATGCCATTATGTTTCCGGGGTGTGGTAGCTGGAAGAGGTGTGTCCTCTCTTCTTCGAACGGGAGACAGACAAAGAAAGTGTAATGCATGGGGAGCAGTGAGGGCACACAGGGTCTTCATTCCGGTGAAAGTGGAAGAGATACCTTCGAAAACAACCATGTCCAGTCAGCAACTGCGTTAGATGGAAGTCCATCTTTCCATACATTCACCCTTCCCATACTTCTACATATGTGAGTCAATGTATCCACGTTCCCTTTTGCGAGCTGTCCCCGAGTCTCTGCCACTGAATCATGGACTTGTCTCTTTTGTATTGCCTGTCAGGTCTTCCTTTCTCTTTGAACACAGACACTGTGTTCAGAAGTAAGCGCATCTTCCTGTTCAATGCCATATTTATTGTTGCTGCCCATACTGGCGCTGCATATAGCAGGATCGAAGTGGTGACATTTGACAGCAGTTGTCTCTGCTCCTTTCTTAGTCATTCACCATTCGGCACTTGTCTCAATGTTGCATTTGCTGCCTTATCACTTATGTACTGTAAGTGATTGCTAAACCATAGCCTCACATCAATCATAATTCCTAAGCACTTGAGATAATGATCCGAATTATGTTGCACAATAAGTGGCCGAAGAGGGAGTCCTATGGAATGCCTCCAGTAACGCTATGGGTCTGTTTACCATCCTCCATGTGGTACAACAGCATTCGGGCTGTGAAGTGGCTGAAGATATTCCTAATGAGATACTGTAGCACTCTAATATGCTGCAAAACTCTTGGAATGCAATTCCAGGTTGCTGAGTTGAAGGCATCTTTGATATCTAGGGTGCCAATAGCAAAGTATTTTTTTGTACCCCTTCTCCATCTTTTGTTTGTATTGCCTTCCAAGCTAAGTCATCTACATATTGAGTAGTGTTTGTTGTAGATCTCACTTCTTGAAACCAGTAATGGTTTTCTCCTGTGTTCTCAATCGCTTGTTTCTCGTGACTGCATATCAATTGCTCCAGCTCTTCCCCAGTTCCCTGGAATCATGCATGTAAGCTGGTGAGACAATGCTTCCTCTTCCAGACCTTTCCCCTTAGGGAGTAGTATCAGTCCCTACAGCTTCCATTTATCAGGAAACACATCCTCTTGTAGGCACTCCTTGTCTCTAAAAATACTGGAGCAAGTCTGAATTGCTGCTCTGAGGGCGATGTTTAAGATATTTACTGGACCTGGAGCCTGGTTGTTCACCACCATTTCACAAGCGAGTGTCTGTGAGTGTCTATCGATCTGTTGAACTGACTGCACCATATCTGCGCACAATGCTAGCACATAAACCATTTTTTTCAAAATCTATAGTCCCTATCGATGTGGGTGAATTGGGCATGGTTGAAATGGATATTTTAATTTTTGGAGGTACTGAACATGAAGCCTCGATAATTTTTTTAACAAATCGAAATATTCTCAAGAATGTCTAAATTTTTTTTTTTTTTTTTTTTACATTTCATAAGGTATTGTAAAGGAAGCTTAAAAAAGTTGCACATGTCTCATTTTCATTGAAATCACCAACTTATTGAAAATTGGAGAAATCTAAAATTGTTTGATATATTCCGTCAACCTCACTATTGAGTATAGAGATGTTATTTCCTTACAAAATCTATTCTTTAAAGGTAGATCGTTAAATAAGGTCATGTACAATGCATGGTGCAAAGAATATAAAAATGCCACAGGTCCTATTTTCAGTTAACACCATATATTTTCAAAAATTGTGAAAAACTAACAATGCAAAAGTACTGTTCTAAAAAGTTAGATCTTCACAATTTTTACAATTAAAAAAAAAACTAGTTGTTTTTTATGCAACTTTTGCTTGATATTAATCCAAATAAAAAAGAAAGTTCCCAGATTTACTCCGTGATTTTTTTTCTTTGAAAATTATTCTTAAAAATTATGCTTACAAAATTACACAGATCCCATATTTGACAAAACTTCTGTATTTTCAAAAATTGCAAACAGAAAATTAACAATGCAAAACTACAGTATCAATAGCTGGGAATTGATATTTGGGATATCAAGCCTGGTGTATTCACTTTAAGAGCCTGAATTTGATGTACTGTGCCAAGAAAAAACATTTTTGCTGGTTGAAAACATTTTATTCTGGTACCTGAAGTATTATAATATTGCATAACCATTATAAATAATGCAAGAAAGAATGTGATGTGTAGAATTACTAGTTTTTGTTTATGGGTAGTAAGCAACAACTTTCTTTTTCCAGATTTTCTGAAGCTGAGTGGAATCAGCTCACAACGACTTACAAATCAAATAGAGGAGCACAGACATTCTTTTCAAATTATGATTATGAGGATGTTGCTGTTGCAAAGTTCAGTCATAATGCTTCTAATATTTGGACAATATCACCGCCAGATCGCTTACGTCTTATTGATGAAATTCAGTCCAGTTAGTGAATTTTATTTATTACATATAGTATTTTCCACAATGTTAGGAGAATTTTATGAAAGAGAAATTTATGAAGAATTTTGAAAAGATATATGAATAAATTTGTAGTTTTGTTTCTCATTTATTTTTAGATAAAGAAATAATATTCCAACTTAGCTGGAATTTAGTGAGAAAGAGTGCAAGTAAAAGTTCTACAGGAAAAGCAAGCGACAGTTCCAAATGGATAATGGACAAAACCCATGAGACTGAAAGAAAAGAATTCATAAAAATAATAAAAATGGATGCAAATGCCACAAATATAACAATCGGGCACTTGTTCCCAAAGTTTCTTAAATTTACTAATAGAGATACTGTTCACCCAGTCCCACAGTTAATGAAAGGAGACAGTAAGAACATTTATTTGTATAGTTATATTTTGTGTATTATGTTATTTAACTGAATCTTTTGAACATAATTTGAAAAACAAATAGAATGAAATTTATATTTATTTGTAGTAAGACATTATTTTGCAGTCTGATTTATTGATTACAGCTGAAGAAGAAAAGTCCCTCCGTAAGTTAACTCTCAGATTGTATCGGGGATCATTTTTGGATACTGGTATAACAGAAGAATGGTGGGGTATATCAGAATTGTGTGGTGGAGAAAACTTCGATATCTTGAAGCATCTGCCTCAGTACAGCTGTGATCATCTAGTTATGTATGTTTTCAATGACAAGGCCTTTCCAGAGACACTTAGCATTATATCAGGAGGAGGGTAAGTTCATTCAAGTGTATTTTCCCTTTTATTTACACAAATGACTGGCACTAAATTCATTAATAAAAAAAAAAAAACATTACAATAATTATTGCAAGTGTTCAGTATGTGTTTTCCTGCTTAAGAATTTTGGCCACCTTTTGCTCATAAATTATTGGAATTAAATTGAATTTGATTTTTCAAAATTGGTTTGTAATCATACTTTCATCTTTGTATTTTCCCAACAGTTTTAAGAGTTTCCATTTCATTCTGCTATTTTTTTCATTACAACTAGCCAAAGAGTACATAAAATAAAAATTCATCATGAATTCTTAATTAACAAATTGTGAAATCATAGGTTTAAAACTAATGCACATCTTAAACAATATTCCTTGAAACATATTATCATTCCATATATATAACTTGAAATGACTATGGTTGTTACATGAAATTAACAATGAAGCACAAATATCCTTTTATTTTTGACAATGAAAGAGAAATTTATAAAAAAAAAAGTCTTTATTTCACAATTACGATGTTTTTCATGTTGGTTACACAGATCTTAAGGTGTGTTCATAAATTATTAGATAGGTTTTCATCTGAAGGTAAAAATGACAAACTTTTTTGAAGATATTGAATAAAAATTTTAAAGGAGGTTACAAAGAAACCTATTTTAAGAGAATGAAAATCATTAAAAATAGAGTTTAGGTGAAAAATATAAAAGTAATAAGCACAAAATATAAAATAGATGGGAGAGAAACAAAAACATGTTTAATTGGGTATCTTAATTGTAAAACATATAAAAATGTTTTACACAAAGATGATAGCAAGTGAAAAATTAGAGGTGGAAGGGGGAAAGAACAGATTGAAACATAAGTATACAAATAAAATTGCAAAAACAGAAATAATCATAAAATATATAATTATTTTTCTTCTATTTTAATTTAGAAAGTACATACTCATAAATATTAGTGAAAAGATTTGATTCTAATGTAGAATCAATGGTTATGTGTGTTTTATATGTAGTGTTTTAGAGATTAACCTCAAATATTTTCTGACTTCATTATTCAATACGGTAGGGCTATCAAAATTAAAGGACTCGGCAGAATCAAGACAGTCAAGCAATAGTGTTCAATTTTGTGGCAGTCTCTGAGATGTTGTTAACATGTTCTTTAACCTTTGCTTCAGAGCATGTTTTGTTTGCCTCAATCACACCTTTTACATAATAGACTACATTTTGTTTATTGGTTAGTGTGATACTTTTGAATAAACTGAAAAGGATAATTGATTTTAGGGAGGATATCACATGCTAATTTTTTGATGAAGAGTGTGAGTTGACTATGTGTTAAGCATGTGACTAGTGGCACACTCCTTTTGAGAATTATTTAGCATGATTGAAATATGTAAATAAGTGAGTAGTCCATTGGTCAACCTCTCTCTAGTGTGAACTGAATTGATTCATTACAGGAATTAAAACTTTTTAAAAAAGTTAAAATTTTATTAACATGTAAAGTATCCAAAGGTCATCAAAATATCTTTTATAAAAGAATGGATTAAGAGTTGCTAAAAGTGATTCTTCTAATCTTTGCTTTTCAAAATCTGCAAAAAAAATCTGAGAGAACCACCAATAGGAGAACCTGTTACCAGATAATAAATAACTCCTTTAAAAATGATAAATGGTAAATAACTCGTCCAAAAAAAATCATTCTATGTGGGCAAGAATGCACCTAACCATTAATATAATTTTATTAGGCTGAATGTTCAAATGTTCAATTTTAGAGAGATAATAAATAATAAATGAGATAATAAATTCTAAAGCAGATTATGATGAAAGGATGACGAATATTTAAGAACAAAGAAATAACATTGAGGGATATGATTTCATGATTAGGAGGAACAGATAAATTTAGGAGTTTAGAAGATGGTTCAAAACTGTTATGAACAGTTTTGCTTATTGATACTAAGGACCAATTTAAGTATGGAAATCAGAAAATTGTGTAAATGATAATGGGGCATGCCAAAAGACAAAAACAACAGATCTCGTAGAATAATCTGTTTTATGAGCTTTAAATAAACCATACGTTCTTGAAATATATCCAGACATGGAGTAAGACTTTGAAATCTACGTATTTCAAAGTTTTCCTTCTCTTAATATAGAAACTTCTTTGTCGTATAACCTTATTAATTGTCAAAAATAAAAAGATACTTGTATTTTATTGAAATTAAATAAATTTAAAAACCTAGTTTTAACATAGTAAGTGTGCTATTTACACTTTCACAAAAGAATCAACTGTGAAGCTTAAATAGTTGAATTACCGTCTAACAACTACAGTGTTAGAATTGGTGTTTCCTTTTGCAATGCTTGTGTGCTTTCTAATTGTCAGTGACATACTACTCCTTTTAATTGGACCATATAGGTAGATTCTTACAATTTTTTTCAACACATTTCCCCCACTTCCCAAAATTTCAATGAAAACATGTTGAACAGATTATAAACAATTTTTGCAGGATCATTTTTTTTCTTCATCTTAAAACAAGATAATGTTCATTGTGTCTTATATAATGTTAAATTTCATGTGATATTAATGTGTTTAAATAGCATCATTGCCTGTTACATCGGTATCGTTTACGTTGCGAGCCGTGTGCTGCGTAGCATAATCTCAGGGTCCACCTACAGGATAATGTTCACCGAGGTGCCTTGTGTAGACCACATTCTTCAGGTAAAGTAGTAACTCTACTTGTTCTTACATTGTATAAATGATACTGTGTTGTTTTGTCAGAATCATCGGTCTGTACACCACAATGGTTCTCATAGCCAGTAACATATTACGTGGCTATTTCACGGGACTCTTGAACACAATCATGTTTGACGATTGTCCCTATGTGGATAGAATTCTGCAGGTAAGGCAAGTTTGCCTGCTTTTCGAACGAGAACTCAGATTCCTGATTCGTGGCTGTAGATATCAGCTTTAGTAGCAAGTTTAGCAAATTAGGAAATTTTTTTCTTCTTTATTTGTGGTAAATACAAAATTTTAAATGGATATGGATATTATTTAATCCATTGCTTTTGAGTTCAACTGGTGTGTTATATTTGAGCTTCTTACTGGACAATAAATTATGTCCATAAATGGAATAACCTGAAGAGAAAAAAAGATGATTTCATTTGTGGTGCAAAAATTTCAATTTTCTTTGATGTGGCTGAGAAATGTGTCATTAACACTTATAACTGCCAAAGACCACTATCAATTTAATTTTTTATTGAGTATTTCATGCTTAATGTAAATTATGCATTTCAAAATTATTTTGACTTTTTTGTAGTTTCGTTTGTAAATAAAAATGTTTTTCGGAGTTGATAATGTTTCAACTTTGTTATTGTTTTGTCTGTTTGTATAAGTGTTATTCATTAGCTACTTGCTACTTCTTAAGCACTGTACAGCACTTAACTTATAGAAAAGGCTTCGCTATGAGAAGGTGAGTTTTGCTGAATGTGTGCATCAAAAGATCTAATTATACATTTTTAGATTTTTTCTTCTTTTTACCAACTTGTACCTTTCTTGTAAGTTTAGTCAATTATGTAGGTACATATTTACCTGAATATAAGACTAGGTTTTGTTTTTTTCATAAATTTCACATTCAAATACTACGGGATAATCTTACATTCACAGATTAAGCCTTGTTGGTTAGGATTTATATTTTACCCCCATTTCATGCCAAGAAGGAACTCAAATGCTGTTAAAACTATTAGTAGCAAAGGCAATAAAACCACGCATATATATAAGACCTAATTATATTTGCAGACTTACAGTTGACATCCACTGCAAATTTGCCATTCGATTCATGTTAATAGTTTTGAATGGGCAGGGAAAGAGGGGAACACTAATCAAATGAATGGCATTGGAGTAAGTAAATCGTGTGAAAATGAATGAAAGTCATTGCTGAGATCTTGTTCCACATTGCACTGGGGCTGAATGTCGAGGCCGTGCAAACTCTCAGTTTGTTGCTTGATGTGTTTGCGCATATCTGCGTTTTGAGGTAGAAAATGAAAGAGGAAATGAAGCGAAAAAAGAAGATAAAAACAGAAGTGTGCCTTCTATGTGTAACCACAGGAACAGAATGATAAAAAATATTTTCTTAGGAAAAAAGTTTCGAACTTGGAAACTTGCCACTGTCTCTCTCGCGCGCGCTACTCATGAAATAGAGGAACAAGTGGTACGAGTTCACAGTTCACAACTCGCTTTTGCGAACATAAAACGCTGCAGATTTCAAGTTACAGTCTGATAAAGAAGTCCATGACATGAAAAAAATGTAAGTGGCGTTAATTGGAAGACAAATGCAAATTCAATGGCCAACATTTTCAGGGATTGGGGGATAAAATGGTGACAGGTGGCGCAGATGCAAGAAGGATCAAAAAGAAAGAAACAACGATATATATGAAGATATTAGTGACAAAAAAATATTATTAAGACAAGTTTAGAAACAAGAAAATAGTTATAGTTCTGGCAATATTAAGTTTTAACATTCTCATCAAGATGATTTTCTGGTAAATTAGACAATTTGTGATTTTATTTTTTTAACATCAAATCTCTTGAAAATTAGGGGGTCATCGTATATTCAGAATTGACTTGTATTCAGGTAAATATGGTAATACCTCATTCAGAGAGAAACTTCCTTTTGATGCATAACATGGAAAGTCATTTTTAGATAAAAATGCTCTGGTTAGATATGAGAAGAAATAGAAAAAGAACAAAGGTCATAATTATTATGTCTAGCACAGAAGTAACAAACTTGTGTGAATGGGAAAATAGCATTAATATATTTATCACAAGCATTATTTTGATATCCAGATTTTGGTGATCTGCTGTATTAATGTGAAAGGGTTGGGAAAGTTTGCAAACTATGCTTGGAATTGCAAAATAGATTTGTTTCAACCAAGGGCTGAAATTTCTAACAAGAAAATTGTGTGGATACTTTAACTATTGGTGGCTATTGGAATGTCCAGTCTTTCAAAATTGTTTTAAAATGTTCAAATTAATTACACATTTAAAGCTTTGAATAATTGTTTTGACTACTAGTAGTAGTAGGCCTACATTATCAGAGTGAAGAAAATCTATATAACAGTTGTTATTAAATTACTTATGAATATCACAATTACATTTACTTTTATTTTATTTTATTTTATTTTATTTTTTTTTTTTTAATAATACTGCTCTCAAACATTTTTCATGTGAAGTCTTAATTTTTCAAGATTTGAGTGTATGATCTGCTGTAAGGCAAAAAGATTTTTATTATTTACTGTAAGTTGCTATTGCCCATTAAAACTTTTGCTGTTTATTGATTGATTAATTTTTATTCATGATTGGTTAGTCAAATTTTTAAATCTTCAAAATAATTTTTCTGTTAATAATTGAAGTTTCCTTTGCACTAAATTATTGAAGGTAATGGTTTATGAACTTCATATTAAAAATATATGAAAAACCTTGTGTCAAAGAGTACTGACTGATGAAGAATAAATGAGAGATTGAATGTATGTGAAGATGGCTATTACTGTTGGTAAAAATTTGAACATAGATAGTGTCTGTGTTAGAAATATGTCTTATCAAGAGTGCACGTATAAGTATGAAATGCAAATAATGAAAGAATATGATAGCGTTTGGACATGTATTGGAATGTACACATGTGCATATAAATATATACTTATACATCTTAGTGATTACTCAGTGTTTGTGTACAATCATTAGTCATTATTAGGACTTTATTGTGAAAAAATATATGGAAGAAAAATTAGAAAATATATAAAATTTATGGTGGTGTTTAAAATTCTCCATATGAGCATTTTCAAATTTTCGAACACGACACAAGGCTTTTCATACCTTGCAATGGATTTGCTGCTGCTGAACGAATGTTCTACCTCTATAGCAGTTTGAACTCTAGTCTTCTCCAAACAATACCACTTTAAATGAAATACATACGTAGAATATACAATGTGTTTACGATAAGAATGTGAACAGCCTCCCTGCATAGCCAGTGATGGATCAGAGGGAGGGAGAATGGGATTCGGAAACCAAGTTGCTTCTAAATCCAACTATTTATGGAGCCTTTGCAGTATTGTTGACCTGGAGGACCTAGGGTCCGAGGCCCAACACCAGCAGATTTTGACACTAGCTAAATTGTTGAGTCGTATTCAACCTCTATCTGGAGGAGAATTCTTGAGCTAGCTTCTTTGATCAGTAGTTTTCCATGGTTTCTCTGATCAATCCAAGATCAATGTCAGAGCAGTACCTTTACAAAACAAGTCTCCAATCGCAAACAATCTTTTTATCCACATACTTGCTCCTCCTCTCCCCTTAAACATGCACACACGCACACACATGTAATTCATGGCTTCCACTTAGTTGGAAGACCACAAGGAATGACGAGGAACATTGCCACTTCCGGAGAAATAGCTTGGACTACACTTATGGGACAAATAATTTAAGAATTAGCTCAAAAACTGTGCTTATCCAATGTTGTCATTGAAATCAGTTTATTGAAAACAAGTGCCACAGATTGATTGCATCACATTCCAAATGAGTATTCCCATTGAGCTCGAGAGAGTGAAATTTTATGAATATATTCTGAATTTTGTGTTCCTAACTTAAGGCAGTGTAGTTCTCTAGGGGATGCTGGAAGTGCAATAAGTCAGTAGTCTGTAAGAAATGTCTGTCAGGTTTCTATGTAGTTACGTTTGGGCTCTATGAAATCTGAACAAAGCATGTGGTTATGTTTACTTCTGATATTCAAGTATTCATTCTTTCTTGATTCCAAGTACGCATTTCCCATGGAGCAAATGGTATTTAAAGTATAATTGAAGGCCCAGAGTTCATAGAATCAAAGTCTTACTTTGTTTTCTTTCACAGAAAGGCAATTCCAGAAACATTTATTTGCAAATTCATATTTGAAACATTCCATTTTGATGTGTCCTTCTATTAAAATGTAAAAAAAAAATATCAAGTAATAGGTAAAATGTGTAAAAATATGTAATTATAAAGAAATATATAAAATAAAAATGATTTTAATGCAATCAGGATGTGGTGGGAAAAAAAAAAAAAAGAATGCAGTAAAAATATGTATTTATGTGAAAATCCGTTCCCTAGTCATTTTTGTATCAAGTGGTTAATTTATCAGTTTGTCCACTCATTATTCATAATATGCCTACATGTATGCATGCATATGTACATAATTACATATACATATATCTTGTCATTTAAAGATTTTAGTTACAAATTAGTCATGGTCAAATAAATTTACTGACAAAGTTCCTCATGCGCACAGACACACATACTTAATTTGTATGAGCATGACTAATGTGTAAATGTATAATTTGTAACTAAAGTCTTCAGTATATCAGTCAAGACTGTATTCGTACTTTATGTTCTTTTAACTTGTGAACCTATTTGGGAGTTCCAATTATTCATTATTTTTCAAAATTAATTTTTGTGTATTATTTAGTACTTGTTGAATTTGTTTTTTAGTATACGAATTTTAAAAGTTTTGCCAAATATTTCAATGCAAATTGGCATTTAAGACAATGTTTTACTTTTCTATAATATTATTAAAGTCACATTTCAATTGTACTATTGGAACTGAAAAATAGAGAAAAACTGAAAAAAACCTTTTTTACTAAACACGTGCATGCACATACATAAAACCAATTGCACCAGAAAAAATCAAAATCAAAACAAACTTGTGTATAGCATTTGTATTTGTATCTCTACTTATTCAAAAAGATTATAGACACATAATATTATTACTATAGAAACGGAATTTTCATTTGAATCTGTTATTTTGTTAATAAGAGTTAATTATTTTTATTACTAAATTTAAAAATTGAATAGATACTTTATTTTGTCAGGTCAGTTTAACAATTAGTTGATTAGAAAGTTATTTCCATTTTAAATATTTATTGTGTTGTAATCTTTGAAACAAATTTCCTTTAACTGTGTAAAATATACATAATTGGAAAGTTAGTAATATTGTGTTTAACTTTTATCAGGTAAGGAGAAGTTTAATAGTTTATCACCATTTATATTTGTTATTATGTGTTCCTTCATTCTATTGAATTTCTTAGTTTTCATTGATTTCTAATTTCTTTGACCTTCACACTCAGAATAATTGTGTGTATATATTTGTATGTAAGTCTAACGATGAAATATGTCTATCTATATTTAGTTGTCTACATGTATGCATATTAATAAGGGCATGTATGTATATACAGGTATATGCAAGAGTAATTTTAAAAAAAAATTTTTTTTAATTATTAATCTCACCTTGCAGCTATGTCTGGATATCTACTTGGTACGAGAGAGTGGTGAACTGGCCTTGGAAGAGGATCTCTTCGCCAAATTAATATTCCTGTATCGTTCACCGGAGACTATGATAAAGTGGACTCGCCCTCGGGCAGATGATGAGGCAGATGTGGAGGAAGAAAGTGTTGCACACCCTGCCCCTCAACAGTGATCAGCGATGCATACAAGATGTTGGGTTAAGTGAGGTCCAAACTGAAATATCGTGCAGTGAACTTCCTGTATTTGATTCCTAACATGTGCCTCATTCTCTCACTTTTGCTCATTGTGTGATGTGGAAATGAATGCTGCTATATTGGGAAAGACAAAATTCTGGAAAAACCTGTGCTATATTACAGTGTGCTAGCTTGTGAACTTCAGTCTTCTTATAATTAATATCAGTTTTATGTTCAAAACATACAGTTGAGCCTGTTTCAGGCTTCTGTGCATCTGTGAAAATGAGCTTTATTCGTATATGCTAATTGGTTACAGTGCTGTGATATTAAAGTGCACATTTCAAATGTGCTGAATACCAGTTACAAAATTAATCAATTAGCAAAACTGGAAACAAAACTTATTGTTATGAAATTATTGGTGAAATTTGCTTTTGTGAGCATGTTGCCAACAAAATGAAACAGAATTTCTTCAATTATTTATCATTTTGATGTTGATTATGTTGCATGTACAAGTTGTTCTTCTAGTGACAAACGTTTACTGGAAAAGCATGTAAAAACCCTATTTGATGATGGGACTGTGTCTGATTACATACAGAATTTATATGCAGTTGTACAATTTTGCAATTGATAATGCTAAAATGTGATATTAAGTCTATTTATGTGATAAGCACTTCCCTGGACAGTACTCAGGTTTGGTGTTACATATTTTGTATTTTGTGGCAGCCATAATATAATTTTCCAGGCATTTTTAATGTAGTGTATTACTTGTTGATATTTTAATAATTTGCACATACATTGTTTGCATATGAATGTTGCACAAACTCTGTTTGTATTTTGTATATGAATAATTTATTAAAATATAATAGAAATAAAATAATGTAATTTAGAATATATGGAAATTTGTTTTTTCTAAATATTACCAATCCTATCAGTCATGTGTTCTAAAACAATAGATTAAAATTGGACATTAAATAAAATGTATTATTGCAAATTATTAACCAGACAGTAGGTATAATTTTTTTTTATTTGTTTACAGAGTGTAGAGGTTATTTATTTCTAAAAAGAATTGATCTCATCTTTTTAACAGAAATGTTAAGGAACAGGAGCACTAGAGCTCAAACTACTTGTAGGATTTTTGCAAAAATAATTATCATCAATCAATCTGACCAAACTTGAAGTTATGGGAATTGGAAACAGATCTTATAATTTTAAAGGGGAGGCATTCTTAATGTAAACCTTTTAAATTTTTCAAAATTTACTCAAAAACTAAGTAATAATTTGTGTTTGTATTTCTTGTTAGAAGAGTGGATTAGTGGGATTATAAAAATGATATGAGACAGATTTTCATTAACACATCTGAATTTTCAAAATGTGGCAAAAGTGCATCTTTCCTTCACCTTAATTATTAAAGTATAAAATTTTTTTCTAAAGACTTTTGCAATATTAGTATTACCTGCTATGTTATTTCTATGATTTTCAAAATATTATTAGTTGTATTTTTTTGGTTTTTTCAGTTTTTTGGAAATGCATTGTTTCTCCCTAAAAAGGCTTCCAATTTTTCCTCTAAATATTTTGAACCGCTCCCTAAAGAGAGAGTACAATGCCCCAAATTCTGATAAATATGCCATTTTTATTCAAACTCTTGACAATTGATTTCTGTTGAAGCTTCTTAAAATCTAAAAACTTTATGATTTGAACGATATTTAAAAAATATAGAAGTATAAGTCTGCTGAATACAAGTTATAAAGTGTATGCTAGAATCAATAATAATAGAGTGAAGAAAATAGTGAAAGCAATAACTCAAAGAGCAGAGGATTTAGAAAAGGGAAATTATATTCTCATAATATGTTAGTGTTACAACTGTTGATTGAAAAGAGAAGAGAATTCAATCTACAAAGAAGTATGATCTTCATAGATTATGCAAAAGTTATTGATAACATCTTGAGAACAAAATTATATTTTGTATAAGGATGACCACATTTTGATATTGGATAATGTAGATGCACTGTAAAAAGCTCTGTATGAAATGTCCAAATGTCTGTCCAAAAACCTTAGTCAATGTCATTTCAAGGAAAATATCCAATTAGATTTAAATTAGTTGTTAACAAACTAAGCATTGAACGAGTAAGTTCATTTAAGTTCTTGGGTTGAGATCTGAGAGAAATTGATGGACAAAGACGAAGTCGATGACGACGACGAAGACGAAACTAAGGCGCCAAGACAACGTCAGTTAAAAGTTCAGTTCTAGTTACATCATATTTAATATTTGAGGGAGGTTGTTGGAAAGGCTCAGGGTATCCTCTTGTGCTTACAATTGAACCATTTATGATGTCTGTTTCTAGGGCTTGTTCCTCCGTTGGAAATGTGTCCAGTGCTACAAATTGAAGACATAACGACGTGGTGTCATAGTAAACAACTGATTAGGCCTCAATGACATCACAGTTAAAAAAACCCTGAATGTTTCTCCAACCTATCCATGCCCACGCACTCATCATCGGCTAGGCTTGCCACGGATCCTGAAATGATGAAGTCTTCGAGCAGGGTGTGGCATGCTAGGGAGTCTCCCGGCGTGTGGTAATGTGAACCCGGATTGCAGTAAATTCAGAAGCAGATGAGAGATCCAAACAGGCTAGTAACTAGGGATGAAATTTCCATCTGTAAGTCATGATTGATTTATTTTTGGGCCCCAGTAAATATAATTATATATTAACGGTTTTTAAAACAAATGAAAATACTGCATTTCAACTGAAATACAAGTGTCATAAATTTAAAGTTACCCCGCAGTGAGTTGACCTTGTAACATTTCTAAAAGTTTGTCTGTTGTCAAAAGGGTGTTTTGATTAGTAAAGTTTGTAATCTTGCAATATTCTCTCTATTATGAGCACTTTTATTCTGGAGTAAAATAAAAGGATGGCTTGTGTTTGGTGGTTAGCTGGGAGGCCCAATAAATACAGGCAAACTAAAACGTATTAACATAATTCTCAATTTGCTTATAAATTACACAAATCTTATTTACTAAATAATAAAGTACAAATGCCAGCGCTCAAGGTAAGTCTCTCTGTTTGTGTACTTGTGCGTTGTCCAGGAAGAGATAGCCCTAATCTTAGTCTGGATACGCTACTGCTGCTCATGCATTGAGTTGTATGTAGGGATTCCACCCACTGCATGTTAATCAAAAAAGAGAAGAGATGTTAAAAGGTAGGGTAGGTAGGCTTTTAGGTAGGTAAAGGTAGGTAGGTAGGTAGGTTAGGTAGGTAGGTAGGTAGCTAGGGTAGGTAGGCTGGTAGGTAGCGTAGGTAGGTAGGTAGGTAGGTAGGTAGGTAGGTAGGTAGGTAGGTAGGTAAAGGTAGGTAGGTAGGTAGGTAGGTAGGCTAGGTAGGTAGGTAGGTAGGTAGTAGGTTAGGTAAGGATACGTAGGTAGGTAGGTAGGCTAAGGGTAGGTGGTAGGTAGGTAGGTAGGTAGGTAGGTAGGTAGGTAGGTAGGCTAGGTAGGTAGGTAGGTAGGTAGGTAGGTAGGTAGGTAGTAGGTAGGTAGGTAGGTAGGTAGTAGGTAGGTAGGTAGGTAGGAGTAGGTAGGTAGGTAGGTAAGGTAGGTAGGTAGGTAGGTAGTGTAAGGTAGGTAGGTATGTAGGTAGCGTAGGTAATCTTACAAAAGACGAAGAGGAGCCCTGCACTCCTCAACAGTGGTGCGATTTTTACCCACTAAAAACACAAACCCTTTGTGTTCTGGCGTTATCGCACCTGGAACCGCAGTTATTGCCATTACTTCAAGGTGATCAGTGTATTACTTCGAGTGTTATTCAGGTTCAGCTAATGACTGGGGTTTCTTGTCTTCTTCCTTCTTCTTGAGAATGGCGGTGATATATTTCTCTAATTGGCTGTCACTTCGCTTGTTACAGATCATGAAGTGTGACACATGTTTTCTTGGTGTAGACATTAAACACCCGAAGCTCCATATCATGCGATGCCTTAGCGTGTCCCATCTCGGGCAATGTGAACAGCGTATGTTTCGGCGTCGTCCATTCCTGGTTGGCAGTAAAGCTATACAGCCGCGTTTCTGTCTTGCTGAATCTTTTAAGGTATGCTTAAAACATCCATGTCCAGTGAAATGCCTGAGTTCGTGGTATGTCCAGGACCGTGTTTGCGGCTTTATCCATTTGGATATATTCGGGATGACCTATGAGTCCATCTGCCGGCTCTCCTCTCTGTCCAACGTTCCTTGCAACGGTCGCATCAGTTTTCTTCGCTTTTTTTAATTGCGCTAATCCCTTATCTTGTTGCATCGCCTTCCGTTGCTTCTTGCTCGTGGGAGTAGTTGTAAACTTCTTCTTTCTAGAGCTAGCAGGTCAATAGGAGGGAGACGTTCGCTCAGCAGAAGAACAGCACTTCCGGATACAAGTTCTATACGCCGATGTTATGCGTAGAGCTCTTTCCTCTGGACAGACTGCATTTTTCCCTTCTGAGATTATTTGCTTTGAGAGCGTCTGCCCAGAATCGGTGCTGCATAGAGCATTTTCGAGTGCATCACACTCATTTTAAAATTCGTACTCGTCTTGTCTGCTGGGCCCCTGGTGTTTCGGCAAATCAATCTGGAAGGGGCGTTGCTGCTATTTTAGGGCTTTTTCCGTTGTCTCACTAATCGTTGTGGTCCAAACTTAGCTTCCTGTCAATGTCCATTCCTAGGTAAGTGAACGTCTCTTGCCACATTGTAATTTTTCCTTGCCTAGAGTAGGTAGGTAGGTAGGTGGTAGGTTAAGTAGGTAGGTAGGTAAGGTCGGTCGGTCGTTCGTAGGTAGGCTGGTTAGGTAAGGCTCGGGTCGGAAGGTAAGGTAGGTCGGTAGGTAGGTAGGTAGGTAGGTCCGGTAGGTAGGTAGGTAGGTCGGTAGGTAGGTCGGTAGGAATTAGGTAGGTAAGGTAGGTAGGTCGGTAAGGTAAGGTCGGTCGGTCGGTAGTAGGTAGGTAGGTAGGTAGTTTTGAAGAAGGCATCATTAAGCAAGGTGCTCCGTCGTGCTTGTGCAGTCGAGAATATGGAGAGGGTTTTTTTCATTCGTCATCTTCTAGCAGCAGTGACAGCCATTGTGGAGAGAAGAATGTCGCCTCGTCTTCGAGCTCGAAGAAGTCATAGCGTTTGGTAAGTGTTAAATTGATTGCATGCTTTTGCGTGTTTAGAAAAATATTCTACAAGAGACCTGTTGTTGAATCTAAGTAAAAATAACTATTTCATGACCGTAATGAACGCGCTACCTGTCTTCGTAATTGATTTAGTTTTATTTTATTATTTTTTTTTTTATAAATTTTGTGAAATTTTGCATAAATACGTTGCGAAGTACCTAGGCGATGTTCACAGAGACACGCAACATGTGGTATCCTAAAACATGACGTTCGCTAGCAATAACTGAAGCTTTTAAAGTAGCAGGAATCTTTTTTGTTCTTTAATCAGCTTACGTTAATCTTAATTCAGAGGTGCCGTGAGTTTGATATTAGTCAACCTAAACCACTGCGTTTGTACATCTTTTCGTGACTATTAGTGTACATTTTTCGCAGTATTTTAGTACAGAAAGAGATGAATTGTTTTCCATAACCATGTAATATGTTTTCGTAAAGAAAAGAGCTATTTATGTATCGAACGTTGCACAATGGAAGATTTATAATAGACTAATATTCTCTATAAGTTTGAAAAATTGGTTGGTGTCTTTCCCGTACAGTCAGACGGCCGCGGTTGGTGTACGCGACGCTTAGGTTGCGCATGCGCCTTTTTGTGAGCACATCATGGCGTGACTTTTTCGGGGTATTCGGATTGGGATATTAACAGTCTCTGGTAGCAGAGGATCGCAAGAAAGTCCTTTGTTTTTTTTCCGTGTCCTTCGTGTGCGAAACTTTATCTTCGATTAGTATACTTAAAATACTATAGATAGTTATTTTGGCATAGAGCGACGAATTTGATGCAAAAGATGTTTGCAATGAAACAAATTGATTTTTAAATTTTTTTTTATTTATGTTTGTTGTCGGTTCTCTCTTCGTTTGCAGGACGCTCTAATCGTACTATTTTCATATCGATAACTAATTTTAGCAGTTTTACGATTTGGTGTTAATATCTTTTTAATGCCAATGTTCAGAATGCTCGTATTGTTTTTGCTCAGTGTACAAGAAGGGGAAGTACCTGAAACTAGATGTAAGTCTTCTTTGATGTTTTTATTAATTTAATAAACTTTTTGGCGATCTATCCATTACTGAAAGAGTGATGTTTTAAACATTTTGAATTTAGGTCTTCAAAGATGTTCGTGAGTTTGTTGTTAGCGAGATGAGGAAGAGCTTCAGACTACAATTTACTTGTGCGTTTTTTTGTTGTTAGGTTGCCTGCTTCTTATTTCATATTTCTGTAAAACTGTAATTGCCTTATGAAATTTGTGAGTTTCGATGCATTTTGAATAGCGTGTTATCTTTGTATCGCAGCTCAACTAACCGGCGTTGAGGAGGAAGATAGAAAAAAGATCAGTGCGGAAATGTACAAAATCAGAGCTTCAGTTCAGTGTGATGACACTCCGTGTTCCTTCTCTCCAGCAGCAGGATGTTGCAATAGAGTGTGATATTTCCCTGCTGGCAGTAAAGTATTTCGTGTAGACATGATTTCAAACAGTACTATTGCTCAAGAGCGTTAAACGGAGAGGAATTTGTGCCTCCCAAGAGTAGAACACAGTTTCTAATATGTTAAAATCGTTTCTCAGAGCACACAACAGAATGAACTCAGAGGAGTGTATGACTTAATCGGTTTGTCATGTAGTACAAAGAATTTTTATGTGAACACCAACATCAATTCAGCAGATTAACTATTGGTGTCCAGGAATCGCATTGAAGACAAAGCTATGTTCATGATTGTGACGTGTGTGCATCAGCTGGGCAGAGTGTATCTCCCGCAGATTTACTTAAGGAAATACTTTCCAAATACCGCTTTGGAGAAGAGGATTTCAAGATACGCAGTATAATGTGCTTCAACAGTTGCGTCAAGAGATGCAGTTTCTGTAGTCAAAGCTCATGCTAAGTGGATCATAGGTCATTGATACTGTCAGGATTTCTCCTAAAGCAAGCAGAATTGTTGAGGGAGAACAAGGGATACAAGCAATTTGGGGAAAGATCACTAAAATGCTATGGTAGTCAAAGTACCTCAATGGCGGAAATTAGCAGGAATAAAGAGAAATGTTGACAAACGTTAGTAACAATGAGAAGCCTGCGTAAATAAAACAGGCACGGTAAGTTTTACAATAATGAAAGTGCTTTTGACGTAATTTTTGTGGATCTGTTAATGCTAATTTGATTCTCTGTATAGGCCATCCCCTCCTGCCAGGATGTCCTTCCGAAGAGACCAGAATTGCTGATGGGGAGAGAAGTATACAAAGCATTTTGGAGAAACATTCTTAAATCTATGTACCAAAGTACGCTCAATGCAGAAATGGCAGGATAAAGAGAAACATGTGTGACAAAGTAGAAACAATAAAAATACCTGTGGTAAAAAACGGGACCGTAAGTATTTACAATAAAAAGAAGAGCCCTATTGAGATAAACCTTGTGCTTTCTTAATGATAATTTGATTCTCTGTATAGGCCATCGCCTCTGCCAGGATGTCCTTCCGCCCCCAAGCTTTCCAGAATTGCTGACGGGAGAAAAGTGTTCAAAGCAATTTGAAGAAAGATCACCTAAAATCTATGTGCCAAAGTACTCAATGCGGAAATTAGCAGATTAAAGAAAAATTTGTGGCAAGTAGCAAACACTAAGGATACTGCATAAACAGAACAGGACGGGTAAGTATTTGCAATAAAATGAAAAGTGGTTTTGGAGATAATGTTTTGTGGCCTTTTTTAATGCTCATTTTTGTTCTTGTTTAGGTCATTCAAGCAAATTTGGGAAGGTTTGTTTAAACATTATTGGTACATACCTGCGCAGAGAAGCTCGGGGAATTAAGAAGACGGTGCAGGCAGACGCTTGCAGCGAGAACTTTTTTTAACAGTAGTTTCATTTAACTGGGAGAATTAAATGTGTTCAAATAGTTGTAATCGCTATTGAGTACTAATTGCATTTCTTGTGGCATTTCTTGGAAAGGAAATGAAGATATTTACAGTATCTACCATTGTGGATTCGATTCAGCAGTTGAAAAAAACAAGGATATTTTAGCATACATCTTCAGCTTACAGGACAATCAGGTAACATATTCGAGTATCTAAGTGGTTTTAGATAAGAAATTTGTGTATGACCACTAACTTCTATATAACTGAGATACACAGATGATGGACTATTTTGATGTGATTTTATTAGTTTTCTTGACATAATTGAAGATATATTAATTATTTCTTCTTTGTTGGGTATAGGGAAATACCCCGTTACTCATCTTGCTATTTTGGGCAACATTTCGATTGTACTATGCACTGTTGCTGGCTTCCTGCCACTGGCCGTGGACTACGAATCATGTGAGTATTTTGGGGGGAATGTGACTTGAGTAAAGTCAATAAAATCTCTTTGCTTCCAGAAAACTGTTATTAATATTCCAGATATTTTTAAATATGTTACTCTCAAACAATTAAGGCTCATTGTTGAATTGTTTCTGTTGAATTTTTATGATCGCAGGGATTTGATGAATCACCTGTGTTGAGAAATTTAAAAATCTAAACTGAAACCATTTTATATTAGACGTTTAGTAATTCACAAGTTCTGTTTTTAACTCTTTACTCAGACAATACTGTTTTTTCTCTCTAAAATACCTTCTTATGTAATATTACATGTTTCTTGTTAGTCGTGCAATTTGATGTGACATATCATGAAGGAAACATGACTTAATGAAACCTCATGAAGGTTATTTTTTTTTTTTTTTTTTTTTAGTGTGTGTGGTGACCTTTTTTTGTGGCAAATACATCTGTCATCTTTGGGTTTTTTATCATATGTTTGTTGTTGTTCTTCTTTAAAAGGCATTGAAACTCCCCCTGATGCTGGCAGTGGAAGAAAATGCCAGCAAAGCTGTTCAAAAACTTTTACAAGGTACAAAAGTTAACTTGGGTATCGGAGCTTAGAATGGAAGTCAGCCCTTGTTGTTATTGGTGCAAGCCACTAGCCAACACCTTGAAGCTTGGCCTGACAAGGTATGTGATGTCTTTAATGCAATAGATTAACACCACAGCCAGGCT
>BOPP01000015.1:0-14974 GCA_017312745.1 Gryllus bimaculatus | reverse complement strand
AAAGTAGTGAAGGCGTAAAGTAGTGAAGGGGTAAAGTAGTGAAGGAGTAAAGTGGTGAAGGAGTAATGTAGTGAAGGAGTACAGTAGTGAAGGAGTAAAGTAGTGAAGGAGTAAAGTTGTGAAGGAGTAAAGTAGTGAAGGAGTAAAGTAGTGAAGGAGTAAAGTAGTGAAGGCGTAAAGTAGTGAAGTAGTAAAGTGGTGAAGGAGTAATGGAGTGAAGGAGTACAGTAGTGAAGGAGTACAGTAGTGAAGGAGTACAGTAGTGAAGGAGTACAGTAGTGAGCCATTCAAAGAGTGATGTGGCGGTTGTGAGACGCAGCGCCGGAGGTGACGGTGGTGGACGAGGGCGGGCACCGCGTGACGGAGCGCCCTACCGCCCGGGCAGCACCGTGGAGCTGACGTGCGTGGCCTCGCAGCTGCACCCGGCGGACGGCGGCGTCGAGTGGCGGCGCGCAGATCGTGCGCGGCGTCAGGTCAGCGCAGCAACCCCGTGCGCATGCGCATGCCCATGTTGCGACTCGGGTTAAGTGTAGTAAACTTCTACGCCTTGCAGAGAGGCGAAGATGTTCACATTACGGAGACATTTCCTATAAAGTACTTTCACAAGGGTTTGAGAAAGTCATCTAGTCAATTGAATGACATTCGCTGACTTGCCATGCGAAGTATGGATGGTTCTTTTAAAACATTGTGATGTTCTTACTATGAGGTTTTCACCCCAGAGCTTTCTAACCACAAATACCTTGGGAGTATACATATCGTTTCGCTTGGCATTGTCTGATTCTCTTCTGGACCAAGTTGTATGTGAGAAATGGTCCTAAACAGCTACAGATATGTTACAAACTAAAAGAGATCTTATTCTTAGGTGGCAAAGCGTCTATTAATAAAAATTTAAAATTACAACTCTAATGATCGTTTGGTTTTACCCTGATTGGTCAAGCAGGGGCAACGCTCCTCAGCCAGTAAACGAAATTTCAGTTATTAACATGCCGAACATCAATGAATGGCGAGTTGCTTACCAACCAGGGGCAAATGTTACAAGTGTAACTTTCTTACATGATATTACTTTTTGAAGATAACTTTCTTATATTCTTTATTACGAGATTTCCCACTAAATGTTCAGTGGAAAAGGGGATCAATTTCGACTCCTTACTTGCCCTAGAAGTAGGAACAATTATTCTTAGACAACTGTCTTATAACGCCTATTATTATGTGTGCCGTTATTTATTTCATATATAGATAATGGACGCGGCTAAAGTTTTAAATAATAGGCAATAGCGAGATAACTTAGTAATAGTTGATGATTTTTCTTTTTAAAAGAGCATTTAATTTTTTGTAGTGTTAAATGCCTCCCGCTTATTCACTCCCGTTCTTTATTTATGGCACTTTCGAAAACTATTTTACTCCAGACTACTGAAGTAGAAAACGACAGCTCTCGGCTGCAGGGAGCAGTTTACAAAATGGCCAATCACAAAAAATCAATTTCACTAAGACTAGACGGGGAAAATACCATCTATAAGTTGAAGAAAAAATGTGTGTACCCATCAGTTGCTGTACGTGTCTTTACTGAAATAGTAATAGTTCGTGAATAAGCCAGGGGTTACTACTCTCTCTCCAAATCCTAAGACACGACACGTTTCTCTATGTATTTTGACGCGCTGAATCCGGATCTGATGCCAGAATTGTGTTTCCATTGTTTTTTAAATCGCGAAATTCCCTCTCCCCCTCCCATTGAATTATATTAATTGTTTTCGTGGGTTGTCAGTCTTAAACATTGAAGACTTAAACAGCGATGACCAAATTATTAAAATACATATTTTTCCTTGACTAAGCGGATTATAATGAGTCCTGGAAACCACAAACAAAAAGAGTTTGAAATGTAATATATGTTATTGATATTGGAAATGTATACATAGTTAATGATATCAGGAGTTACTTCATTATCTAGAGGTTGGTCCCTCCAAATAAATGAGTGGTCATATTTATGCATAACAATACTCCATGCCACAATATGAAACAAAGGTGGAAAATATAAAAATGTTGATCAGTCAGTGCTCCTGTGAACATACACTTCAATGAACATGTTTGATATATAGTTAAAAGAAACTAAAAAAGGTCATAAATACAAGCTGATAAAGGCACTCATTCGCATCTGCCAAATGATTCAATCTGAAAGAGTGGATTAGAAATTGATTTTCAATGTATCTTAAAACAAATATGTTAATTATGAATAAGAGCATGTTTATAAAACATTAGAACACAGTTTATTGTCTAATAATTTCTATATAGTCTAATAATTTCATAACTGTATGTTATGAAATTAGGGGTGTACTATGCGTAGAACATTGAGATCTAATACAGAATTTTCAGACGTGATATTGCAGAGCAATATAAGGTGCAATTTTTCGCCCAATTCTAATGCAATTCTGCACTTCCGCAATTATTGCGATTATTGCGATTTTGCCAGTATCAACATTCTTAATTGCTTTTCTGTTGGGTTTTTGAAATTATATACACAAGATTATCATATTAAGAATTATTCCGGTACAACTTTTTCGCTCACGATCCAGTGTTAGGCTTTTCGATGTTTCTAAAAGATGCATTAGAAACGACATAAAAACAGTTGTTCATCTAATTGATAAGAAGCCGGTGACATATGGTTTTAAAATATAATTCGGGCAGTTCGTGCACTTGTCCTTGAAGGTCCTCTAAGCTCTCAGTTCCGAAAGGGCGTTGCAGCCGCTAAGAATTCTACCGGCGAGCGATGAGCGGAAGTTCCTGCTCTTTCACTGCAGTTCGGAAAGTCCTGACGAGGCTCCGAGCTTCGCCCAATTAGCGACGGACTTTATTCGCCGTTATTTACTCGACAAACTTGGTCCATAATGCTGTGATCCAATATGTAGACACAGCAAAATCGCTACTCTTTGCAACAGTTTGGAGCGGCGTCTTAAATTCGAACCATAAGGACGAGCAATGAATGCCTTGGCTATCGCCATTAAAATTTATGTTTGAGTATCATTTTCTTAAATGAAGATTTTTAGCTTTAAATAACGAAATTAAATATTCTTACTAAGAAAATTATTTGAAATTCAATGCGATATTAGGAAGTGTACATATTTTTATGCCTATAATGTATTACAAAATTATTGTACTTACAATATGTTTAGAAAAAAACAATATTATTGAATTCTATAATTTTAAACTGTCGCGAAAAAATTCTCCACGTTACTTAGCTAGTGTGGAAAATCATCATCGGACCTCTAACCTTCCAGCCTCCCGTTCAGTCTCTCATACTGCCACTGAACCAGCTGTCTGCCTCTACACAGGAGTTTCTCCTAGAACGTATCATTTTGCGAATTAACCCCAAACATTCGAATACAGTTTTCAAATTGGTTGGACCTTGAGTGCGGGCTTGTAGATCGGGTAAACCCTTTAAACGGCAAGCAGTCAAACGTACAAACAGCCAGATTTTATTTCAAAACAAAAATGCGAATGTAGATCAAAATATCACCACCGATGTTCTTTGTGCTGCAACACGTACTTGGTCTACACTCGTAAGCTAGAAAGTAAAAAAAAGAGACAGGGGTAGGATTTTCTATCGTTGAGAAAGATAACAAGTTCTCTTGTATTGTGATCGAATGGGAAAGCTACAAAAAGTGTCTCTTTCTATTTAAAAAAATATGGCATCACTCCTGAATAAATCCGATGTCGAATTAAGATGAATTGCCTAGAGAGAACGTTGACAATATACATAAGGTTACAAGGAAATATAAACATTTTATACCCGTTAATGTAATATTAATGGACAACAAGATAATCCATCTCGGGAACAAAGTAGTTGCTGTCGACAGGTGCTCTTCAGGTTTTTAATGAATCTTGGGAGGGAAGCACAGAAGGTGGCTGAGGGGTTAGACTCGGGGTCGTTGGCCAGCTGTAGAGATTTTTTTGTTTTATTTCAGGTCATTAGCGACCACATTATTGATTTTAACGCTGAGGTATCCGTAAGTGTAGACAGTCTGTTGTGAAGAGGACCGCCAGGTAACATCTCCGCCTCTATACTTACACAAGATCCTGCGCCTCTACCTATCGGCCAGAATTGGGAAGGAATTAGGACAGTAGGAAGCTGTACACCTCGGGGGGGGGGGGGGACAAGCCGCTAAAAAGCAGCCAAGCTCGTTTTGTCGCAACAAATTTTACATGAAATTGTTCTGGAATCGAAAGGTCCTTGGTGAAAGACAAGCGAATTTAGTTCTGAGCCACGAGATGGCTCTAGCATATTCTCTGGTTACAGATTGCTTATTCACTTACTTTCGTCGCTTTCGTGTTAGCAGAGTGTGCACAAAGTTTGAAGGAAGAGGTTCCCCCTTTGAATGAAGTTAAGAGGAAAACATAATTGGCGGCCGATCGAGTTGGACAGTTAGTCCTCTCATAGTCGGGGACCCTCGCGACACAGCCAGCGATCGGTGGGGAGTCCGAGTGGGTAGTTGACCCGCGTGGGGTTCCTCCCCCTCCATCTCCAAAAAAAATGAGTACGAAAAGAAAAATGCAATTTTTTTTCAAGTTGTCATGTTTATAATTAAGTTGTTATCCTATTTATTTTATATAACTTCAGCTGTTCATTTTTTCAATGAAAAAACAGCGCTGCACTTTGAATTCTTTGATATAAACTAATTTAACAATTTTTACAAATCCATTTTGTCGATCATGTCGCTATAAACATTTAAAATCGTAATGAAGTTGAGCAGATCTTGCAACGTAGTTGATAGCATATTCGGTTTGAGACGACGCAACACCGAAAAACTTCTTCCGAGTGTTTTACCCACTCGGAATTTTTCGTGTGGGCATAGTTACTCACCATACCCACTTTATCCGCCGGACCTGTCTCGGGGTTACGATGCCTCACTTTTCCAATAAAGTTTATTGGGAATTCGTGAGTGTTGTCTTGACCATCAAAGAGTTTTGTTTTGGATATGTCTGAGGGAAAGCCGTAGTGATGCCACCTCTTATCAAATAAAAACTAAAAACTACTTTTGTTACAGAATGGCACAGGCTTTCTCGCATTAATTAGTTTTTTAATCTCTTTAGTCTGTTCTAGCTTTTTGGTATTGCCCAAACCTTTGCTAGCTGTTACCTATTGTGTCAATCGATACCTATCGGTCTCCCTTCATCATGCCGAACTACTTCTCCCCGCGAGGGGCCATCGTTCGCAGCAGAGGGCCGTCTCTGGGGCCGAGCGACGGGGGGCGCTGCCGACTTACACCCCTTGCATACGTGAGCAGATCAGTTTGCAGTCAGCTGCAAAAACGAGTCTAAAAATAGAGTGCTATATGAATTATGGCGGTGTTGACACTACTTTGCATCCATCTCTAGAATAAAAAAACATTTAATACTGAAATCGTATACGTTAATGATTTCTTTATCAGCTTTACAAGTTTGCAGTATGACAATCGCATCTTGACAGCCTTCCATAACTTTAATACATGAACATTAGTAAATTGATTGATTGTTAGTGATTCCGGACGCTCAACTACCAAGGCCATTAGTCCCGTAAGTGTAGTGCATGTTTTGCTCGGGATGTGGCGGAGGTCTGCCCGCGCTGAATGTCGAGATCCGGTGTCGACCTACTGTCGGCTAGCGAGGTTATCCCCAATCAGGTCTCTCCCACCTACGGGGCACCGCCCCTGCCGGATCAAGCTCTAATCTTCAGACTGATCTTCTGACATGTGTGGTAGTGTAGTGCGTATTAGTATGTGAGTAAGGGGTGAAGGCCTATTTCTTAGGGCATTGCTCCTGCATTTGCCTAATATTGATCGGAGAAACCACTCAAAACTACCGATCAGAGCAGCCAGCTGCTAGAATTCTACTCCCCAGCTGACAAGCTAGTGTCGAAAATCCTGCCACCGTCGGGACCTTCCGGTCAGAGCACTGCAGTGACCTCAGTTGGTGCCCTGAGCCTGACGTTTGAAAAAACACTTTTTCGGTATCAATGGGACCCCAAAACGGGCATTTCCGCTGAAGTCACGAAATCGATTTTCCGCGTCCTTACTTTCTCTATTGGAGACGTTTTCGGAAACGTGTCGTTTGAACGTAAAATGCGTATTTTGAAGCTCATTTATACCCAACCTTTTTGTTTTCGTGTAAATTCATAAGAAATTATTTAAAGTAATTGTATTCACAAATACAATACTGTAGTCTACCCAAATTGTTGTTAATCTAAATATTAACAATGGGAGAGGGATTTCAAGAAAGTACATTTGCGTCCCAGGGACTTCATCTAAAGTAACCCCCTCTAATTAAATTATGTTATTAAGAATTTCAGAGCTTTGAGTAGAGCCAGATCGGCCAGGACTGTTCAATTTGGAAACTTTCTTCGCATAATTTAGGCGACGGACAATAGTCGGGCGGACAGTCGTTTTCAAAAAAATACATTTCCTTATCAGGGTACTCCAAAACGTGCATCTTCGTTGAAATCGCGACTTTTTTCGCTGCATTACGTGACTTTCTCTGTACTACCTACCTACAATACTCCGTACGTATACGAGAAAGTAAAAAATGCGAAAATGCGTGTACCATTGTAACACCACTAGTTTTCAATTGACATTAATTTTTCAATGTATTGACGTGAATTTTCTTGCTTTTTTTATAGTAATATTTCAATCTCACTTTTCATAAATGTCAAACTTCAAATAGAACAGTAGTTTGTTTGCCTTGATAGTGATCAAAACTAATTCAAAAGACCAGCGCGAACAAAAAGGATCTATAAGTCTCCCAGGAGAGTTTTGAAACTGCAATGTATTTTGTTTCAGGCCAATAAAAAACTAATTAACTAATAAACCATAAAATTCTGTTTGCAACAGGTTTGGCTCCTGATGTTGCCTCTCCTGAAATATTTCATTCATACGCAAAATACTCATCTGCTGAGCTAATTATTACACAAATATAGTTATATTTGGATGATTAATTAATTTTTTATTATCAGAACGGTAAAAGGGTTGATATGCAAAAAAAAAAAAAACAGCACTCAACTCTGAAATCAAGCAGGTTTTATTTTTTATACATTATTTTATAGATTTATTATTTTTATCATTAGCAAATAATAATAAACATAAGCATAATTTGTTATTTAAAAACATATAAACATTTACTTTCGAACCTTCACAACACAAGGGGAGAATGCACAGCCATATTTGGAACACAGAATTGCATCTCAAATACGTATCATATATATGATATATACTTCTCATGCGGCAATGATGAGTCGAACATTTTTTGGGAAGGGAATGATGTTGAATTTTAAGTTTTTGTTGCTTAAAACATTCTTTAAAGACATTTCTTAAAATGTTTTGGATGGATCTGCAAAAGAAGTATCAGCTACCTAGCAGTAGAGAGCGACCAAGTATCCAAGTTTGTCTCAATTAGTAATTTTGTTCCTGCATCTTCTGATAAGAGCAGTGTTAGTGAATATTGTCGGATTTGAAATGCCCAGCCTTGTCATGCTCTGACGTGGCTTCCTCTTCGTCTGGGTTGGCAACCCTGGGACATGTACAAAGAAAAAACTTTTAAAAAACATTAACTAAAGATATGTTGTCCATAAATAAAGAGAAAAAGCCTGGAACCACAAAACTGATATAAAAAAGTTCAGTGCCTCATATAATTGTATAACAGTAGAATAGAGTGAAAAATAAACATACAATGTAATTAGTATACATAATTATAAGTGTAATGTAATTCTTTATATTTTTTAATATGAATAATATATGAAACTAAGGGTCATGATAGTTGGCCAAAAACAAAAACTTTAAATTATCATATTACAAATATACAACTATTTAAACATGAGTAATATTTGATAGTATAATCTGCTTAAATGATATAGAAATTATAGAAAATATAACCATATGTTAATTATTTATTAAAAGTTTAACCCCACTCTCCCCAAAACAAATGATCGAATGGATCCGCTGCCGATTCTAGGGAGACTGGGCTGACTTTAGAGACACAGAAAAAATACTAAATATCGTCTGGTATTTTAGTTTCATTTTTAGCCGACAGTTGCAAAGCCAGGTATTTGAAAGAACGTACAATTGTCTTCGATTTCCATTCTTGTCTCTTCGTAATCCATATTGAGATCAGCATTCTTCAACAAAGAAAGAAGTCTCTCAACACAATTTATTTGCTTACTTACAGCCAAAAAACAGTAAAAAACTGTGAGTTGCAAAGGGTGGAACTATATTCTGCACCTGTTTTCTGAAATTCTAGGTTCCTTACCCTAAGCCATTCAATTATTGAATACAGAAACTAGCGGTGTTACACCAGCACGTACTTTCTCGCGATATAGCTAATAGCTATGTCATATCATAACATGACAATTCTCATACACTTCAATTACTATTTGGAAAATTCTTAAACGAAGAGTGAAAAATATATTTTTTAATACTGACGTTTAAACGAAAACAGCTTACTGCTATTGAATTCAGTGTATTCACCATGTACATAAATCTACCAACGATGCGCGATACGTATTTTAACCGTAAAAAACGTTTATATTAACACGAACGAATTGCAACCGCCATTATCACCTTCTGTTATCAGTGAGGCGTTACAACAATTTATGCAACACGCAGAAATGACCGCAAATGACTATAGGGGACAACATTTTGCAAATTAGCAATGTTGAAACCCCTGGCAAGAAAATAATAATGGATACAAAAATATCATATTTTCATTAAAACCTCTCAGTTTTAAAGCGTATTACTCTTCAATCTCACACATTATTATGTAAATCTAAATTATTTATTCGTTTTCTCATTTAACTCAATTAAACTCTCAATTTAAAATAGGTTTTAAATAAGTGATAAAATATTGATTTGTAAACGTATAACGAAAGTTCAAATGTAAGAAACGAACAAAGAAATATGAAATAATAAACAAATTCAAACTTAAGAAGCATCCTTTTGGAATTACTTCTATTGCGTAAACGAAGCACAGTCAATTATGAAAAGGTAAATAATATTTTTTATATTTTTGTATTTTTATATTTTTCGATTTTTTATATTTTTCGTTTTTATAGTTTTTGAATTTTCATATTTTTCGAATTTTTATATTTTAAAATACAAAACGTTTGTCGTAATTCTTTCGTCGTTTGTGGATTGTCGTTCGTCGTTTATCGTTCGTCGTACATCGTCTGTCGTTGGTCGTTCGTCGCTCTTATTTGGCATTTGTCATTTAACGTTCATTGTTCGTCTGTCGAGGATCGACGTTCATCGTAGGTCTTTCGTCGTTTGTCGTTCGTGGTTTACCGTCCATTCTCATCGGTCCTTACTCGTCGTCACGTCGTTATTGATTCAATAATATTTTTGAAATGTTCATATTTTTTGAAATTTTATTTTTGATTTTTTATATTTTGTGATTATTTATATTTTTGATTTTTTATGTTTCGAATTTTTATATTTTTTTGATTTTTGATATTTTTCGATATTTTATATTTTTGATTTTTGATATTTTTCGATTTTTATATTTTTCGATATTGTATATTTTTCGATTTTTTGTATTTTTAAATATAAAACGTTTGTCGTTATTCTTTCGTCGATTGTCGTTTGAGGATTGACGTGCGTCGTTTATCGTTCGTTGTACATCGTCTGTCGTTGGTCGTTCGACGCTCTTATTTGGCATTTGGCATTCAACGTTCATTGTTCGTCACTCGAAGCTCGTCGTTCGTCGTTGGTTTTTTGTCGTTCATTGTTTGTCGTTCGTGGTACCGTTCTACGCTCATTGCTCGTCGCTCGTCATCACAACGTTCATCGTTTAGAAATAAATTTTCGAATGTTTTATATTTTTTGATTTTTGATATTTTATGATTTTTTATATTTTGTTTTTTTTATATTTTCGAATGTTTATATTTTTAATTTTTATATTTTTCAATTTTTTATATATTTCGAATTTTAGAATTTTTAAAATTTTTGTATTTTAAAATATAAAACGTTTGTCGTAATTTTTTCAACGTTTGTCGTTGTCGTTCGTTGTTTATCGTTCGTCGTATATCGTCTGTCGTTGGTCGTTCGTCGCTTTTATATCGCATTTTTCATTGAACAAAACTCGAGTTCATTGTTCATCACTGACGAACAACTGTTCATTGTTCATCACTCGAGGCTCGTCGTTTGTCGTAAGTCTTTCGTCGATCCTTGTTTGGCGTTTTTCGTTTTTCATTCTACGCTCATTCGCGTCGCTCGTCGTCAGGTGGTTCTTCGTTTCAATAATATTGGTGAATTTTTTATATTTTTAAATTTTATATTTTTATTTTTATATTTTTTATTTTTTATAATTTTTTAAATTTTGATATTTTTCGAATTTTTAAATTTTAAAATACACATCGTTTGTCGTAATTCATCCGTCGTTTGTCGTTTGTGGATTGTCGTTCGTCGTCTATCGTTCGTCGTACATCGTCTGTCGTTGGTCGTTCCTCGCTCTTATTTGGCATTTGTTATTCAACGTTAATTGTTCGTCACTCGAAGCTCGTCGTTCGTCACTCGTCTTTTGTCGTTCGTGGTATACCTTTCTACGCTCATTGCTCGTCGCTCGTCCTCACGTCGCAATCCGTTTCAATATAATTTTTATATTTTTAAAATTTTTTAATTATTATAAACTTAAATTTTAATATTTTTATAGTTTTCGAATTTTAATTTATTTGATTTTTTCGTTGTTATAGTTTTTGAATTTTTATATTTTTCGAATTTTTGTATTTTAAAATACAAAATCTTTGTCGTTATTCTTTCGTCGTTTGTCGTTTGTGGATTGTCGTTCGTCGTTAATTGTTCTTCGTACGTCGTCTGTCGTCGGTCGTTCGTCGCTCTTGAATTTTTGAATTTGAATTTTAAATTTTTCGATTGTTGATATTTTTCCATTTTTAATATTTTTTTATTGTTTATATTTTCCCAATTTTTATATTTTTCGAATTTTTATATTTTTAAATATTAAACGTTTGTTTTTTTGGATTGTCGTTTGCCGTTTAACGTTTCATCGTACATAGTCTGTCGTTTGGCACTTTCATTTTGCATTTGTCATTCAACTTTCACTGTTTGTCACTCGAAGCTCGTCGTTCGATGTAGGACTTTCGTCATTCGTTTGTCGGTCGTCATTTACCGTCCTACCCTCATACGCTACCGTCAAACGTTCGTCACGTCGTTCTTCGTTTCAAAATAAACTTTTCAATTTTTAATTTTTTAATTTTTTAAACATTTTTAAATTTTTATATTTTTCAATTTTTTTCTTCAAATTTTTGTATTTTAAAATATAAAACGTTTGTTGTACTTCTTTCTTCGTTTGTGGATTGTCATTCGTCTTTTATCGTCCGTCGTACATGGTCTGTCGTTGTTAATCGTCGCTCTTATTTTGCATTTGTCATTTAACGTTTATTGATCGTCACTCGAGGCTCGTCGTTGGTCGTAAGTCTGTCGTCATTCCTTGTTTGTCGTTCGTATAAAAATCGAAAAATATAAAAAATCAAAAATATAAAAATTAAAAAATATAAAAATTTGAAAAATATAAAAAATTGAAAAATAAAAAATCGAAAAAAATAAAAAGTTCAAAAAATCGAAAAATATAAAAAATCGAATATATAAAAAATCGAAAAATTAAAAATTAAAAAATATCTAATTAAACAATTTTTTTGAAAGGAACGACGTCACGTCGAGCGGTGAGCGATGAGAGTAGAACAGTAAACGACGAACGAGAAATGAACGACGAAAGACGACGAACTACGTTCCTCGAGTGACGATCAATGAACTACATGTGACAATTGCTAAATTGGAGTGACGTACGATCAAGAACAGACGATGTACGACGAACGATAAACGATGTACGAATATCCAGAAACGACAACGACGATAGAATGAGCTCAATATTCTAGTTAAAATTCAAACATTCAAAAAATATTATTGTTAAAAAAATGTAAAAATTTGAAAAATATAAAAAATCAAAAATATAAAAATCGAAAAATATAAAATTTCAAAAAATAAAAATTTGAAAAATATAAAAAATCGAAAAATTAAAAAATTACAAAAATATAAATAAAAAAATAATTTTGAAACGAACGACGCCACGTCGAGCGGCGAACGATGAGCGTAGAACAGTAAACGACAAACGAAGGACGAAAGACCAACGACGATCGACGTTCCTCGAGTACGAACAATAAACTTTGTTACAATTGGACAATTGGAGCGACGTACGATCAAGAAACGACGTACGAAGAACGAGAAACGACGTACGACAATCCAAAAAAAAAACGACGTTAGATTTAGGTCAATATTCTAGTTAAAATCCAAAAATTCGAAAAATATTAAAATTAAAAAATATAAAAATTCTAAAATTATAAAAAATCAAAAATATAAAAAAAATAAAAATTATAAAAATTTGAAAAGTATGAAAAATCGAAAAATATTAAAAATCAAAAATATAAAAAATCGAAAAATATTAAAAATCAAAAATATAAAAAATCAAAAATATAAAAATTGAAAAATATAGAAATTAGAAAAATATAAAAAATAAAAAATTCAAAAATTCGAAAAAAACAACGTGATGAAGAACGAGAAATGACGTACGACAATTCAAAAAAGACAAACGACGATAGACTTAGCTCAATATATCTAGTTTAAAATCCAAAAATTCGAAAAATATAAAATTAAAAATTTTAAGAATTCCTTAAATATAAATTCAAAAATATAAAAATTCGAAAAATATTAAAAATTCCGAAAAATATAAAAAATCAAAATTTATAAAAATTCGAAAAAATATAAAAAATCGAAAAATATAAAAAAGTCAAAAATATAAAATTCAAAAAGTATAAAAATCGAAAAAAATATAAAAAGAAATATTAAAAAAAATTGAAAAATATAAAAAATAAAAAATAAAAAATAAGAAAATATAAAAAATAAAAAGTATAAAAATTCGCAAAAATATAAAAAATTGAAAAAATAAAAATATTCGCAAAATAAAAAATCAAAAAATATTTCATTTTAACAATTTTTTTTAAACTACGACGTCACGTCGAGCGTTGACGATGAGAGTAGAACAGTTAAAACGTACGAACGACAAACGAACGACGAAAGAACTACGGACGAACTTACTTCCTCGAATGACGATACAATGAACTCATGTGACAATTGCTTAAATTGGAGCGAACGTACGATCAAGAACAGACGATGGTACGACGAACGAAAAAACGATGTACGAATATCCAGAAACGACCAACGACGAGAATTAGCTCAATATTCTAGTTAAAATTCAAAAATTTAAAAATATAAAAAAAAAACAAAGTATATAAAAAACTCGCAAAAATATAAAAAATCAAAACTATAAAAAATCGGAAAAAACAAAAAATCCAAAAAATAAAATTGGAAAATATAAAACAATCGAAAAATAAAAAATTCAAAAAATATTAAAATTCTAAAATATTTTAAAAAATTTCAAAATATATAAAAATCAAAATTATAGAATTCGAAAAGTTATAACAAAATCGAAAATATAAAAATCGAAAATGAAAAAAAAAATCAACTTTCGAAAATTATAAAAAAATCGAAAAAATAAAAAATCAAAATTATAAAATATGTCGAAAAGTGAGTAAAAAATCGAAAAATATTAAAAAAATCAAAAAATATAAAAATTCGAAAAGATATAAAAAATGAAAATAAAAAAAAAAAATATAAAAAATTTGCAAAAATATAAAAAAATAGAAAAATAAAAAATAGAAAAATATAAAAAAATAAAAGTATAAAAATTCAAAAAATATAAAAGCATTAAAAAAAAATATAAATAAAATCGAAAATAAAAAATTCAAAAATATTTAACTTAAACAAATTTTTTTTTAGACCGAACGACGCTCACGTCCGACGGTGAGCGATGGAGAGAACAGTAAACGACGAACGGACAAATGAACGACGAAAGGACACGAAACTATGTTCCTCGGAGTGACGAGACACATGAACTACATGTTGACAATTTAGCTAATGGATGCGACGTATCGATCCAAGAACAGACCGATGTACGGGGACGAACGGATAAACGACGTACGAATATCCAGAAACGACACAACACGATGAAGACTCAATATTCGAGGTAAATTCAAAAATTCTGACGAACGAGGAGACTCGAGTGACGAAGAAAGAAAGTTTACAAAAATGCAAAATAAATGCGACGAGCGACCAACGACAGATGATGTACGGCGGCGGCAATGGTGTAACGGTTACCTTACCGGACTGTTGTACCCAAGTTCGGGGGTTCAAACCTGATCGAAGCCGTGAATTTTTTAAGGCGAAAAAATCCTTGGAACGCTTTCCTACGGAGGTGGAGTACAGCCATCCGTCCTATGTTAGTAGATTAACTTGCGTGTAGAACATCCACAAGCCTAAACGTTGCCTCTGAGCTAAAATCAAATCGCCTGTTTCTCGCCTAAGAAATACCTCCTTCCTCTGCTAGTAGACGAAAGAAACAGCGAAATTTGCGCGGCAAGGCGATATGGCGGGCCTAATAGCCTGAGTCTCGCCACATAAAATATTGCAAATTTAATTCAATGTACATCGAAACAACAAATGTTTAATGTTTTAAACTACAATAATTCTAAAAATATAAAAAAATAAATATATGAATATTCGAAAAATATAAAAAATCAAAAATATGCAAATTCGAAAAATATCACAAATCGAAAAATGTAAAATTCAAAAAATATGAAAAATCAAAAAATTTGAAAAATATAAAATTTCAAAAAGTAAAAAATATACAAAAATAATAATGAACGAAGAATGACGTGACGACGGGCAACGAACAATGAGCGGAGAACGGTAAACGACGAACGACAAACGAAGGACGAAAGACCAACGACGATGGACGTTCCTCGAGTAACGAACAATAACCTTTATGTGACAATTGCTAAATTGGAGCGACGTACGATCAGAACAGACGATGTACGACGAACGATAAACGACGT
>BOPP01000014.1:16132592-16159861 GCA_017312745.1 Gryllus bimaculatus | reverse complement strand
GCCGATACACTCGTTCATGGAAGATTAAGAACACCATTGCCCCACATTGTGAGATTAGACGTTTACTATTTGTCGGCAGTCCGCTGCTAAACCCGTTCCATCTTTTAGACGTAAACCTTCGTCTATGCAGAACACATATGCGCGAACCATTTGTTGCGAAAATCTTTTCATATTGCGTTACTTTTCTGTAACACAATTTGCTCTATGATGTTCTTCACGTAAATACAAATCGCCATGCACTGAATTACCATAGGCTCATCACTCACTTTTCGGGCCCGCAATTTCATCTCCTCCTTCGTCTCTGTACAAGTGACGTATTTGTCCACGATATTTGAATGCGCTAAATAGTAGAATTTTACTTTCGGGTACATAGCTAAAAATTGCAACCAGGACATGTTCACTCAACGGCTGCGAGACGGGTCAGGAAATTTGTCGGGGCGGCAGTAGTTTTGTGACTCTGAAGGAATCTCTCCTTCCTGCCGGCTAAGGTTAATAGAGTTTTGTATAGCCGGGGAATTATTCTGTCTATAGAATAACTATTGAGGTTCCTTTATAATGGCTAAATAAAATATAATCTAATGAGAAGACCACATTACCAATCGTTCCACCTTTATCTGTATCTCGTTACTGTCTCAAGAAAAAGCCGGAGGGCCTTTTAGCTAGCCAAAAGGACGGGAACCCCACAAGTCACGCTGTATTCGTCTTTGCTTATTTCAAGAAAGTTCTGCGCTGGTGAGCAAAGGTAACCACTCTTCCTACTACACAAACCGCGGCCCGAAAAATGCTCTTTTTACACTTCCACTATTTCACCAGTTGTGGGACATCGTTGTCGTTACCAATGTATTCCTAACCAAGCCATCCACACGTTACATGTCACATCTCTTTAGAAAGATGACTTCATAATCATTGATAATCCTCTCACTCGTTAGCCAGTGATGAGCACATTGCGATATATCTCGCCCCCACCCCCCCTTACTTCCTCTCGTCAACCCGTTTTGCACTGTCTCAACAAATTCTTCGACTGCGTTCGTCCTGGCTTCTCCCTCTCACGATTCAGTGCAAACACGTCGCTCTTTTTCGCGGAAATCAGCAGTCAAATACAGCCCGTAAATCTTCTCCTTTTCATCTTCATACCACAATATTATATTGTAACATCCTCTCATAAATTTTATACTATCAGAATATAATTCTATATCCAAATTAAGATTTCTAGTGTTGCTGCCTTACACACCCTCACCCCCATTAATATGCACATCCCTCCAATGCTCAAATATCCCATACTCCGTCTATTCTCCTTTATCTTAGTAAGCTTAATGACCGCGATATATCTAATTCACGCGGCCCTTGTTGCTTGAACACACCCATTCCCATGCCTCTACGACCTATGACCGGTTTTCTCAGAACTGGGTGAAGAATCGACTACATCCCGGCAGCAGCCCGGCGCGAAGTAAAATAGACGTAGATGTGTTCCGCAGTACCATTCTTAAATTAGCCATACTGCAATTCTATTAACCATAGATTTCGTCTTCTTAACAAGTTTTTAAATGATCTGATTATCCATACATGATGTAATAATTTTTGCTCACGAATATTAACATTTGGTTGTTGATGATTTTTTTCCCCCTGCAATATACGAATCACTGCGATAACAAACAAACCATTTGCCGTTCTCCATTAATTCCACAATAAAACACCATCACCATATAATACACCAACTTCGTTTAATGACTCGAAGGCTTTTTTAAAAAATCAAGAATTTATCTGGAAATCCTTTTGTCGTGTAGCGGCGGGTGAAAGAACCGAGATAGCAGGGATGGTGTCCGCAAAGAGCGAACTGTGCCACAAATCGGGGAAAAAACTGTGTGAAGCTTGGCGCGGAGAGAAGTCCGTCCTTGCTATTTCTTCCGAGTTCGCGCAGGCCGGGAAAGAGCGGGTCCCCATGAGGAATGGTGGCGGACTGGGGAGGGGGGGGCGGCGTTTCCTCCCTTCTCTAGTTCCGGAGTAACAATGAAGTGATAATCGGGCATTTGGAGTTTCATCCTCACGGAATGAATTGAACATGAATTTATTAAAACACGACATGAGAGCGTATTACCTTTTACTCACCACGTGTTTCTGATCCCAGCCGCTCTCCCTCGAAAACACTTGATGTCTGTAAGCAGTTCACACTATTCGGGTAGACGAAATGTGAGTAACATGGAATCCATCACAAAACAATATTGGATAGTATTAATCGCAAGGTTCTACAAGTACACGTTTTTGAAACAAGAGTTGGCCTAAATAGTTGTTTCTTATTTTTCACATTCTGAGGCCCTTATGAAATTACAAGTTTTTGCAATGTGTATCATCGAAGAAAATTTCAATGACGGTTACTAATTTTATCATTAAATTTCGTTGCAGCCATCATTCTGTCAAATATAATCATCCATTTAATAATATATAATAATAATAATAATAATAATAATAATACAATTAAAATAACTAACTAAATAAATAAAGAAGAAGAAGCAGAAGAAAGAAGAAGACAGGAAAGAAGCTATCCAAGGCCAACACAAGATCGAAAGCAAGCAAAAAAAAAGCCCAAAGGCAGGACAGGACGCGAAGTAGATCGATACGTAATTACTTATGTTAATTTATGGAGAGGAGGAGGGAGCACGCGGGGTATAGAGCAAAGGTCCGGTGTGTCACATCAGCGCTGGCAGGCACCGGCTCAGGATTCTATCAGAAGCTTAAAAACTCGCGTTATTTAAAACGCATTAGGAAGGATATGCAAATATAAAAGAATGAAAATAACTAGATCCTATAGTATACCATAAACCTTAGGCTTTTTATTAAACACTATGAAAATAGATCACTGGATGTATTTACCTATCCATATTATTTTTTAAAAGGCTTTATCATTTTTAAAAAAAAAATAAAATAATTTAAAAAAACATATGGAAATAAACAAAATAACAAAAATAAAAATCTCGAGGAACCGTAGTCCTAAGCCATTCTTTTCTATATATTATGTTATTATTATCTAACAAAGTTGTGATTCACAGAGACTCATCTCCAATTGCACGTAATACAATGGACGAAGCACTTTGTCCACGGCGCGTCTTTAGGCACGTCAAGCAAGCTTCGATAACTGTTGAAGGTTTTTCTTCTTTACTCGTCTAACATATTGGCTAAGTAATTATAATTTCGGTTTTAATTAAAATGAATGTATAGCTAATAATTTGGTTGGTACTTAACCTTAATAACATAGAGAGTCATGGTCATTGATTTGGGGTAAATACAACCAGGGTTTTATTTAGACTAATGTACGACACTCCTTACTGAACTGCGAAAACTTCGGGAAGTTATTGGGTCCAGAGAGTATTGAAATCTTCACACCAGTCACGCCATAGACAAGTAATTAGAGAAATTCCGTTCTAACCCTTGAGACAATTGTGGCCAAGTCAATGAATAAAATATTAGATTTTACTCTAATATCTTCACTTGTGCCCGCGAAGTGCGACATAATGGTGACAGCTATTAATAGATTATATCAAGATTATTACAATTTTTAACCACACTTATCAGGATCCGGGAATAAGATGTGTAAGAAAACTTTGGAGAGATACTGGGCAGAAATAATAGTTGTGAAGTCTCTTCTTCAAATTAAACGGGAATTAGATATTTTTCCCCGAATAACTTAAACTGTTTTAAGTGTTAATTTTTTAACAAATTGCTCATACAGATAGGGATAGTTGTTCCTTATATATCTCACTTAAGCTCATCTAAGTATAGCCATACTCTTAATTAACATAACACTATATTTCATGTAATCACTCTTTCTATAATACTTTTAAAACTTGCCATAAGCGACAATTGCCAAGCACGCAATGTTGTTGGAGGGTGTTTAGGTACCATTTGCGGGAGCGCTGGGACATCAATATAGAACCAGAGGTCCTCTTTACGCGTCTGTACTTACACTTGGGGTTCGTTCGGTCCGCCGGGTTTTGCTGTTGGAAGCAACTTTCTCCCCGGGCTGGGGCACATCAGGTGTGCTGCAAGTTCCATCTTTTGACAGTTTAGAGACTACAGTATTACTGACTTCCTGTCTCGGAGAAAAGAGGGATTTGGGGTTAATTGTAAGGTCAAAATTGATATGCCGATAGTTCCGTCGAGGAAACAAAAAGGGTTAAAGTATGTTGTATTGAAAACTCGCGTTTTCCCAAGGAAGGAGTGGATTTCCGGGCCAATGTTTAAGTCTACGGTCCTCCAAGAATGAATGGGCTCTTATGAAGGGGTGAATTAAGTTTTTATTCAAAGAAAGTGTGAATCGACCATACTCGTTTAATGCCGCGAAATATTTTGGGTATTGACCAACTAGTTTTTTTATGAAAAAATGGAACAACGTTTTTGGGCACACACACTGGCACGGCCATGGTCCACCCCCTATGCAGAACGATAACCACGTTGATATAGGGGCCGAAGGAAACTCAAGGGGCGAAAACACATTATGGGAACCCGAGTAAATTTGTCTTTTGTTTTTTCTCCGGCTCTCTTTCCCATCTGCTTGCATCCCCTTAGGGCTCGAATGTTCTCAGATGAGGTCAAAACTATAATTTGAGCGAAGAACGTTCTTTATGAAGTTTCTGTGTCCTGGTCTGGCCTTATTTGCTACCCCTTCACTGGCCGCACCCAGTTCTGACTCTTTTATGAAACCAATTTTCATTCTTTCGTAATTAAAGATGGTTGGAATAGGTGACTGATGTGGATAGCAAGGGTCGAAAAGAGGCGTATTTCATTTCTTGCGGAGGTCCTCATTTTTTTGTGGCTTACAAGAGACCAATTCGTAACGAGAGACCCAAACAAAGAATTTAACAATAAAAAATAGAAAATTTTTTAGTGGGCGGATCGGGCCCTGAGGATATCCACCTAGACACAAATTCAACGGCGAATTCGCCAGGGATGCAACATTTTTTAATGAAAATATTGCTCCCTTTTCAAGTGTAAACCGCATACAAGTGAGACATCGGTTCGGGGGTGTCTGCGGGTGGATTTATCCAGTACCGAGTTGGAATTATGGATTACTAGTGTATTAAACGCAGAGCAGTTTTCGGGAGGTGGGGAAGGGTGACCCAGTAGTCCGGGGAATATCTCTCACAACACAAACCCAATACGGGGATTTGTTTAGGGTCGGCGTTTTCAATCAAACGATACCTTACAGTAGATGTGAGTGGTGGGGGCGATGATATGGGGAAGGCATGGTTCGGGGTCGCTTCGCAACGTCTATGAAAAGGGACGCGATCCGACTTAGGAGAGGAAAGAGTTATAGATATTCTCGAAAAATCTAGCTTTCAATAATGACAGAACCATACTAATTTACTCAGGAAGCAAATATTTTAAGTGAGCTTGATGATAATGTGAACATTAGCTTTCTATTTTTATCAATGCTGCGAACGAGTACGTAGAGGACGTTTGCAACATTGAATATAATAAAAACAGTAAAAAGCAATTTATCGAGTCTGGGCTGCCTTCAGCCAAACAAAACATCAATAAAAGTCCAAATTTTTTCAATAAGATTTCCTACGCGACCATCAACAAAAAGCTCCCTGGTACATACGAATGGCCGCCAGTTACCATAATGAACTTGGCATGTAAACCAATCCTCGTGCCATTTTCTCCTCTTATCCGTAAAATGCTATTCCAAAATATTGAAGATCCCTTCAAGGCGACTCCTCACTTTACATAGAGAAGCGTAAAAAAGAATGTTTGTCAATTGAGTATTTCGATCCCTCACAGACATAACAACCGAATGAGTCTTTTTCTCAATTATAAACTACTTGGTAATACCAACTGTATCTGTATTATGTCTAAAACTAAATTTCTCTTTAATAATGTCTAATGATTCTTCTATATAAATCATGCTAAATGTATTTATCTTATGCGGTTGCACAGCCAATGGACAAGGTTAGAAATACATTTTAAAAAAAGAAAGCATAGAGAAGTACATTCATTTCTCTATGTAAAAGCTGAATTAACTATCTTATCTGCCAAAGTGAAGTAAAAGATAGTGCACGTAATTAACTGCATCACATAACCCTATAGTATATTTATTCGGGACCGTGTTAATTCTGAATGAATCCGTTTGATACTTTTCTAATTGTGAAATTAATCGCCATGAAGGTCCGTATCAATATATTTCTATTGTAAATAGTAAAGAGGTGAAAGGATTAACTTCTGTTTATTGCTTCTATGAGATATAGTGGATGATAATCGTTTCTACTGCTCGATTATCACGTGCTTGACAGGGTGACGCTCTAACAGACCACTGGCCGCAAACCAGCAATAGACATTCAATTGTAATTAATTTCTCAGAATCATCCCCACGGCAACATTTTGTAATGTATCCCGGACTTTGTGTAGAACTTTTCAGAAATTCAATGATGTTTTTCAATTTTTTAAATTATTGAGTTTTGGAGAGAAATGAAAAAAAAAATTTAAAACAAATGTGTCCAAAAAAACTCCTTCTTTTAAAAAAAATAATGAATTCAAATACATCAATAAAAGAGCATTATTGCTTTAACGAGTCACCAAAATGATTAAACTTTTGGTCATATTACAACATGAGTTAAGAATGATACGTTAGCAATCGCTCATTTTTCAAAATTTTTTAAAAATAATATAATCTTGAGAAAATAATATTTGGGAAAAAAATGAATAACACTGTTTCATATTTTTATTATAATCCATAGAAAAAAGTTCTTTAAAAATCTGAAACGAACAAGGTCAAATTTTCCTTAATTTGTGCGATTTCGACGGACCGCATACGTTTGACAGCGATATCTTTGTGATACGACCAGAGTGTTCACTAAAAATATAAAGGACTGTAATGAATAAAACTATAAGAAATTCAGGACACTTTGATTACCAAATAAGGACAGCGTTTGAAAAAAATTCAGCGACGTCTAGTAATCCTAATTCAATTGTCAGTATTTGCGGTTCCATAAATGAATTTTATTTCAATGCTATGAATTGCGTGTGCGTCTGAAACGTGTGAGCTATCAGAGTATGGACTATTTTGAAGCCTTATTAGATATATTATTAAACCGCAACAATGAGTTATACTGGTGTGTTGGAGGGGAAACATCTATATCGCGTCCGAATCGCGGTGTCGATGTTAGATTACTGAAGTTGCTGAAGTTCAAGTATCTGGGGCACCGGCTAACAAATTACATTTTCAAGTTGTTTAATATAGTAGTGCGTGAGACAAGATTTGCTTTAAATACAACAGTCAGCAGATTTTTGGTAAATGTACATTTTTGGGACAATGTTTTAGCACTACAATAAGATAAATAATTGTATTGCGTAAAATAATATTTATTATAAATTGATATAATTATTCTAAGCATAAAAGTGATGCTACTGACTGTCACAGACATTCTCATACTATTTTTTTTTAATATCGTTTGTCTAGGCTAACTTTTTGGTTTTGCCCCACTCACATTTCAGCTTCCATTTACTTCCATCTAAAGATCACTTTTTTACATTTTGTCTAAACTTAGCTCCCCTAATGGCTGAATATGATTTTAAAAATATTATAGAAGAGTAAAACATAGACCTTTGTGCAAATGAATGGGTGAAAACCTGAAAACTTTATTAGTGACATTTTCTAAATTGTGAGAAAATTTAATATTACTGTTAAGTCGATATGCTTTGTTTCATAATTAGAATCACGTCATTTTAATTGTTCATTAAAATCACGAAATTACATTGCAATTGAAATACAGCCTAAAATAATCATGCTTTCCTCCGAATTTATAAAACGTCACTTATACCATTCTGGTTTTCACCCATTAAAATAATCTTTGATTTACTTGGAGGAATTTTTGAGAAAATGTCGTTTGAATTTTTCTGCAAATACGTAATACTGAGCTCATTTACATAAAAATCTTTTCAGCTTCGGAAAAAAATCATTGATAATAATTTGAAGCAATCTACTCACTGATGTAAAAGACAACCACAATGTACACATTAGCGAGGTGATTTAAAAAATATACAGCTACATTTCTTTAATTTTGAGAAATCAAAATAAGGAATGTAAATGGCGTTGTCATGTTTATGCAATACATTGAGGACTATCAATACAAAAAGTTTCAAAGAAAAATTTGGAGCCGTTTTGGGGAAATGTTGTTCGAGCGTTACTAAAAATGCGCAAACTTGAGCCTTTTTTCACAGCATAATTTTGAGTTTTCAAACAACCTTATAATACGTCATATGAATACATTGTTTTGAAAATATCAATAGACACTCCTTAAATCATAATAACCACATCTAAATACAAACTCCTAACCAATGTCGTGGAAACCCGACAATGACATCAATGAGATTCTGCCTTCGGGCCGAGGCCATTATTCCTTCCGCTAAAAGTTTTAAGCAAAAAGAGAAATTAATAAACAATTTTTTTAAAATTTCTATTATCATTCTACAGCCGTCATACTCGGAGAAATGTGTTTCTTGGGAATCACAGCTGGAGCTCATCGGCTGTGGGCACATCACGCCTACAAGGCCAACTTGCCACTGCGTGTGCTGCTCATGCTCTTCAACACGGTCAGCAACCAGAGCAGCATTTACGATTGGGCTCGTGATCATCGGGTGCACCACAAATTTTCCGAGACCGACGCCGATCCGCACAATGCCAAACGAGGGTTTTTCTTTTCGCACATTGGCTGGCTGCTGGTCCGGAAACATCCGCAAGTTTTGAGTAAAGGACGGACGATAGATATGAGCGACTTGGAACAGGATGCAGTAGTCATGTTCCAAAAGAAGTAAGTAAAATGTTCATTGTTCATATTTTCGACAGATGGTAAAATTAGTGACGATACAACAGAACATGGTTTCTCGTGTCAAATGAAACGGTTGTACTATAATATATGCAAATTCTATTCATTAACATCAAACCCGTATTTTAAAACAATCTTTACAAACTGATTTCCAAGAGATTAACTCCAAAAATTGATATCTTACTAATTTTAAAATACAAAAGTTGAAATGATTTGGGTTTTCCATTATGGAAATCAGGGTACAGTGAAATCTGCCAAAATGGCCACCTCTATTACGTGGTCAACTCACTAAACGGCCATTTTTTCGTGAAACTGGTAGCTTTTCCACTTTTGATTGGTCACCCCAGCCAGAAGCGTCAGATTTCCTATAATGACCTCTATTAAACTGTCACTTCAGGCGATTTTGATCACTAATAGAATAGGAAGCGGTGGATGTACTTTTGATTCAATATCCTCCTACAATAGGAAGAGATTCGTAACTTACTCAGAACAGTGACATCTAGAGTCATTTTTCTGTCAATTGTTGAAAAATGGGCTACTTTAATAAATATCTCAATGAAATGACGTGAGAACTTTTCAACGTGACGAAGTACGCCTCGTGCGGAAAACCGATAGGAGAATTAATCGTTAACTATGTCATGTCAAAGCCCTGACCAGAGAAAATAAACCGAATTTTAAAGGCTAGTCTGCTTGTGAGTCCTGTTCGGCAAGGGTGTCCAGAAGAATCAAGAGGCGAGGGGCAGTTGATCCACGGAAGCCCTATATTTAAAACAAGCCTCCACCTCACTATACACGAAGATAATTCATCTCTCCAGGCAACAAATAACTTATAGCGGTTAATTTGAATTACGAGTAGAAGAAATAGTAAAACCAGCTCACACTGCCACATTAATTGAGCAGCCATCTCTGTCTGGTCACGGATTACGCGATAGTATGTACTAGTTTCTTTTTCAGAAAATATGTACATGGTCGTTTTTAAAGAGCTAATTTTTTACAAGTCTTTTTCTCATATAAAATATCTTTTTAATTTTTTAGTTTTAAAATGTTAATTTTTTCCAACTTTGAAATATACGGAGAGTTCGCCGGAAATGGAACTAGCACCATATTTTTTATCGTATACAGATACAAATGAAGAGAAAATTTAAAGAAATAATTTGGAGCGATTTTTGAGAAAAAACGTGCCTATTTGGGGCACAATTACACGAAAACTACTCATATTTTCGAAAAATTGATCATGATCTTATTTCAATGTCTTTAAAGAACAAATTTCATTAAGAACAAAATCTCAATCATCATTATTGTACTCTAGAAAGACGCCCCCAAAAATTGCACTTTTGTAATTTTCCAAGAGTCAGGGATTTCAACGAACATAAGACCTGCACCATGATCTATGTCTTTTACTATCCGAGGACAAAGTTTAATTAAAAAAATTGGTGCAACTCTGAAAATAATATTGAGAATTCATGTAAAGTACCCTCAAGCATCAATATATCCAGTTGAAACTTCTAAATCTCAAGTTCGTACTAGTTTCTTTTTCTTCCCCAAACGATTAGGGAAGACCAGTTTCCGAAAAAAATCGCCTGAACAGTTTAGACGGTAGCCTTAACCATAGACCTGGACAGAGAGAAGTTTTGACTTCAATGGATTTTTCACTATCAAGGATCCTAACTACACTGTGTTAGAGGAAGAAATGTACTAAATTTAAGTACAGGCTTCATCTACTTTTTCGTTACAAGAGCCCAACAATCCATTTGACGAAAATTCTCCGTTTTCCAACGCTCTATTTCAATACTTTCTCATCTTACATCCATTAGAGTGAGAAAGTAAATTTGAAATTTATTACACATTATAAAGTAACCACATTGATAGAGGAAAGGCTCCAAATATAGGCTAGCTTTTGATTTTTGTATGTATTTGGCACATTTTTAGACATATGGGTAAATTTAAATTTTGAGCTATTCCTTTGACTTATGTCCTTCAATCCTGGAAAATTTGAAAATTTAAAAAAACTGACATTTTCATCAATAATTCTTTATTAAAATAATTACAAAAAGTCATATTTTGAAAATTGGGTCCAACTATGGGCTAGCCCTACTCCTTTCAGAAACATGTAATGAAATAAGGAATTACAGTAGAATTCACTTACAAATAGTATAACATTAGCACAAAATTGTAAATTCACTAACAAAAATCACATATACACACATATCACTCCCAACCAGCACATTCTGTGTGTTCCACCCATGACATGTAACACACTGTACCAAATATTCACCATTTATGTCTTCGGAAATCAACCGTTGGCAAAACTTACAGGAAGTTCCAAATTCTTGTTTGTTTTTGTCAGTTGTGGTCCCTGAAATTCCGAATCAAAGTCAGCCAGGGGTGGCTAGTCTCACTGGCCCATATTTAGACCAAACCCCCTTTTACAAAACCATTATGGCAGCCATTGCTGATATGAAATAGTAAGTTGAATGAGGCATAGAAACCGTTCGCCAACACAACTTTAATACAGTCCTGCTGCCAAATAACATTCACAACCAACTGGTTAATGCTAAAAAAACAGATTGTTCAAACCGCATGGAAAATGCGATAATCGATCATTTCTAACGAACAGCTTCTAAACGCGTTGACTGATGGGCACCAACTGCTCGTCACTCTTCAACGGAACCTAGGGAACTAGTTTCACGCCATTCCCGATAGAGTGCAACACTCTCGCGCTTCACAACAGAAACTAGCCCCTTTTATATATCCTAGCCTGTATTTGTACCTTCTCTTCTAATGTTATAATTTAGTTTCCTGTGTTTATAAAATAAATCCCGTTTCTATTTAAATGTTATTAACTGAATCAGAATGCAAAATACACACCTAAAGCTCTAGTGAATAAAATTTTGGAAATACATAAATGAAGTTTAAATACACGTTTCGTAAAGTTTCTCTTGTTTTTTTTTGGGGGGGGGTGTTAGAAATATATTTCATACTGTCTCAATTGTCATTTCTGTTTTATTCAATTATTTTTTCTTTCACAGGTATTTTTACCATTTAACTCTCACTTTCTTCTGCATTTTGCCAACCCTCATCCCAATGTATTTTTGGGGCGAATCGCTAAACAACGCTTGGCATGTGGCAATGCTTCGTTATGTGTGGACGCTCAATGCGACGTTTTTGGTGAACAGCGCAGCTCATTATTGGGGCAACAAACCATATGACAAGTAAGTTCAATACTCCAATCCTACTCGTCTTTTGCGTCTCTTTCTTCTGTTACTCCCGCATCTAAATTTCTCTGGCATAGTAATATTATTTTTCCCTTCATATTTAATGTTCCCCAACTTAAAATAAAAATTGATGGTATACTTGCAAAACCACGCAAGACAGAAAATTGACGAAAATGGAGTTTTGGTACCGTTAGATTCATCTGGTTGTCTGGCATACATTGGCGAGCTTTCAGACGCAAAACCACACTGTAGTGCTCTCTATCGGCGGTTGAAAGTACTCGATGTTTCACGGGCCGATTGAGCTGCAAATGTTTTTTTCTCTCTCGTAAAAAATTACTGAGAAGAGATATACGAAGTTTTGTAAGTAGACCAACAAATCTTACTTTTAGGGGAAATGAAATAAAAATTATACCTATGAATTTTCTCATCGTGATTTACTCTTGAAAAATACGGTTCTTAGATCATGTCGAAGCTTTCAGAAGACAATAAAAATACTGGTTATCCCATCAATTGCCGTAATTCCCATTACAAATCTCAGATCTTTTTCATTGTTATATGATACTTTGTACTTTGACATGCGAATTTTGTTTCTTCTATAAACGTAGAAACCTTAAAACAAAACATAAAAGCAAGGTTTTTCATTCCTGAATGCCAGATACCGATTTATCTGTGATCGCTAAGATATTGTGTATCCCGACAAGGGTGTACATGGCTAGCATCGGTTCGAATCTTCATCTAAATCCGTGCTTAGCTGATATATGTCTGTGGTTAAGTTCGGAGGGGTAAAGCAAACTGTGGCCGGTGTAAAGAAAATAATGTGATTTTTCGGCAGAAAAACTCTTATTGTCGGGTCATGGAAAATAAAATGTGGATAAATCTTGTTTCTATATATAGTCAATTACTCAGACCAATAAAATGTGTAGTCCAAAACCTTGATTTATGGGTCTTTGAAAAAATCGATTGCCATTGATGAGGCTACAAACTATTGTTTAGATGTTTGGCAGAGCATTTGCAGAAACTCCACCAAGAAAATCATTTTCTAGGGTTTTAAGAAACCTAAAATTATTCATTGTTATTTGTTTTCATTTTCTTTTTTTGCGTATGAATTTTGTGCTGATAAAATATCTAAAATTTTTTTCCTGATTCCATTTGTTTTTATTAATATTTTTCTATCGCATAAAATTGTTGAAAAAAATTAAAAAAACATTTTTGACTCTGGAGGACTGTGGGTGGTGGGACGGGGGTTAAGAAACCTTTCAAATATCTTATTTTTATGTTAGAGTTATAGTGTAACTACTTATATGTAAACAGTAGTAAATTCAATAAACAATATTAAGTCAACACCACTTTGATATATTCTTGTGTTTTGTGAAAAACTACACAAAAACATTTTTTTAAATGTCACGTCGTTAATATTTACATTACATTACCAAAAATCATTATATTACTTAATACAATTACTTTAAATTTTCTGGAAAATCTTTAAAGTTAAAGTGAGCTTCAAAATGAGCATTTTCAAAAACGCTCAAACGAAATTTGTCATACAAATTTTCATATTGAATAAAGTTTTAGTTTTCTATAATAATATTAGTCAAGTATCGGTTCTAACATTAGGGGTCTGAAAAGTTGCGGCTGCGAGAGATGGCAGCTAGGAAGAGATTTGATTAAAACTGAAAACCAAACCCAGACTCCAAAAACTGACTGACAGGGCATCAGCTGTTAATGGGTCATCCAATCGGGAGCTGAACGTCATTACAATGACGTCACTATGGTGACCGTTCACCCTTCCGATTGGATGTCACCGTATCATCTGATTTACGTCAGAGGTAGCTCTAAATAAATCCAAGTATAACTGTGCGAGAAAGTTACATTTTAACTTTCTACACGTACACGTGCTAGATTTACGACCCGAGCACTCCTACAGTGCGCAACAATCGCAAAATCGTTTATTTATAAAATTATCTACGTCAGAAAATTATCAGTGCCAAACTATAAATCAACTGACAATGGATAGGATGTTACATCAAGCCCTAACGCAATAACGCGTGATATCTGACAATGGGAGGAAAACTTAATCAGATGCAGACTCGCAGTCATGTTGTAACGTAGGATTGATAGAAGTTTTTTTAAGTGTAAAATTTCATCTTGCGAGGCTTTCGCATTAAAAACATTTCAATAAAAATGCAAACGATTGGAAAAGGCTATTGTTTAAAAACGGATGGCAATGCAATTTATTGCAATAGCTATCATATATAAAGAAGTAAGTGTAGTGTTAAGTAATATCAATTAAAACATATTCATAGCTTCTAGTCGATGTATTTAGTGCCCATAACTTTTGTTACTCCACAGATTGTATAGTTTAAGATGCTGAGACACTGCAGGGGCCTCTGAGTATGCAATTGTAGCAGGAGATGTGAATGCCAGAGTAGGATGTAAGTCCAGCTGTCGAGGTGAAAGTCTAGCAGTTGTATCAAGCCAGTTGAAGAGACTTGTATCAAAACGTAATGAATCTGTGATATCTGAGACCACTCTCAGACGAAATAGAATATTATCGGAAGAATCAAGTGAATTGTGTGTCAGCATCAGAATTCCTTGGTTAACAATGGAAACAATGACCTGAAAGACTGAAAATATGGAATGATACAATGAAAGCAATCATAAGCAGAGACCGATGCGTAACAGATATTTGAGTAAAAACAAACCAGAAGACTATTAAGAATATAAACTATTTAGAGTTTAAACACGTCCGTATTCCAGAAAAGCATACAGGAAAAGTTGGGACATCTTTAAAAGGTTGTAGCATGACATTAGTGGCGGTCAAAGAATTGTTTTTCAAATTTTAAAAAATTACCAAGTAAGAACAAAATGATGCGTGCGTATATTTTACCTGAGAACAAAAATGAGTTGAACATTATACGCAACTCTTATTCTCAGACAATGTTGGGGTAGCGGAGGCAGAGAAGAGGTCAAATATGAAGTAATAACAACGGATTATTTATAATTAGCTCTACAGAAAAACCAAAAATACGAAATCCGCGAGGCTGGATGATTTACTAATGAAATTATGGATGTGTGCAGGAGATAAGATGAAAATGGTCTCATTAAAATTCTTTAACAATTTTTGAACAGAAAGCAAGATTAGAACAAAGCCTCAATATACATAAAAAGGGAGTCAAAAGAAGACTGATAATACTGGCCTGCGTTAAAAAAGTTTATGATCTTTAAATTACGTCAATGTTTTTTAGAGGAATTGACCACGCTGAACGATATTAGTTTTCCTCAATTACTTATATATTTTGTGTTATGGATCCTATGACTACTACAGTTCGCGCAAGTTTTCTTGATTCACGAGCTCCCTAGTCCTCACCCAGCGCTGAACAGCACGGCACGTTGAGATACTTTGGTTCGCCTCGGAACGGCACGTATTAGTTTACAATGCTCGCAACAATCATCTCGTACCTTCAAAACAATCGTAGCATTTCTCATGGCACACTTTGGTGAGTTAGCTCATGCCCACAGCTGGCACGCTCTTTTAAGCCTTGATGTAGCAAAATCTCTCCTCTCCCCGCACCCCCCGCTATGGAATATCAAGAAAACGTGCGCGTATAATACGCATACGGCTTTTACTATAATAACATTTTCTGTTAATAAAGGGTTAATGACTTGATAACATAACAAGATAACTATTAAGTGAATGAAACACAAGATAGTTTCAACGCATTCTTTGATACTAAAAAAGTATATTTAAATAAATCATAAATACTGTGGAAAAAATTGGTACCCTCTTACTTTCTTTCTGTATGCGTCCCTCGTGAGTAATAAATATGAATAATTGAAATAAATGTAAATATTTTACCTTTCATGTATTATATTTTAAAGATTTTTACATAAGAAAATTTATTTTATTGAAATTATTACTTAAGTTTCTTTCGTTTATGTATGGCTCCAGGTTTATCTCTTTTCAGACACCAACAAAAGTCATCCATCACAATGTCCCATTTGGGTGGTTGTATAGTGCATTTCAGTGTGTGAAAGAAAAGAGAAGGGGGGCAGGAATGGAGAGGAAAGATCGACCTGCTTGTTAGCGTCGAGGTACATTAAAATTATATTGCTACAAGAGCACGTATTTTTTCTCGCCAGTATCGCTTACGTAAAAATATACCTTATTATCTCTCCATATTTCCACATAAAAACACATCACCTAAAAATACAATTTGTCATTGTAGAGAATACGTAATAGCAATTGATTTCAAAAAATTATGTGATTTTCGGGAGGTTTTAGATGTACCGGAAATATGACTTTCTGTTGCAGGAATATGTACGCCGCACAAAATCTTGGAGTGGCCATCGCATCTCTAGGTGAAGGCTGGCATAATTACCATCATGTCTTCCCTTGGGACTACAAGACATCCGAGCTTGGCAACTACCGTGCTAATTTCACAACAGCATTTATTGACTTTTTTGCCAAAATAGGATGGGCCTATGATCTCAAAACTATTCCGAGAGACACGATAAAAAGACGAGCAGAACGTACGGGCGATAGAACCCACGAGGTCTGGGGTAGGGGAGACACAATTATGCCTAATGAAACAGCGAATAATACGAGTATTGAGGTCAAAAAAATTAAATAAAAACATTCCTAATGTACGAGTATTATATTCATTCATTTCATAGGTTATTAAACTCAAAAGAGTGTATGTAAGAATTTTAGGTATCTAAAGTAAAAGGAGATCATAAAAACCACGGAGAAAAACGAATGCCAAGAATTTTGATTGTAAGATTTTAACATAAATAAAGTAATATTCAGCTAATCTCTCATCTCACTAGATATAATTGGTATTAAGGGAGAGAAAAAAACGAAAACAATCAGGCAAAACTTGATTTTTCACGATTGGTGCCGTTTTATTCTCTGTCTTATGAATACGCTGATATACAGTTCATGCATATTTTACTAAGTTTAGTAAAAAATATTGAATGGAACTATGTAGTAGTCAGGGCATAAGAGTGGGCGAAACCGATTGGGAAATATAGAATGAGAAAAACGTTTTTAGTTATCTGCAGAATTCGTGATATTATTTGCAATTCATGGATTCACTCTTTACATCTAGGGTGTTTCATTTGCTTATGCTAAATAAAATACCTATTGTAGTGAATAACAATAGAAGTAATTGTATTGTCGTAAGTAGTTGTGCACAAGTAATTGTATTGAATAAGAATAGAAATAAAGTATTATTGTGAAAATAAAACGATTATTATGATGATGAAATAATTAAGAATGCCGAAAGGAAGAAACACCGAATTTATCCTCCAATGCTTTGTCAAACGAAGGGAAGGCCAGATATAATTCTTAAGAATTATGTTTATGAATTTCAAGGCCCGAGATGCCCGCAAATTATTGTTTCTCTTTATGTTCGTCAACATCAATTAATAAAAATGTTCATATTGACACTGTTTTTCTTACAATTCTTGGCATTGTAATGTCTATTTTTTAAGATATTTGCTAGGTTTAGGCTCTCTGGGCTAGTGAAAAAGTTGTCAGTTATTATGTTCCTCCCATTTCTTTCACAAAATTTCACCATATTTAAACAACCCTCTTTATTTAATTTCACGAGTTTGGCTTGCCTGACGACCTGTGTCTACTTGAACATTAAAGGTATATCTAGTGGTAATGACGCATGCAACGGTTAACTTCAGGCCATATTTATTTGGTTTTGAAGGCGTATTATACTGCCAAACAGGGCACATACCACGAAAGTTCACAAGTTTTTCACCATCTGTGATGTTGATGTGAGGTATGTATGCATCTTGAAGTGTATGCTCCTTCATTTCTTAACATATCTATACAGGCAACTTATCTTATCTCAGTTACGACGCCCATGTTCTGAAACATTAAATCGAAATCCTCTAGAAATTTATGTAAAAAGATATCAAGTCATTTCTTCATTGTGGTCTTTGTGTACACCACCTCGAATAAAAACGCATAGAAAGCATTTCAACTAAGGTCCATTTTGAACCATACGCAAATGTTCCTTCCTTGTTTGTCCACTTCAAAATTTCATCAATTATACATTTTTTCGTAAATGGGAAGGCTGACCATGTATCCACATCTTTCATTGCATCTTTTGTGAGACTTTTTCGTGTATTATTAAATCTTCCTCGCGATTCTCTTTGCACATTCTTATACCAGATTTCTTCCCCTTTCTTCCTTCTTCCTTTTTGAATATGTAGATGACAGGCAAATCCTCAATAATTTGTCACAATACACGGGAAGAAATGCATACAGTTTAATAATAATGAAACTATTCCTAACTTTATTTACTTTACCTGTAAATTTTAGAAGTTCACAACTGTGATCTGTTCATAATCAACAGCCAAAAAAACACGAAACAGTTTTGTAATATACAAGATCATAAACATCTTTCTTTTCGTCTTAGAAAAGGAATTTGTATCAAGAAAATTTGCAAACCCAAACACATATATTCTTAAACAAAACAAAAATTAACCTTTGTACAATAACAAATTTAATCTAGCATTAAGTTTCTCTTCTCTCTTGAAGCAAACTGACAAATTAACAGTTTCAAATACAATGATACAATTTTTAACACTTTGACAAACAACATAAAGTCCATCAAAGCATCAAGCGCAGTTTGTCAAGTTCAAGTTACGTGTACTTTCTGAGAACACATTACACATACACTCAAATGGTGGCTTGTTGCTCTGTGCATTTACTTTTTACTTATGCAGAGTCAAATGACCGCTATTTACACTAGAGGATGTCATGACAAGCAACCATTGCACACACTCATTAAAAGGGTGGCTTGGGGCCCTACGGGAATACTGTTAAGAGCCTCCTACGCCTTAGCGAACTGAGCGAACTTGATGCTTTGATGCTCTCGCAGTCACGGCATTCGTGGCGGTAAAGATAAAGAGAAAAATGTAGGAAACGACGATTGACTTACTTTGTGCTATCACCCAGATCGTCGCGCGAAGCTTGCGACAGTCAGCAGGCTGGTGACGCCGAATATAACGTCTCCGCGCAGATCCGGGTTTCTTACACCGGCAAATGTAGTGTAAGAAAATGGACCCCATAAACCTAGGCGCAGCAGCTTCAGTGTCCGTTTGCTCTTTCTTCTCGTTCTCACTACGTTCACTCGCCACTCCCCATAGCCACTTTTTCGAGCCTTTCCTCTTCTGCGCGTCTCAAAAATTCTTCTGCTGCTCCCTACCGCGTAGGTCGGCAATGGACATTACAATCCAATTATCTCAAAAAGAATATATATAAATAGGGTTTCACAACCTCTTCAGAGGGTTACTGCCGCGGTGATCTTGAAGTATAGCGTTAGTATCAGTATGCTGTCAACCCACAGATAGGTAAACGTTAAATATAGTAATGCAATCCGATACCGGTGAAACACAGATCTAATAGGGGTTCTTCCTAAATCTATTACATTACTTTGATCACAATCCGTCAGCATTCAAAACGTCTCTTTGAGATTCTCAGTCGTTTCATTGAATCACTGTCTGAGTGATGGTGAGAAAATTCACATCTCTGGTGGCAAGACCGGATACGCGAGTGGGGAGTTTTACGTGCAAACAACACGTACCGCTTTAACCCACGGCCGCCAAGGGAGGACGTCGCGGTAGGCCTCGGCCCCGTTCACGGGCTGACGCCGCCAAGTACAGTAACACATCAGTCTGACCTATCTGATAGTAGTACCTCGCGAACCTTGCCAACCAAATTCTTCTCCTGCAACTACCAATTTTCAAGGTAAAATGCGATGTAACTCGCAATCAGAATTAGCTTCTATATAAAGAATACGTAATTTCAAAACAATGTTATTTTGACTAGCATAAACAAACAAAAGATAAATAATTTCAAACTGAAATCAAACTATATAGATGTTACAGAAAAGTTTGTCACTGATACTATAGCAACAGAAAAAAATTAGTCATCATTTTCACAAGAATTAAATGTTGCGGATCTGCCTAAGACCCCACTGGTTCTCAGTGTTGCAACTACGCAATTAACAATTGGTAAGAGTAACAACAATGTAAAAACACTTGCTTTATCAGGGAAAAGTCATATCTTAATTTTTTTTAGTATTGGGAACGAAAAAGTATTAGAAGAAACATGTTGTGGGTCCAGCATAGATAGTCCGTCGTTATACTTTCAGCAGAGCAGTATAGTAGAATTATCCCTTCAACATCTTACTTATGCCCGCGACACATATTTACGACCTTCATTGTCCATTCACCGGTCTCCGGTGTTTGAAAATTTTCCGTTTCTTTTTTGTTTTTTCAATTTCGATACATTTTAATTTTTTTACAAAATAAATAGATTTTTTCAACTTAAAAATTTAAAGGCTTTTCTATAAGTTCATGCTGAGTCCTTGCCCTTCTCATTAGCAGATAAAGAGCGGAACCATGATGGAAGAATCTGCGCTCTTGCTGATTCTCGTGTGTTATCGCCATCCGGCTGCGTGCTCTTCTTTCTACGCATTCGCAGAAGATCACATCATAGCGGATTATGCGCGCAGAAGGCCGCATCGCCCAAACAGTTTCAAGAATTAATCCCCGAATAACTATTCGATACTCTTCAGTTTGAAACAAGATCGAAATTTTGCGTATTTCGTATCAAAGGCTTGAATATTTAGATATCAGCAATAACAATTTTTGGAAATAAATGTTAAAAACGAATAATTATACAGGTAAGTTTACTACAAATGTTGTTTTACTATCTCTATAACCTAAAATAATTAATCATATTATCTGTAGAAATAACTGAAGTTAAGGACTATATTTTATTGAGCAAACGAACATTTTAAGACAAATTGCCGAAACGTTATGTAATCTGTATTACAAAACAATTAATAGAAAGGTATGTTAAAACACTACATAATAGATAATTTAGTTATAAAATGTTTAGCAAAGATATTCTTTCTCATTGTATTTTTTTATTTATATTTGAATTAGCATACCATAGATGAAGCAACGTTAATTTATAAATTAACACTCTCACTCACAACACACTTTATTTAGCAACTAAATATTAAAATTACCCCCCCCAGCGGTCTCTGGGTTTTTATGGAATGGCAAGGTGCGCAACCCTACATTTGCACTTTAAATTACCTTATAGCCAAAGTTCAGATTAATCGTATCTATCAAAACAGTTGTACGTGTGTGTTCGTTTGGAGCACAAGAAATACATCGGTTGGAGGATTTAATTCGCGTTCCGAACACTAATTAGCAAAAATACATGTATAATATAGATATGCCTCGTATTAGACGAAGCAAGTTTAGGTAGAAGAACCCGCAAATGCTACAAACCAAAGCTAATTACCGATCTAATCATGCTGCAAAAAGAACGTGGACGACCGAAATGAAACGTGAAATAATTCGATATCACGAAACGCGTGAAGCGCGAGCGCTAATTAAAACTAATAACGCGCAGTTTGAATGGAGCTAGCTTTCAGTGACGATGTGTCATTGACTACAGTAACTACCAATGTGTGTGTTATTGGTTCTATGAAACTCGGGTTCTGCTCATATGTGTAAGGCATTGAAATTATAAAAACGAAGTAATGGATTGTGTTGCGCAAATGGTAAAAGTGAAATTGAGTAGCATTGGAACCACTACAGAAGCCATTGTACTCATTGGTTTCAAGGAAACGGAACAGATTCCATACACTTTTGAAAAACTATCCAGATATAACAATTGCTTTCAAATGACTTCATTGGTGTTAAACCAAATATACGTTCGGCGAATATTTCTCATGCCACTTCTCAAGGTATGATATTATGGCATTTGTTAAACATAATTATTTTATTTTCTGTCACCTTAAAGTTAAGATGTGTTACTAATCTTCAATTTCTTAATCATTGAAGATTCATAATCATCAGCCTTAGTCCCATGATGTATTTGGTGATATCGAGTTTTAAGCGACACTTTTATTATTTCTGAAAACCCGAGCATTATTATTTGTGATGATAATATTTAGTTGCAAGCTAATTAGGAAGACAGATATAATTTTAAAGAAGCTAATATCAAGTTGGATTCACTGACAATCCATAACATTATACCCCGCATTGCTTATTTATGTTTATTTTACTTACATGTTCTATAGTGTTTGTGGTAGCAAACATGAATATTTTTTAAATTTCAGATACAAGGCCAAATAATCGAGCAGAGCAGGTTCACTGTACCCAGTGTCACATCAGCAAACTACAAATTCCTTGCAAATTTATTTTATGTGGGCGAATTCAATTCCACAAGAACCTAATCGCGTTGTGCACATAAACAATTTTAGTCCAAAGATGTCTATTGCTAGAACAATTACAAAATTTATTTCATGAACACAATCAATGATTATATTGTTTAAAACTGCCTGGTCTGATGCCATCAGATAATCACATCAAATTGTAATCAGTGCTTGATAAAACACCTGCGGGTCAAATTGCAGACGTTTTAATGCACCAAACTATGATGAAGTTGCTATCCGTTTGATTATGGAAAAACTTGAATCCCGTGATATTGTTTTACATCGTGGGAATTGATCAATTACAATCGTAAAAGGAAAACACACCGCTCTTAATATGCACTGCAAGTATCCCATTATATTTTGCGCAAGGTGAAGATGGCTATAATTTCTCAATAAAAATTATTAAATCCATTACAGGTAATAAACTATTAGTTAATGATCTCAGTCACTGATATTATGTATTTTAATTTTATATTTAATGTTATTAAAAACAAAATCTCTTTACAGGTTCTGAACTAACAAAAAGTCTGTTCAAAGAACTATTATTGCATACCGCCTAATGATTCGGGAAAATTAAGACAATCACATATTGAAATGTCGGCGATTATATCACAATATATTCTTGAACATGTTAAAACTGAAACGGAGAGGATTAACATTCATTCAGGTTGAATAGACAAACACCACGAAGATATCACCTTCGAGTCTAAACTGATAATCACAGTGTGCGATGATAGTCTCTCCACAACCATAATCGGAAGCCGGAACATATATACGATATTGCTCAAGGGATGCCATGTTAACTGTGTCATATGGGTACGAACGCCAGATTTGTTTCATCACATTTACCAGTGCAATCCGGCACTGAGATAAAAATCTAAGCAGGAACTCCCCTGGGCAATCACTCATTGTCGAATGAATACACGCAAGAGTCTTTAAAAAAATTAAATCTTTACATGGATATTCATCGGAATAAACATTATGTTTGTTGAGGACAGCACTGCGTGGATGTATTTCTTGGGGTTGTCAGAACACGAAGGATCTGCCACATCACGGCATTTGATTTGGTTGCCTGAAAATAAGCCAAATGAAGTGGATCAGTATATAAGCTGAAACTCATGATGTACAAGTAGATCCGGGATTGCATGAGGTAGTCTACAAAAATATGTACATGTCCCTGTGGAAACTCCTCTACCCAAAATTCACCATGTATGAGGATTGGTAGATGTTCAGAACTACCGTAATCCACGGGCATTAATCATCGGAAACCAACTGGTAATGAACGGTAATCCCACTGTATCCCGTCGACGAATCGACAGCAGACAATTGAAGATCAAACAATTTAAGTCTAAAATCAACAAGGTATTTGAAATAGATAATCGTCTGGATTGTTCCATAGTCACCAAATTTATCAAAGCCTTCAAAGCACACATCAAACGTGAATCTTGCCATTCAGTGAAATCTATTAAACTACATTTGCAAATATGTAACCAAAGGAGTGATATCGCTGTGATGGAATTTGGTGCAGAGATACTCCAATGATGAACGTTACCAATACCAAATGGGCCGCTATTGTTGTAGAATGAAGCAGTATGGCGAATACTTTTCTTTTCCTATTCACTGAGAAGACACCCTTCCCGTTTCACTGTAGCTGTGTGCATTTAGAAAACTGACAAAGAGTGTACTTTTACGCAGCGCAACGCAGTACAAAGAGCTGCTTCAGCACCATCTACTACCTTACACCAGTTTTTTAGCACATGCCAACCGATGACTCTTTGCACAAAAATGCTTCATTCTAAATCCAAATATATATACTTGGAGATTCAATCCTCAAGGGAGACTTTAATACGACGTAAACAGGAAACAAGTTCCACGGATGACCCAGATGTTGGTATTCCACGTAGCATTGGCGAATTAATCATACTCCAAGCAATGATGAATGTTTTATTTACGACTGCCTATTAGTCATGTAGTGGCCCACCATCCATCCAACATTTTACGAACTGTTGATGTGTCGAATTGTGTGATCTTACAGAGAAGTCTGTCAACGTTTCAATTGCAGAAACAATGCACGCTCATTGGATCAAACTCCAATGACTGCTGTAAATCATCAGAACGCCATCAATACTAACATTGTCTTTCTATAATCATAATCTACGAGCTTGCCATCAACCCAATGATTGTGGATCAGTACAAAGATTGTATGTGTGATGATATTTTGTATCAAATACGAAATAGATTGGGAAATCCCAAATATACACAATCAGTTGAAGAACATCCTACAATGAAGCCATTGATTTCATGCACCTGGTGGTAAGGAAAACCTTTTTTTGATTTCATTAATATTACAACGATTAGTTCACAAATAAAATTGCCTTGCGCTCAGCTTCGTCGGACATTCGCACTTTGCCTTGAAGGGTCGACGACAATTCAGCATTAAAATTCTATTAGAACTATGCAAAGCATGAAACTCGACCTTGCAACACTTTCGAAGAGCTCTGCATGGCAAAGTCTGCCAACAATGTAAATTAACGTGTTTGGATGAATGCCGATGGCACAATAAAAAGTCTTTGGAGGCTTTAGACAGAACCTTAAAGATCCGGAGCAATCATAACCAATTTGGTGTGCCAATAATTTATTAGCAGGAGATTTCTCAAAACAGTTGCCAGTGATTCCAGGATCAACACCAGCTGATGAACTCAATGGCGTGTCTATAGTCCTCCAATTTGGAAAACATGTCAGAGTTACTTCTTTATTAAGCAAGAATGATCCGTCATCGAGTTTGCAAGATAGACTAATCTGGAACACATATTCTCAAACCAACCATTAGACATTGGTAATGGCAAATTTCCTATAGACATGTTGACTGGCTGCATTATACTTCCCCAAAAGTTTTGTCAGTTAACTTGATCACAAATATGGAATTTATCAGAAGGTGTTTCCAATGTTTCTCAAAATTACAAAACCATGATTGGTAGCGATGAGCTAATTGGCTGCAAAAAACATTGATGGTAAAATGAATTAAATAAAAATTGAGAACAAATTATCAGGCGAATCGAGGAGCTATATAAATCAGTTGATTCTGGTTACGTAACCAAGATGATTAGGAACGTATCCACCAGAATTTAAACTCGCTGGATGTTACGAGGATCTGCCCACCTCACAATCTTCATTAAAGGTTGGAATCGGTAGTTATAAGTCGTTGCGACCACCAAATATCAACCAACCACGTCTTTTTGCAACAGCACACGGTTCTAGCGACTAGAAAAATTACAAGACAACGTGATAGAGAGCAACTATACTGAAAGGAAAGTATAAAAGAGACAGACGGTTCTCATACCGCGCATCCCCAATGATTTCTCGCGACTTGATGTGCCGTTTAATTTTATCCGACCACACATTGTCAGGTTCGCTTGCTTTTGCTATGACTATAACACAAGTCCCAGGGCCAATCAATTAAGTGTTTTGTGCTATTAATTCTGAAAAAACCCATGTTTCTCACATGGTCAATTGTATGTTGCCCTGTTCCGTGTTGGAAAACCATCAGATTTTTTTTGTCTATGCGCGAAGGGTAATCAAAAACAAAAAACATTGTATATCACAAAGCACTACCATTGAAAAATAAACTGATTTTTGTTAATAATTATGATTCACATGATTACAATAAAGCGATTACTTACTCTTAAATGGCTTATATATGTTTTATTAATTATATTTCTTATATTCCAAACGCCCGCAAATCACCAGGCTGACGGTTCTGTTCAGGGAGAGTTTTTGCCCAACTATAAAATACAGTAGGAACAAAAAACTGTCCACATAACAAATCTTTTGGGACAGGACGAAAGTTCGTCTGGTCCGCTAGTATATTATGACTAGAGAGAGAGAGAGGAGAGAGAAGAGAGAGAGAGAGAGACGAGAGAGAGAGAGATGTCTATCGTCATACTGATTGTCACTTTGTTTCTCCTTTTGCATTCCGATGTAAATGACTGTATTAACCTTCTTAAGATAAAATAATAGAAATAGTTAGGTCCAGAATAGGTTTGTGAGTCATCAATATATTTATATAAGTTTTGGTAATACTTAAAACTTTGAAATATAATTCTGTTAATTAAAGATTCGGTTTTGAAAAACAACACAGAAGAAACAGAGGGATAGTGTTGCGAAGCAATTTCGAGAATTTTTTGAAAGACAAGGAGAATCAAATGGATAGCAGAAAATATCAAAGAGAAGATTAACACCATATTCAGGCAATTAATATACGCCAAAGATTATAGTTGCGTGAAGAGTAACAAAGATTTATTGCCTATCAAAAACACATGTAGACATTACAACCAGACAATTAATCAGAAAAAATTGCTGTACACGTGTTTAATCCAATCGAATTGACGAATCACGCTGCTATTCAGCTTGTACATCATCCACTTCAGATTACTTCCCACGGAATGCTAAGACGTGAAAAGCTCAACTTCCTACAACGGCGTAATTGTGGGTTTATAATTAATCTTGCTTATGAGCTTTGTTATTAATTTTTGTTGAAACAGGTTGATACCTAGCCATAAAATCGGAAAACATATTGTAAATCATTTCTGCATTAAAACGTTATCATTCATTTACTTGATTAGAAGGTAATTCTAGGAGGCAGCGATAATATAAGAAATTAACTAATAAAAAAAAAATACATATAAATAATAATAATTATATCTGATAAAGAAAACGAACGATCATTTTTCTGTTGAAATGCTTTTTGATCATACGTAATCTCATGCCAGAACAGTATAGGCGTTCTGCTACTTTACCAGAACTCCGCAACCTGCTAATAACAAGTAGTATTAAAAGCATCAGTATTTAATTAGCGTTTGTATTTATAATGACTTTAGAAATTCAAAATAGCTACATTAAGTGGGAGACCATTAGTAAATTTGCGGACAAGTTCAGAATCAAACAGTAAAATTTGTGAAAATCTCAAAATGAGTAATGAT
>BOPP01000014.1:16116841-16123557 GCA_017312745.1 Gryllus bimaculatus | reverse complement strand
TCTCTCTCTCTCTCTCTCTCTCTCCTCTTCGTCTCTCTCTCTCTCTCATAATATACTAGCGGACCCGACAGACTTCGTCCTGTCCAAAAGATTTGTTATGTGAGACAGTTTTTTGTTCCTACTTATTTTATAGTCTGGGCAAAAACTCTCCTGAACAGAACCGTCAGCCTGGTGATTGGGCGTTGTGAATATAAGAAATATAATTAATAAAACATATATAAGCATTTAAAAGTAAGTAATCGCTTTATTGTTAATCATGTGAATCATAATATTAACAAAAATCAGTTTTATTTTCATGGTAGTGCTTTGTGATATACAATGTTTTTTGTTTGATTACCTCGCGCATAGACAAAACAAATCTGATGGTTTCCAACACGGAACAGGCAACATACAATTGACCATGTGAGAAACATGGTTTTTCAGATTAATACACAAACACACTTAATGATTGCCCCTGGGACTTGTTTTTATAGTCATAGCAAAGCAAGCCGAACTGAAATGTGTGGTCGATTAAAATTAAACGGCACATCAGTCGGAAAATCATTGGGGATGCGCGGTATGAGAACGTCTTTCTCTTTTATACTTTCCTTTCAGTATAGTTGCTCTCTATCACGTTGTTTGTAATTTTTTATCGCTAACCGGTGTGCTGTTGCAAAGACGTGGTTGGTTGATATTTCGCAACATTATAAACTACCGATTCAACCTTTAATTGCAAGATTGTGAGGTGGCAATCCTGGTAAATCCAGCGAGTTTAAAATTCTGGTGGATACGTTCACTACATCATCTTGGTTAGTAACCAAATCAACTGATTTATATATCCTCGATTCGCCTGTAATTTGTTCTTCAATTTTTAAATTTAATTCATTTACATCAATGTTTTTTGCAGCCAATATAGCCTCGATCGCTCACCAATCATGGTTTCTGTAATTTTGAGAAACATCTGGAAACACCTTCTGAATAAGTTCATATTTTGATCAAGTTAACTGACAAAAACTTGAGGAAGTTAATGCAGCCAGTCAACATGATCTATAGGAAATTTGCCATTACCAATGTTAATGAGTTGTTATAGAGAATATGTTTCCAGATTAGTCATCTTTGCAACTCGATGACGCATCATTCTTGCTTAAAATAAAGTACTCTGACATGTTTCCAAAATTGGAGGACTATAGACACGCATTGAGTTCATCAGCTGGTGTTGATCGTGGAATCACTGGCAATGTTTGAGAAATCTCCTGCTTAATAAATTATTGGCACACCAAATTGGTTATGATTGCTCCGGATCTTTAAGGTTTCTGTCTAAAGCCTCCAAAGACTTTTTATTATGTGCCATCGGCATTCATTCCCAAACACGTTAATTTACATTGTTGTGCAAGACTTTTGCCAATTGCAGAGCTCTTCGAAAGTTTGCAAGGTCGAGTTTCATGCTTTTGCATATTCTAATAGAATTTTAATGCTGAATGTCTGTTTCGACACTTCAAGCAAACGTGCGATTGCCGACGAAGCGAGCGCAAGTGCAATTTATTTTGTGAACTAATCGTTGCTAATATTACATGAAATCAAAAAAAGGTTTTCCTTACCACCAGGTGCTGAAATCATGCTTCATTGTAAATTTCTTCACTGATTATGTATATTTGGGATTTCCCAATCTATTTCGTATTTGATACAAAATATCATCACACATACAATCTTTGTACTGATCCACAATCAATTGGGTTTGATGGGAAGGCATGTAGATTTGATTATAGAAAACAATGTTAGTATTTGATGAGCGTTTGATGATATTACAGCATCATTGGAGTTTGATCCCAATGACGTCATTTTCTAGCAATTGCAAACGTTGACAGGACTTCTCTGTAAGATCCACCAATTCACACATCAACAGTTCGTAAAATGTTGGAATGATGGTGGGCCACTACATTGACTAATAGCAGCTCGTAAATAAAACATTCATCATTTGCTTGGATGTACTGAATTAATTCGCCAATGCTACGGTGGAATACACATCTGGGTATCCTGGAACTTGTTTTCCTTGTTTACGTCGTATAAATCTCCTTGAGGATTGATTCCAAGTATAATATTTGGCATTTCAGAATATAGCAATTTTTGTGCAAAGTCATCGTGTTGGCATGTCTAAAAAAACTGGTTAAGTAGTAGATGGTGCTGAGCAGCTCTTTGTACTGCGTTCTGTGCGTAAAATACACTCTTTGTCCAGTTCTAAAATGCACACAGCTAAGTGAACAACGGAAGGGTGTCTCTCATGAATAGGAAAAGAAAATATTCCCATACTGCTTCATTACTACTAACATAGCGGCCCATTTGGTATTGGGTAACTTCATCATTGGAATCTCTGCACCAATTCCAATCACAGGCATATCACTCCTTTGGTTACATATTTGCAAATGTATTTAATAGATTTCACTGAAATGGCAAGATTCAACGTTGATGTGTGCTTTGAAGGTCTTTGATAAATTGGTGACTATGGAACAATCCAACGATTATGCTATTTCAATACTTGTTGATTTTAGATTTGACAATTGTTGATCTTCCATTGTCTGCTGTCGATCGTCGACGATACAGTGGGATAACCGTCATTACCAGTTGTTTCCGATATTAATGCCCGTGGATATCGGTTTTGAACATTACAATCCTCATACATGGTGAATTTTGATAAGAGTTCTACAGGGACCATGTATCATATTTTTGTAACTACCTCATGCAATCCAGGATCTACTTGTACATCAGTGATTTCAGCTTATATCACTGCATCCACTTCATTTGGCCTTATCTTTCAACAACCAAATCAAAATGGTGCATGTGCAATCCTCGTTTCTGACACTCCAAGAATACATCCAGCGTGCTGTCCCCCAAACACATAATGTTTTACGATGAAATCCATTAAAGATTCAATTTTGTCTAGACTCTTCTGTAATATCATCGATCAATCGTGATTCCCAGGATAACTCCGCTTAGATTTCTATCTCAGTGCGGAATTGCATGTAAATGTGATGAACAAATCTGCTGTACCATATGACGAACATACGACATGGCATCTTGAGCAATCGTATATTGTCAAGCGCTTCTGATGTATGTTGCTGGAAGAATAGTCATTCCGGACCAACATTCTGTGCATTTCCATCAGTATTAATCGCAATCTCCGAAGGTGAATATACTCTTCAGATCGGAGTTGTGGTCTATTCAACCTGAATGAATGTTAATCTCTCCGTTTCAATTTTAACATGTCAAGAATATATTTGTGATATAATCGCCGACATTTCAATATGTGATTGTCTTAATTTTCCCGAATCATTAGGCGGTATGAATAATAGTTCTTTGAACAGACTTTTTTGTTAGTTTCAGAACCTGTAAAGAGATTTTTGTTTTTAATAACATGAAATATAAAATTAAAATACATAAATAGTGACTGAGATATTAACTAATAGTTTTAATTACCTGTAATGGGATTTATAATTTTTATTGAGAAATTATGCCATCTTCACCTTGCCAAAATATAATGGGATATTGCAGTGCATCATAAGAGCGGTGTGTTTCCTTTATACGTTGTAATTGATCATTCCCACGATGTAAAACAATATCACGGGATTCCAAGTTTTCCAATACAAAGATAGCAACTTCATCAATAGTTTGGTGCATAAAACGTCTGCATAGTGTTGAACCGCAAGGTGTTTTATCAAGCCACTGGATTACAATGTTGATAGTTGATTATCTGATGGCATCAGAGTCCAGGCAGTTTTTAAACAATATATAATCAATTGATTGTGTTCATGAATTAAATTTTGTAATTGTCTACAATAGACATCTTTTGACTAAAATTGTTTATGTGCACAACGCAGATTAGGTTCTTGTGAATTGAATTCCCACATAAAATAAATTTGGCTAAGGAATTTGTAGTTTGCTGAGTGACACTGGTACAGGAACGTGCTCTGCTGATTAGTCTTTGGCCTTGTATCTGAAATTTAAAAAATATTATGTTTGCTACCACAAACACTATAGAACATTCAAGTAAAATAAACATAGAATAAGCAATGCGGGGTATAAACTTTATGGATTGTCAGTGAATCCAACTTATATTAGTTCTTTAAAATTATCTCTGTCTTCCTAATTAGCTTGCAACTAAATATTATCATCCAAATAATAATGCTACGGGTTTCAAAATAATAAAAGTGTACGCTTAAAACTGTATCACCAAATAATCATGGACTAGCTGATGATTATGAATCTTAATGATTAAAGAATATGAACGATTAGTAACACATCTTAACTTAGGTGACAGAAATAAAATAATTATGTTTAACAAATGCCATAAATACATACCTTGAAAGTGGCATGAGAAATATCCGCGAACGTATATTGGTTACACCCAATTGAAGTCATTTGAAAGCAATTGTTATATTCTGGATATTTTTCAAAAGTGTATGAATCTGTTCCGTATTCCTGAAACCAATGAGTACAATGGCTTCTGGTAGTGGTTCCAATGCTACTCAATTTCACTTTACCATTTGCGCAACACAATCCATTACTTCGTTTTTAAATTTCAATGCCTACACATAATGAGCAACCGAGTTTCATAGAACCAAATACACAACATTGGTAGTTACTGTAGTCAATGACACATCGTCACTGAAAGCAGCTCGATTCAAACTGCGCGTGTATTAGTTTAATGTAGCGCTCGCGCTTCACGCGTTCGTTGATATCGAATTATTTCACGTTTCAATTTCCGGTCGTCACGTTCTTTTTTTGCAGCATGCATTAGATCGGTAATTAGCTTTGGTTGTAGCATTTGCGGGTTCTTCTACCTAAACTTGCTTCGTCTAATACGAGGCATATCTATATGTATACATGTATTTTTCTAATAGTTTCGGAACGCGAATTAAATCCTCCAACCGATGTATTTCTGTGCTCCAACGAAACACACACGTACACTGGTTTGATGATCACGATTTAATCTGAACTTTGTATAAGGGGTAATTAAAGTGCAAATGTAGGGTTTGCGACCTTGCCATTCCAAAAAACCAGAGACCGCTGGGGGGGTAATTTCAATATTCTAGTTTGCTAAATAAAGTGGTTGTGAGTGAGAGTGTTAATTTATAAATTAACTTGCTTCATCTATGGTATGTAATTCAAATATAAATAAACAAATAAATGACGAAAGAATATTTGCTAAACATTTTGATACTAATTATCTTATTATGTAGTGTTTTTAACATCACCTTTCTATTAATTTGTTTTGTATACGAATTACATAACTTTCGGCAATTTCTTAAAATGTTGTTTGCTCTAAAATATAGTCTTAACTTCAGTTATTTCTAACAGATAATCATGATTAATTATTTTTAGGTTATAGAGATAGTAAAACAACATTTGTAGGTAAACTTACCTGTATAATTATTCGTTTTTTAACATTTATTTCAAATTGTTTATTGTGATATCTAAATATTTCAGCCTGTTGATACGAACATACGAAAATTCGATCTTGTTCAAAACTGAAGATCATCGAATAGTATTCGCGGGGATTAATTCTTGAAACTGTTTGGGCGATGCGTGCTTCTGCGCCATAATGCGTCTATGATGCTGATCTAGTCCTGCATATCGTGAAAGAAGAAGACCACGCCGGATGGCGATAACACGAGAATCAGACCAAGGACCGATTCCTTACCATCATGTCTGCCGCTCTTTATCTTGCTAATATGAAGGAAAGGGACTCTGCATGAATACGCAATAAGAAAAGCCTTTAAATTTTTTAAGTTGAAAAAATCTATTTATTTTGTAAAAAAATTTGAAAATGTATGAATTGAAAAAAAAAAAAGAAACGGAAATATCTTTTCAAAACACCGGAGAACCGCGGTGAATGGACAATGAAGGTCGTAAATATGTGTCGCGGATTACAGTAAGATGTGAAGGGATAATTCTACTATACTGCTCTGCTGAAAGTATAACGACGGACTATCTATGCTGACCCACAACATGTTTCTTCTAATACTTTTTCGTTTCCCAAATACTTAAAAAAAATTAAGATATGACTTTTCCCTGATAAGCAAAGTGTTTTTAATTTTTGTTACTTTCCAATTGTTAATTGCGTAGTTGCAACACTGAGAACCAGTGGGTTCTTAGGAGATCCGCAACATTTAGATTCTTGTGGAAAATGATGACTAATTTTTCTGTTGCTATAGTATCAGTTGACAGACTTTTCTGTAACATCTATATGTTGATTTCAGTTGAAATTATTTATCTTTTGTTTGTTTATGCAGTCAAATAACATTGTTTTGAAATTTACGTATTCTTTATAAGAAGCTAATTCTGATTTGCGAGTCTACATCGCATTTACCTTGAAAATTGGTAGTTCAAGGAGAAGAATTGGTTTGGCAAGGTTCGCGAGGTCACTAACTATCAGATAGGTCAGACTGATGTGTTATGTACTCATGGCGCGTCAGCCCGTGAACGGGGCCGAGGCCTACCGCGCACGTCGCTCCCTTGCGCGGCCGTGGGATTAAGCGGTACGTGTTGTTTGCAACGTAAAACTCCCCACTCCTAATCCGGTCTTCCCAACCAGAGATGTGAATTTTCTCACCATCACTCAGACAGTGGATTCAATGAAACGACTGAGAATCTCAAAGACGACGTTTGGAATCTGACGATTGTCGATTCAAAGTAATCGTATAGAATTTAGAAGAACCTATTAGATCATGTGTTTCACAGGT
>BOPP01000014.1:16106841-16111841 GCA_017312745.1 Gryllus bimaculatus | reverse complement strand
TCATATTTTACTTGATTAGAAGTAATTCTAGGAGGCAGCGATAATATTAAGAATTAATAATAAAAATAAAAATAATATAATAATAATAATTATTATTATAGAAGAAACGAACGTCATTTTTTTCTGTTGAAATGCTTTTGATATAAGTAATTCATGCCAGAACGTATAGGCGTTCTGCTACTTTTACCAGAACTCGCAACCTGCTAATAACAGTAAGTATTTAAAACATCAGTATTTAATAGCGTTTTATTTATAATGACTTTAGAAATTCAAAAATACTACATTAGTGAGACCATTAGTAATTTGGGACAAATTCAGAATAAAAAGTAAAATTTGGTGAACTTTTAATAGTAAATAAAAGTGAAATCTAAAATATCATAGCTCTATTTTACTATTTGCTTGAAAAAAATAATTTGTAAAGCAAATTTAGAGAGACTTTTATGACATTTAAAATTGCACATAACTATTTTTGCGCTAAGATCATCCATTACTTAGTTTTTAAACAATTTTTGTTTTTAACCATTTGTTACGAAGTATTTCAAGGTGGAAAACTCAGGGTTTTCTTACCAATAATAATATGAAGAAAATAAAAAAATGAAATCTACCTCACCTTTTGAAAGGAGAACCCCCTTTTGGATCCCCATCGACTGTTCTATAACACCATAGTTGTTTAATATTTCCCATTTACTCCTCCCTTGCATGCATGGCCATTACCTATTATTATTTTAATTGAAAATTTATTCAGTTCTATTCCAAATCTTGATCTACTTACATTAATGAGATTGATATTTCCCATTTAATATCTTTATTGTCGGTCCGGGAGTCGCAAGATGCAAACCTTTCGGCCATCAAGCTGCAACCCTCCTCAGCATTTCGCCTTGGGGAATGTCGCAGATGACTGCCACACCTCCCGAGACGCGACGTCTCCCGAGTAGCCCAGTTGATGCCGAATTTACTATTTTCTTAAGTCGTTATTTTTGTTTTCAGGGTGTTTAAGGAAGGTAGAAGAAAACGAATTAAAGCTTATGTTTCTTCTCTCAAAAGCTTCAACCTTATCTGCAAGTTACCATTTTGGGTAAGAACTACAGCCATCATGCATGCTTCAAGAGAAATAAACCATCTAGTCCAGACCTGTCCAACTGGCCTCCGAAGAGTCTGAGTGCCCACGTGCCTGGGCTGCGATCTGAGAGGGGGGTTATCACGGGGAGAGGGACATTTTTGGCGGGAAGGGAAAAGAATGCAGTGGAGTGGCCTTCAGAAGGTTTGGGTGCGCGTCTTGCTTCATGGACGTGCTTCCTTTTTCAGTGAAAGAAAACCGCAAATTATGCTCAATACACTATTGGTTTTTCATAATATAGTTAGTAACTTATACAACATTTGAATATCAAGTTACGGGTTAACAAAGAAATGCAAAGTTCATATTGAAATAGTTGATCATGAGAAAATGGTCTAGCCGCATAAAAATTAAATAAGCGAAATAAAACGTTTGAACAATGATTTTGATCAAAAATAATTTTACAATTGGTTCCTGCCAAACTCAACTACGAAACCTGTCAAAACATTGTTTTTAACGTTGTACTAACGGTTAATACTACAAAACGTAATATTTTTTCTCAAAATTTAACATAAATTAAAATAATATATTTTCCATGATAAAAGTTTCCGAAATTTCTTGCATTCTAAATTGAGAAGCATATCAGCCTGCAAATATTGTGCTTCTCACAGCAAGTTATTAAATTAATTTGACCATGTCCACAGCAAAAGAATATACAAGAAGTTCAAAATTATTATCCATGGTTCTAAAAATTACCGAACCTACAGATAACACATTGGTTTCTAATTCTGTTCGTACCGTTGTTCTTGTTTGCACACACTTCCCATACGAAGACTGGAAACAGAAAGATAATTCGTGTAGTGCCTGTGCCATGCATTTAGGAGGCGATGGCTGTATGCGTTCCCCGCCCAAAGTAATTTTCCCTAGCGGGGAGTGACTCCCATCTGCTCCCTGTCAGCACTGCTCACGGACGAATTCCCGAAGCCCTGAGAAGCGACGTGGGTCTTGGTGGCTCCGAAATACTGTTTCGTTAAAAATCGAGAGCCGTTGAATCGTAATCGAAAGAATCATTTCTCTTAGACTGATTTTGATCAAACACTTTCATTCTTGCAACTTGTGACGTTTTAGTAGTAATGACGTGTCTTCATGTACTTAACAAATCAGGGAATTTGAATCGAGCTATGATTTTATATTTAGCCCAACTAATGAAAACATTCCTACAAGCAGGTTCAGTATGTCGACACTACTTACGTCAGGTTCCCAGTATACACAAAACACGTGCATAATGTTTACATAAAATTGTATACATTACATGTATTTTTACATTAAAATATGATGTTTATTTATGCATTTTCGTAACAAAAATTACATTTCAAAATGCATATTGTTGATAAAATATAAATATACTTTAAAACATATGTTTGGAGAGAAATTTTTTGTTGATTTTCGCATATTTCAATAGTAAAACCTGTACTTTTTAAAAATAAAAATATACTTTGATAATGGAAAAAGGTAATTAAAGGGTGTATAATTCAAAAAATAGAACAAAACTACACAAAAATTAATTAGACATTTTAAAGCAGAAATATTAATTAATATGAAATGATTAAAAACAATTTCTTAATTTTTGATCAAACTGTGGTCATATTGAGGCTTATATCAGATGAATATGTGATTAAATGAATTATTTATATCTCCCAGCTATTGATTTAAAACATTACATTATTTAAAATTAAATAAATCATGTTAATTTCCTTCACTTACATACACGTCCGTTACACAATGTTGTCGGAACAAGCCTCCATTATTTTAGCTTACAATTGTATACATTTTTATAAATTATATAAATGTGCATTATAACTCACATGCTTTGTTATACCTCACACCTTTGTCATACCTGCCACCAGTGTAGCCTTGTGTATATTACATTCTTGGCTATCCGAGAAGAACCGCGTGTCGGGCGCGTCTCGTGTATATTACTCAATCCTGTAATGAGGACTTATTTAATTACTCTGTCATTAATGTCGTCCGCCGCAATCCTTATTATTTTCAAGTCTGTTACTGGCATTAGACGATTCCTCGAAGCTTCTCCCAGAGCTCGGGCTTTCCTGCATCTTGCTCGCCGCCACTTGCGCGTCCCGGCCGCCGCGGCTGGCGGAAGCTCGCCTGCGACCGTTGCAACACGTCCTAGAAAAAGAGTACCATAAAGCTTTAAGCAGCTGAGTAAAATCCACAAGATCTCATTTCACCATCGTTTCATCAAACATTGCTTGCGATTAACGGAGATTTTAATTATTTAATTAACTTATCTGTTTAAAAATACCCAATTGTAATCCCATGAAAATGCGTGTCTTATTGGCTGGCTCCCTTCCGTCGCGCGAATTCACCTCCCCGCTGCAGCGGCGGCCGCCGGCAGCATTCATCTGGAGAGCAAAGCCTCGCAACGTGCACACTCCGCCCCGCGTCAACATCAAATGGTACTCGCCTTCAGCCGTTTCAAATTCAGTGAACTAGTAAGTGTCTGTGTGACGAGCTTGCGAATTCTGTATTTGTAAACTGTAAGTCATAATATAATGTTTGTCTAATCAGCAAATTTCCGCTAATTAATCATGGTCAACTACGAGACTGTTGGGGCATGGGAGATTCACGCAGAACGTACATTCATTACAACTGCTTATCAGCTTGTAATTTAGGTTCCGTAACATGATTTTGCACAGGCAACATCTGCTCGTTAAGTATTCATTGGTGGAAGGTGAACTGCGATAATCACGCGAGTGTTGCCATGTTGCGCGTGACCCTCGGGTGTTACGTAACAGCCAAGCTGCACGCGACTCGTCTTCATCGGGCAATTTGTATTTCTCCAGATGTTCCTGTGTTTAATGTATGTTCATCAGTGTGCGTCTAACGATGAGAGCATTGTGCCACAGCGCCAGCCAGCTGTAATTTATTTGTGTTAAATGCGAAATCGCATGTAATTTATTTGTGTTCTAGTGTGCAATCTGTAAACATCGACTAATCGACGCGGCGACGATGGTGTAAAGTGGCGACGATGGTGTAACGGTTAGCGTACTGGACTGTTGTACCCAAGTTGGTGGGTTCAAACCCGATCGTACGCCTTCCTTCGGAGGGGAAGTAAAGCCGGCTGTTCCATGTTAGTAGATTTACTTGCATGTAAAAGATCCTCAAGCCTAAATGACGCCTCTGAGCTAAATTCAAATCGCCTGTTTCTCGCCCAAGAAATACCTCTTTTCTCTGCTAGTTGATGAAAAGAAGCGTAGCGAAATTTGTGTGGTCAGACGGAAGAGCGGGCCTGATGGCCCGAGTCTCGCCACGTAAAATAAGTCAAATTCAATTCAATTCAATCTGGTTCATTCTATTTCAATTCAAGCAGTTATTAATATATGTTTCAATTATTGTTGTTGTATCACTAGTAATTCTAAGCTGAGGAGAAATTCAAATGTGGTTGCCTTATTTTAAGTCATTATTTGCCACTGTTAATTAATTTGATTTGTGTTGAATAATTTTAACGTGATACTGAATGTTTTGAATTTTCAATATCAATTATTTTACTCAACTTTAAAATACTGTTCATCAGTTAATTCAACAACTGTTTGTATAGCTAATCAAAATATTGAATCATAAATCAGTCAATTATGTATCGGTTTTATTAATTTAATTATTTTCAAGTTAAAGGTGAATTTATGGTTTGAATTTCCTTTCACGGTGGTCCCAAGTCTACTTTCAGGAAGCTACTTTTACGGTAGGCATTTATGCTGGTGTCTGGACGATCTCAACTGTGCCAGTGATCCATCAAGAAAATAGTTAATAAGTTTAATAGAATAGGTAGTATACGGTATCAAGGTAAGTAGTGTGAGTGAGCCCTTCAGGTCACCAACTAGGGTTGCCACCTTGCCAATTCCAGAAAACCGGAGACCGCTGCGACCAG
>BOPP01000014.1:16028597-16100846 GCA_017312745.1 Gryllus bimaculatus | reverse complement strand
TTATTCGCAATGAATTTTGTTTCACAGATGGAAATAAAAATAGTTTAATAGACTACCTTTGATACTTTCTTAACTAAGTACCAACATATTGCGTGGCTAAGGAATGAAAAATGAGCATAAGATTTATAATAAAAAGACTATTTACAAATAGTTAGAGCAAAATCATAAAAAGTAACATTGTAGGCGTATATCTACATGTTTTTGTACAGTGATGCTAATATGGTCAAAAATTTCCAAGTTTCAGTAGTGTAAGAAATGGTCTTTTTTAAATTGCGCAATGCCGTAATAATTAGATTAGACGTTGCTCAAGGGCTCATCCTTCTTCAAAGTTTTCGTTATTTGCATCACTTTGAATATAGCGTTTGTTTTGAATTCACTTCGAAGTGCTCTCGTTGCTTAGTGGCGAAGTCGCTTGCTTGTAACATAGAGTAGAGATATTGTAACTCTCCTCTACGTTGCCTTATACGAACCTGGAGATTCGGGTTAGATTTTCCGTAGAATCCCGTAGAACCACGTGTATTGCAACCAATAAATTCAAACCAGCAGCTGTTTTATAAAATCAGCATGACAGTTAGGTATGGGAAATCGCAAACAAACCCGCTAAAATTAAATAATTACGTATACAGTGAAAGCTTGAAGCTGGAAAAATTTGGTTCTTAACATATTTAGTTCAGCTTGACGATCGGTTTTCGTCCTCAAAACAGCACATTCATCAACTTATATCTACGGCTGTATTCCGCCAAAGAAATTTTGCCTGCAGTTCTTCCCGAATTCTTCAAATATTCATTAACTATTACAGGTTGGCAGCGTCAATTAGATACATGTTTCAGTGCGAAAATTTACAAAACATTTGAAACTATCGGCAATGTCATGGGTTTTCAGGAATGCGCATAAAATTTGCGTTGCTGCTTATAGAATAACGTACTTTCCTTACTTAATATGGTTCAGTTCTAAGTAAAATATTTTTCATTAATACACGCCTCCGCTACAAATAATAAGAAAAATTTCACACATATTTGCAGTTGAAATTATCGGAAAATTTGGTTTATGCTCCATAATCTTATATCATGTTTATGGTAATTCATATCTTGAGGGACAATTTCATAGACTTCCCTTCAATTTCACTTCTTTAGCCTGTGTAAAAGAAGTCCCAAAGCCACTCACCTTTACGCAGCCTAAAGTAATTGTGATGTGCAAGATCATTTTGCTTCTCAGACTGTGCAATGCAAACGAACCGAGAATTTCAAAGATCAGCGTTGTAAGACTGCAGTTATTCGGAACGTTGACTTTATAAAAAATGCAACCAACTGGATTCCCAACGTTCATTAGAAAACGCTGGGGCAGGTATAGCTGTCACGTATTTGATGTATGTTGATTGGCTGAGAAACTAAAAGTTAATTAGTAAGAATATGCTAAAATACACTTATAAAGTTGGCAATAGGTCCGATTTTCAAGGTAAAAATTTCAAAAGTTTCATTTTTTCGGGGTCTTTTATTCAACTGCAAAATTAAAGATAAAGCTTTTTTCTTCGAATTAAATTATTGTCTATACCTCGTTTTCTTTTATTAAAGAACGTGTAATTTTTATCAATGTTAGTAGTTTCCACGCAATAATTGTATGCAATTTAAAAAAAATTTACATAACCAAATTTTTTCAAAAACGGGCTCAATTTTTTTTACTTTAAACTTCCTGGAAGGAAATGTGCTAAATACACTTTATAAGATGCATTAGCGCCGTATTTCACTATTCTTTTTTGTTTTTTCTTAAATATAACTCAGCATTAGTGCCCTTATTTTGTTTATGTTTATGTAGGTGTAATATTTCGAATGTAATATGGTCTCTCTACTAATGAATATCTCGCTCTAATCAATCTCCCGATTTGATGACACCGTAACAGCTGTTTAGTCAACAGACTGTTTGCATGTTTTTGTGATGGATTTTGTAGAGAACATTCGAACAAATGGTTTGGTTTGGTTTTACTAAATTGTAGATTGAATAGGTTATGTCGTATTCCGAAGTGTCCACGCACATGTCGTGACAGATAAGTAATTTTGTTTACTGCTATGTCTTAATCTATGAAATGTCAGTTTGGTTCTTCTTTGTACTTCCCATAAAAGAGAAATTCTACAAAGACAAGTTTAATTTGTGTTGCTTAAATGGAAATATAAGTTTGCCTTCTAGCTATATGTCAGAAGAAATGAATCAGTTGCTTACAGAAGATGACACATCAAGAAACTTCAGAAATAATATCCGTCAATTTCATTATATTTTGCATTCTGTGTCATTGGGTGCTGATATTTTATAGCCACCTGGTCATGATCCACAAGGGTTCAATTGTGTAAGTGTAAATTTATTAAATATAATTGATGTTGCATAATAATATTATGCAGATATTAGATATTATCTAATCATCCTGTCCATGAATGTAATTATCTTCTCAGATGCAATGATACGCATTAAATGGGATAAGTGTGCTTTTTCTTCTAGCTATTTAAGAATTTGAGTTGTGAATATTAGTGTGGGCACAGTATTTTACATTTATCTCATTCTCACTGTCAATGTTTAAAGGGTTCATACTAGTTGTATTTAAAAATTGATTGAAGGGATGAGAAAATAAACATTCGTATAATAGAATTTAAAAATTATTTAAATAAAAAGTAGATAAAGTTCTAGAAAACATTTTTTTAAATTTGTATTTGTACAAAAAGTTATTCTCTCATAGAGCTTTTTAGTAAATTATATTTTTTTCAGAAGGAGTGTCCCAATATAATTTTTTGCTTCGGGATCGCAGAATTTAAATTCGGACGTAGGTAAAAGTAACAAATCGTAAGAGAAATAATCAATTCAGTTCTATATTAGCATAAGATAGTATTTTGATAGTGACCCGTTTTCTCTTTGTCACTATTGTGTATTGTCTTTGCCATTGTTGTGTTCAACATTTTGCACACACCGACCAGAAATCGTGGTTGTATGGGCCTAAAAGTGAATTATTTAAACAATAACGTGCTTGTGTTTAAAACATTTAAATCTCGGTTTTTGTGCAACATAATTTTCTGTGGCACAACGTATTAAAAACACCTGGTCCCTTGAAAATCACTCTTCCACACACTCAAAAAGATTTTTTAATCGACTATGTTATAATTTGATGAATGCGAGCCTATATAATCCTATTCTTTACGAATTATATGATTCCTAAACTTCATTTTACGAGAAACATTAATGACTTGAGAAAGCTCATAATACACACATAATACCAATTTCACGGACATTTCGGTGTTGCGCAATTAACAAACGCGATTTCATACTACTCATACAAGGAAGTTTTGGTTATTATTCGATATCACTGAAAATATCTCATAAATAAATGTCGGCAATACTACTTTTATTTAATTTAGTTCATGCTAATTGTGTAAATAATTCGTAGAAACATCACCGTAATGCCTTAATTTCCCTCCCTGGTGATGTTGGTAATAGTACAGATACTAGTCAACAATAAGGCTTTATGTCCTATTAAAACAGTTTATTTTCCGTACGTGGATCTAAATTAATTAATATAATTACATAACTCCTTTCGTATTAAACCCCTTTTTGCTTCTGTATGTCTCACAAAAACCACTTGTTACATAAATAATTATTTATAAATGTAATATGGACTATTTATCTACTAGGGAATATCTCACCCTAACCATCGTAAGTCATTGTGCTTGCTGAGCGTGTTGTGAAAGGTCGTAAGTAAATAGTTGTAGATTCGTAGATTTTGTTTGTTAAATAATTTAGTTTCATGTTAACCCTCGTACCATATCTGCTTGTTTATATCAAGTACTATAGCTCGAGTCTTTTTGGATCCCCGCCTTTAATAACAATTGGAAGTTGTAAACATGAATGTTATCGGCAACATATTGGATGTAAATAATTGACTTATTATAAGAATACAGTTTCTACGTTCTTTTCAATAACATAAATATATTAAAATTATTATTTTATTTTCTGTCAAGATTTAACAACTTTGGCTGTATTTGTTCTTTTATTTTGTAGACAAACTTGTTTTTGCATTACTTCTTTTACATAAAATATGATTGAAAATACCTACAAGAACATTTCCTAAACTATGCTATTATGTATCACGTATTTTCAATCATATTATATGGAAGACAGTTATCCAAAAACAATTTTGTGTCAGTTAAATAAAATAACAAATACAGTCTGACAAAGTTCATAATAAATATAATTTATTCATATTAAACATAACATAAAAATAACAACTTCCATCGTAAGTACCCTCCACTCTTGATTCAAAATGCTTGAGAAATATATATGAGTTCGTGAAAGTTATTTCGAGATATATCAAACGAGAAACAAAAACTGACAGTATCAGACATGTGTTTTGAAGTTCATGATTATATGTTTAAAATGAGAATGGGAAAATTAAAAGACTATACTTTAGGTCAAACCAGTTCCATATAACAAATTAAACATAAAAAATTAATAGCTGTGAACATTTCGGAAATATGTAGAAATTATTTGAAATCTCCTCAATAATTGCACGGAGCCATATTTAGAAGACTGAAATAATCCTGCAAATATTAACAAAATAATGATTGTGGAGTCTCGAATGACTTTCAAGATATGATTCGAAGGTTGAATACACATTACACATTAATTAGTAGTAGTTTTGGTACAAGAATGTTAGCAGTAAATTTATTTTGTATACATGTGGTAATTTGAATTATTATTTTTATAGTTAAACTATAAAGTAACTGCCATGTGTTTTAATTTATTGATTTTCCATTTTTTGTACAATTTGCTCCATTTCAGTTACAAATATGAAAATATTTGGTGCTTAGGGTCGAATGTTTAAAAATCGATCCCTAAAGTTTTTAAAGACATTAATCGACATGAAAATATTATTATTTGTAGAAATATTAGTCAAGTTTCATGATATTCGACAAACGTATTCGTAATACATACTACAATTCGTAATACAGTGCACTACAAATTGCTTTTCATTATGTTACGTGTGTATTAAAGGAATTGGAACATGGGTATACATTAATTATATTCTTACTAATTTTTTTACGTTCCGTTCCATAAACAATTTTCCCAAAGAAATTTTATAAATTTCATTTCCTTCTGTAAGAATATTACCATGAGTTTGTAAATGGTTAGCATCCACATTTTTTGACAGACGAATTTTTGTAACATTATTTTATAATCATGTACCGGTTTTGGGTATTGTTGGCCTCATCATCAGGTTGTGAAATTTAATATTGAAATTATATAGCACAAAATTTAAAATTATTTACCATACAATATTAAAATGGAGAAATTACGACAGGTAAGAAATTTTCAGACATATGAAGGCTCACAAGACAGATGGTTTGTACATTAACATTATTCTACAGTTAATCGTCACTAGACACACAAAATGAATTCAATGTTAACTTTACCGTCGTTTAATGTCTATAAGTTTATTATACTACCTCAGTAGACACTCCATGACATCTTTTAAGTTTAATAACTTCTATCCTAAACTAAAATTTACTATTGAAAGAGAAATAGACAAAAAAATCAATTTTTTATATGTTACCATCATTAGGAAAACGTGAAAAGAAATTGGTTCAGAAAATCGATATCTGCAAGCAAAGTACTTACTACTCCTCACATATTATGAAAACCAAAATCTCAATTAGTTATAATCTAGTGAATTGCACAGTCAAGTTAGTTGGTAAGGAATTCCATCCCTTTATCGAACAAATATTTATAGTATTTTAAGAAATAATTATTCTAATGCTGTTATCGATAAATTTATCTTTAAGAAAATGAAGCTTCTTGAGTCCCATTTCAACAAATGTCAAAAGATTAAAATATATTTTACTAACTTCTGATCATAAATATTTAATATTACCATTCGTTTCATTATTTTTTCAAGAGATTCTTAAAATTAATATTACTTTCCTTTTGGATGCTCGGTATAGTCTCCAATTGTTTAGAAACAGTTGTGAAGCAGAAACTATTTTACTTGGGACTTAAACTTTTGTATCGAATTTAATCGTTTACTGACAATGACAAAGTGTTGTAAAATAATGTACATGTATTATATGTGAATTTTTTGTAGTTAGCTGTTGATACTGTCACCAAATGAACAATATTACTGCGTCGAGTGTTGTACTATAGACAACGGCGTTTGCTGAAAATATATACCTATCCTTAAGTAAGTCATTTTTGACAAAAAACGCTGATTCATATATGAAGAGACAAGGTAATTGTAAAATACCTTGATTGATAAAGAGAGGCTTAGAATAATCACGTGGGTGGGATTTGCTTATTATTCGTACAATTATTTTTTGTAATCTAAGTCTGGGAGCTATAATATGTATTTCCCCATATTATGTCATATCTCTGGCGGGAATGAACATTCGCGAAATATACACAACGAGCAGATGATGGAGGCTGACTGAATTTGAAAGAATTCTGAAAGTGAGACGTAAAGAACTTAATTTAGTGTTCAATTCATTTAAATGGTCATTCTATTTAAGGTTTGACTGAATTGAAAGATAAAAATTTTGTTACCTTAACATCAGACAATGGCACACCGTTCATTGTCAATGGAGTGAAGAGCTGTGTATGTTTTTAAATATGTTGCGTCTTCAGTTAACACAACGCGTCTCCAAACCCCGGGGGACGTTGAGCGCTTTCCGCTTTCGGAGTAATCCTCCATTAACAACAGCGCGGGAGTAATCCTCCATTAATAATGTCAATGTCATAACTGTCACGTCTCGTCGCAGTCAGTTTTCAAGAGGACCGCCAAGTAGCATGTCCGCGTTCGCGCCTCCTACTACGCGCCCCTGCGTCACCACTCAGCGGCCAGAATTGGAAAGGAATTAGGATTGGGGTAGCGTTTTGGAAACTTCACAGTGGTTGGTGTAGAATTTAACATTAAAAACACATTTAATATTACGTTAAAGAAAAGAAACATCATATTCAAACTCCTCACTGAATTTTTCTTCAACAGCACTTCACTACACTTCATTTCTCTTCACTACAACGCTTTAATCACTTCCTACATTATTTCTCTGTTCTACCTGCACAACACCTCACATCACAATATATTACTGACGCATCGCTCTATAACCTACTATTGTCAGCTAATTCCCTCATTTATTTAGAAATGCCCTAAATTAATTTTCTATACATAGACAATGGCCGCTCCCAAGGCTGTCGATCCCTCCCTCTCCCCCCTCTGCTCGCCCTGCTTATCCGAGCGTGTTATCGTGAAGGGAAACGCTTCTCTAATGTTAATTCTCCACCAGTTGGCAAACACCGATATACGTAATGGAGATAAAAACGTACTAATAATCACCCATTTCTTCAAAAGTGGCAAATCGTCACTCTATGTTTGTTTCTCCAGTTCACGTAAACGCTTAGAAAATGCTCGTTCAAAGAGCTTTATACATATTTTGTAACTAATTAAGACGTAAGGAAGTTCCAAATCTTATTAATTTAAATGTAGGATTCTGGGCGTTGGCTTTATTTGTCAGTGTAACTCCTACCTGAGCTCCTAATTTAAAAAATACTTCTTTTCCACCATTTGAACCATTACTTATATTTGATGTTTCACCGTCATAATATCTCCTAATAACTGAACTGTTGCAGCTGGGACCATTGAGTTCGAAAACACAATTTTCAAATCCGCCACATCCTTGGTGAAACACATTACACCGTGGGACCGGTGATTCAGCCATTGAATTACTCTCCATTCGATCAAGGAGTATTTACGCAGTGAAGTGAATTACTTGCAGAGAATGTTTATCTCATTCCTTGCATGTAAGTATTGGTTTTTAAACCATGCAAATATATTTTTCATTAATTTCGCGTGATCACTCCGAGCTAAGGTAATTGGAGGCGCAGTAGAAAGCAGTCGCACCTCATTAATTCAAAAGCTGGATAAATAGAAATTTTTTCTTTTTGAAATATAATGATACTTTTGAGAAAACATCTCCTACATCAAAAAAACGAGTATGTTGTTGATTCGAAGTTTCTATTATAGTAATTGGAAACTGAGTTTTTAATATTCTAGGAACGATTGTGTAGATGTCAAAGAAGAGGTAGTGAAAATTTACAAGGCTGATGCATGAGTGAGTGACTGAGTATTTCGTGTTTTCGGACAAGTCAACTACTTTGGCCATTAGTTACGGGGCAAAGTGTATTTTATAGCCAGATGGTGGCGGCGCTCCTCCCCCTGGAACGTGCAATCCAGCTCCCTCCTACACGTCGGCTTGCGGGGTTTCCAACACCAGGTATCTCCCCTTATAGAGCACCGCTCCAATCGGGGCGTGCTCTAAGCTAGTGAATACTTTCCCGACAAGTGCCTCGCCTGGTCTTCATCGGTCAAACCACTCAAAACTACCACTAGTCGGCAGCGAGAATTCTTAAGATGGTCGCTTAATTCTATCCAGCTATATGGCTAGTGTGGAAAATTTGCCACCGATTCGAAATCCAGAACTTTCATTTCAGAGACGCGGTAGCGGCTACAATTGCAACTGAGCCATTTCAAATACTATAAGAGTGATGCGGAAGAGGTTTATATCAACGTGCAATTTTTAGGTTTTACAGAAAATTAAATAAATCACAAAACAAGTTTACAACAATGTTTTTCTTTGCAGGATTCCTTCATCACTCGGAATTGTGGAATATGGCAAATGACTACATTCCAGTAGCTGATTTCTATGAGGGAAAATCTATTTTTGTTACCGGCGCTACTGGGTTTCTCGGCAAACTGCTGGTAGAAAAATTGATGTGGTCATGTCCAGGAATAGAAAATATTTTTCTATTGATACGACGAAAGAAGAACGAAGATGAAGAAAGTCGTCTGGCAACATTTCTACGTACTCCTGTAAGTATATTTTAGAAGTATTCGTGCGCTCATGATACCTGCAATGGTGACAAAACTACAACGCATGACTACCGAAGACTTTTTCTTCCTCATAACTAGCTTTGGAACAGTACTTCAATTTTATAACCAATGAAAAGTTATTTTTAAACTTAATACTGGTGTTAAAGAACAATACTTCTAAGTTCTATCAGTCAATTTCGGTTTACTACATTAAGTTTACCGTACATTTTATAGGATAATCGTAGGTTGTACATTACGAATTACTCTACAAGTTATTTTTTACAATTCTTTTTGACTGATCATTTGACATTCAATACAATCCTTCTTGACCAACACACCGGGAGGAGGGGCTGAATGGTAACTACATTAGGGAAAGAACAGGGAATGACTAGTAATGTTTATGACGAGAGGAGGAGATTTTGAAGGGCGACAGAGTAAAAATGTTTGCGTGAGTTTTCTGTGGATTAATATATATTCTCCCAAAAATAATCCAGTGCATGCATTTTTTAATTGTATTCTGAATGATGTTAGAGCGATATTGATATTTGAATGGGAACCATTTTTGATACTGCGACCCTATTTTTTTATTAAAGTAAAAGAGGCACCTGGGCTGGCCCTTAGGGTGTGATGCGTCAACTAACTACACATCCATGATCTGAATGTGGATGACTGTTTAAATAATAAAAAATGAGGCGGACAACGAGTAATGTCTCTGTTAGAGTTTGTTACTACAGCTTACAAACATTAAGATTATTATTACATGGATCTCAGGGCTGAGGAAACATACTCGATAGTGGAAATTGAACAAAGGAACAGAATTCCTTAACAAAATGGACTTAGTGTAATACGCTTTATTTGTGTTGAGCTTTTATTGTCTTCGGTGACAGTGCAGCCTAAATAGCAAAAGTTCTATTTCTGTTATATCTAAATTATTTTATTCTATGTGTAATTTTTCTCTTTCCCAAATACCATGAATTTAGATTTTTTTGAGAATAGGACATTTGCAGAGTTCTTGCAAAACTATCATCTTCTGTAAATCTTTTCTTGAACTATCTTATATTGCTATATCATCAGCATATCTTAAACAGTGTATTTCTAAACCATTACATTGTAGGCCCTTAGTTTTTACTTTAAAGTATTTGATTGCTTCGTCTATAAACAAGTTGAATAAATGGGGTGAAAGGGAGCATCTTGTCTCACTCTATGTCTGATTTTCGCTTTGGTCTCCTGGTTATTGATGGTTATTCTTGCGCATTAATTTTTATAGAAATGTAGGATAATTCTTTTATTCTTCCAGAGTAGATGTACGCCTTTCATGATATGAAATAGTATTGTCAGGAAACCTTGTCAAAAGCTTTCTCCAAGTCTATGAATTCTACATGTGACCATGTTTTATCAATTTCAAATTTTATCAATATCAATCAGAAAAATTGAAGGCAATAATAGCTTCTTTCGTACCTCTTCCTAACCTAAATTTGAATTGATCTTCATCCAAATTTTGTTCACTTTTACCTTTTATTCGGCTTTTGATTATTGTGATGAGAATTTTGGAAGCATGGAATATAAGAGAAATTCTTTTATAATTTTGTTGATAAAGTTGATTCTTTTTCTATGTATGGTAATGATTTTGCTTTCTGGAAATTCTTCAGGTGTTTGACCAGTCCCCCAGTTCTTATTTTAGAAACTGAATTTTTCCACTTTTTACTTATCAGGGCGCGGCAATTATTTTTTCTGTCGAAACTCCGTCGCTTTTTCGCGCAGCATTACATAATTTTCTCTGTACTAAGTATATTACACCGAACGAATACGAGAAAGTGATATGATTTGTAAATTACTCTATATATACGTATGTACACGAAAAAGTAAAAATTATACTTTATTCGCGATAGATGACAGCTGGCATGAGACAAGACGAAAACCGTGGCCAGACCAAAGAAATTACAAAACTAAACAGTACGAGAAAGATTGTGCCATTCTGTCGCACTAATGGTTCCATAAACATTTACGTTGAAGATTGCTCATTCCATACAGAAGAATATTTGCCGCAACAAAAGGTACACATTAATCTTTAGATAAGTGGTAAATCGTCCATTTATAATTTTCCCTCGCAGCAAATGAGAGCCCAGATAGAATTACTTTGTTCTTATTCTTTCTCGGCCCATTATTTTTATGCTTTGTTGTTTCGAAATGTTGAATAACCTAGAACCTCTTCAAATTTACGACAGTACTCTCACAATATTTACAAAATAACAAGTTAGCATCTGTTGAGAAAATGTCACTCCGAAACTCGCTAAGAAATCCTTTAAATGTGGGTACTTTATTCTTCCCTTAGACTGGAGGCTTGGCATCAAGCATTTGTTTCTTCTTAAAACTACGAACTCGATCAACGGAATTCACAACAGCTCTATGACAGATCTAGCTTCAGACATTCGGAAGTCGATTGCTCTTCTTACAAGCAGGGCTTATAATCTCAACATGTAAGGATATTAACATAAGTCAGCATATAATCTATGAACTAGTGCATAACACAATGTAGTTGACACACAATTCCCTGCTTCGCTGCTTTCGTCTGTATCGTCGAAGTATTAATTTCAACACGTTCTTTATCAATGTTTTTATCATTCTTAATCGGAAAAATCATTTCCGGTGCTAGCGCTATGAGATCATCAGGCAATTACTCCTGCAATGACCATTCCCGCCATTTCTCATAAATGACGCTCACTTCACATTTGGTTTGAGGGGCCATGCATATTAATTGAAATTCCAAGACAAATTTTCCACATTAAGAACACAAAAGGAATAAAATATGAATAATAACTTAAATATGTTGGCAATATCGTTCAAAGTCTCAAATCAAATGCTTCAGGTTCCGATGGTATAAATGCCAAGCTGCTAAAAATAGCTTAGATGTGACGTACCCAATTATCACCGAAATCCGTAAATTTCTCACTAATGAGCGGGCATATACGCTTATCCTGGAAAACTGCGCTCGTGCATCCTATTCCTCAAACAAGCCATCAACCAAAACCCTCATGAATACCGGCCCCAATTAGCTCCTCCCAACTAATCTCTAAAGACTCGAAAAAGTCGTCCGGAAGACAAAACTGAACAGGTTCTTCGAACAAAATCACGTTTTAAACGATCGCAATCAAGGTTCCGTTCCGGAGAAATACTGGAAACCGCACTACTAAACGTTCATTGAAGACGCGAGAACAGCAAATTAGATTACAGTAATATAACTATTTTGTTCTTCTGGATTTCAGCAAAAGTATTTCGCATTCAGTAGATCACGACAATCCTTCCTGCTCGCCAAACTAAAGATCAATGGGATTTGGCACAGCCCACGTGTAAATGGTTCTTAATATTTAACTTCCAAGAACCCAAAGAGGTGTCCCGGTGCCGTACTCAAGGGACTTTGAAGCTTAACCGCCTTGGAAGTTGCTCAAGGCACTGTGTTAGGGCACTGGCCTTCTAATCGATGTAAATGACGTGGGAAAAGCACTTAAATATTGGCAGACCATCAATGTATGCGGATGTAATCTCCATATGGATATATCATATATATATTAATAATATATAATATAAATAATATTTGAGTGTCACCCGTTCTCACCTAAGTGTTCACTCGTACAAAAAAATTAATTGAAGATTTACAGCTTGGGCAGCGTCTTTGGTCTTACAATTAAACCCAACAAATCACAGTGGCATGGTTATCAGCTCGAAATGCACTATGAATAAAATCTCTTCTTCTCTCCTTTGCCTAATATTTATATATAAATGAACACCATTTTACCTTGGTGTTCTGAAGTCAAGAACACTAGTGTAGTAATCGCACAACACTCTCAGCTTGGAACTTCGCAACGTAGATTCAAAACTGCCGTCAAGTTTTTGCTTTCAATGCAACTCACTGAAACGCCTCGCGAGGCACTTTTACCGGAGCACACGTGAGACTCTCATCAAATCAACTTATATGCGCACATTTCGACTATGCACTTTCTTCTGACCAACATGATCATTCAAATTACAAACGTAAACTTCAAGTAGCCCAGAGCGGCGTGCGTACGTTTTATTTTTGGATGCTAAGAAAATACGACCATGTATCGAATTTTTGACAGAATTCGTATGCTTACTCTAGACAAAAGACGGTTTACTCCACTCTTTTTCTTCTTCTTTATAAAGTTTTTAACGCGGTTCTCATGGCAACACGCCTCATAAGTACTTCATCCTCTGAAACTAAATCGAGCTCGTGAATCAGCCCTGCTTTGTGTACCACGTCACAACACGACTTCATTCAGTAGTCATTCACCATTACACTATCCGAGCCTGGAATAAATTAGCAGCGAGACTAAAACATTTAAATACTTTCGGCAAATTCAAAGCTGAATTAACCCACATGGGTAAGGAACGGCATATAGAACGGCGTTAACGTCTTCTTCAATCTCCAGACTTCTCCCACTTCCAAGCGCCCGGTCACCGCCCCCGTTAAACACCCTCTATTTCCCCTTCTTTATTCTCAATATTCTACCCCATACCTCATTGCTCTATCCTCATCTTCCATTCCCTCTCACACCTAAATTATGAGCATTATATGCATTATTATTTTTCTGTGTACCCTAATAAAATTGTTAATAAAATATACAAAAATATTAGTGACGTTCCAGATAAAATATACTTGTAGCTATCTTTGTACCATCAATCAGGATATTCACTACAATATATTGACATAAACAAAATAGATGTTAAGTACCCGCACTCTTTGTATTGTTTCCTTATTACTGCCAGTATTGTGTTTTAAAATTACTGTTGTTATTAGCTTATAGTGTACTGTGCTTCTCTGGTGCTAAAAATTATTGTATATTTATGTAAAGTGCTACTGTAAACTAAACGTAGATTTCTGAACGCCCTCAAATAACTTTTTCGCCTACTTTTCTTCGTCTTTTTTCTTCGCTTTTTTTCTCTTCCCTCTCCATCACAAATTTTATCAGTTATACTTTTTGACCCCTTCCCCTGTGTAGTCTTTCTTTTCATCTTTTACGAAACTTCCCTTTCACTACTCAATATAACATACTCAGTCCTATTAATGTTTCGGCACTAGCTCCATTCTGATTGAGGTTTTTCTGGGTTTACTCAATCGCTTACCGGCGTATGCGGGATGGTCCCTAGATTTGTTCTCCCAGACGTAATAGTACAGCTTGTCCTCCCTCTTAAAATGTTACTATTCTAAATGTATATAAATTCAGTGGTTAGGCGGAAGAGCAGGCCCTATGACCTGAGCCTCGCCATTAATAAATACATTATTATTATTATATTATTATTATATTACTTATTATTATTATATGATTATATTTTTTAATTATTATTATTATTATTATATCATGCAATAACACAAAGTGCACTAAATATGGACTAATAGGCTGCATAAAATCATCGAATTTCTCTTTGCTTCATTGTGTCTTGTGGACGTTTGATAATTAGCATGTTATAGAACTCATAATTAAAATGATGATGTTTCATATACTTCTGGGCATTAGTTATGACTCATGATTTTAGCACGGAACTGTTTAATTTATAAGTAACGGTTTCAAAGCAAAATATAATTGAAAGATGGTTTATTGATACAGGATATTCACAGTACCTCTCAACATTACACGCGCGTTTTATAATAGTGAACTAAAGTGCACCAATTTGTCAATGTATGTTATTAGCTCAGGTTAATAAAAGTATAGCTGAATAGAACACTGAATTAACACTGAATAGAATTGTCATATTTCAAATTATTATTTTCAGGTTTTCGATCGCTTACGCAAATACCGTCCTAATGACCTGGAGAAGATTTCTGTAATACCTGGAGACTTGTCCAAACCATTTTTAAGCATCAGTCCGAAAGACCAAGAAATATTAATTGAAACAACTTCTGTAGTATTTCATGTTGCAGCAACATTACGATTTAACGAACCACTGAAAGAGGCAGTAACTGTAAACACTACCGCTACAAAGCACCTTGTCGAATTTTGTTCACGGATGTCAAATATCAAGGTGATTAATATTTATGTGTCAGCCATCTCAATTTATGAGAATCTTAAGAAATAAACCCCACAAATTGATTAAAGAATATTTTCAGGCATTTGTCTATATTTCAACTGCATATAGTCACTGCGATCGCCCTGAAGTGGATGAAAAATTTTATAATGCCGTTCATGATCCAGAAACTATCATTCATCTAGTCGAAATATTGGATGACGATATCACTGACGCAATCACTCCAAAGTAAGTCATGATTGAAAAGTCGCATCGTAAACTTAAGTTAGCATGATCTATTAAATGCATAACACAGCATTAATAAACACAATAGGTATTTCGTGTTAATTTATCGTAAATCATATTAAATTTATGTGAAACAGACACCATTGTATGTAGAAACTACGACGAGAGTACAAGCTTCACCTGAAATACTAATGTTTGAATTTCACGGAAACTCTTATGATATCAGTTCAGAAAATGTAAAAATAATGATGATGAAAATACTAAAATTCGTAATAGTTAATTATTTTGTAAGATTTGTTACTTATAATTATTATGACCTTAATTAACTTCAATTCTAGGTTATTGGGCAAACGGCCAAACACGTACACGTACACGAAAGCTTTGGCTGAGAATGTGCTTCAGAAGCACGACAAGGAGCTTCCTATTGCAGTAGTTAGACCATCTATGGGTGAGTATTTAAAATTAAAGATTTAAAAAACAGACTTAAAACAGTTTTCTCATTATCTATTAAATTCGTTCTCTGAATATAATCAATAACATTCTCGTTTCAGTTATATCAACAATGATGGAACCTTTTCCTGGATGGATTGAAGGTTGGAATGGCCCTTCTCCTTTCCTTGCAGCTACAGCCAAAGGGCTCATTCATGGACTGCTGGCAGACGCAAACGCGGTTACTGACGTGATTCCAGCAGACATAGTTGTCAATCTCACCATATGTGCTGCCTGGCGCACAGCCATGCAGGGAGGAATACAAAAAATCGAAGTGTACAATTGTTGCACCGGTGAAAGAAATCCCATCACATGGGGAACCTTCTTGAAATACAGTTATAAAGCTTTGTTAAAATATCCTTTGGACGAAATGATTACTTTTCCATTCTTTTCTTTTCAACGCCATCCAAGTATACGCTTCATCCAGAAGTTACTTTTGGAGCAATTACCTGCCTTCTTCATCGATTTAATTTATCGTCTTGCTGGAAAAAAGGGAATGTGAGTATTGTACAAAATATACTACCAATTAAAAACGCTATCATTTAAAATACTTTCTCAAATATAACCAATATTCTGTTAAACGAAAAGAAAATATAACCAATATTCTGTTAAATGACAATGAATTCAAAATCGAAATGGAAATAATTTATTACATTTTATATAATAATATTAGGTATAAAAATCGTTCTTATTTTCAGAAATCCTAATAATCCGAATAATTACAATATTTTCATAATTTCACCTTATTTTCATTAATTATATTTTTAAAAGTCTTATTTCACCAGTACTTGGGAATTAGATGAAGATTTTAGAGTTCGATATGGAGATTGAAGTAACTTAATAACTGATTTATAAAACATCCATGAGGAGGGAGGTGCATCTAAAAGCAGGAGGTTGGAGGTGAAGTTATAACTAATTCACGGAGGATTGGTCGTACATACTTATATAGACAGATACGCATTCTCATAGCAATGAAGCAATAACATTATTTTCCACATGGTACTTATTGTTACATAAGGAAAGCATTTACAATTTGGATGAAAGTCATTGAAAATTAAGTATAACTATAGTTTACCTTGGATCACTATTGACTTAATACACAGGTGTACACGGTTTTGGACCCGAAAAGCTGAAAGCAGTTTTTAAGGTAACGTTTGGCGCTGATTACAAATCCTCAGTCCTTTTTTGGCTATCCGATCAGGTTTCTTAGATAAATGAATTAACCAGGTTTTGCAATTTTCATCCAAAAATCGTTACTTTATTTGGAAAAACAAATAATCAGAAGTGAAGTGCAGTGTAACTGCGTCTATTGTAATTTTTCATGTCCGTCTCACGCATGAGATCAACAATAATCGATCAGCATTCCTTCGTCCCAAAAATCCTTGTAATTTTTCTCGATTATTTATAAATCTTGGAGTTGTTTTTCTAGCTCGTCGCTCGTTTCGCGTAAGTTGTTAGGGACAAAAGCCAGATGGGAATGAAGAAAATGGATCTGTAAATACATCCAAACACCCATTTTTGTGGTAATTCTTCAAAATATTTGCAACAATCCACTTGTAGTTGACACTCTTTGTATTACCAAGGAAGTTTCGAACGACACTGTTCGATTCCCATGCTGCTGTTTTGGTAGCCGATAAACATTTGATGAAGTTGTCATCTATCATCAGCCATCTAATATCTGGGCAGATGAAAACCCTTTCTTTGATTTTGGCGTAGGAAATTTTGGGAAAGAGCTACATCAGATTTTGGAAACCTGGTCCATCTCGGTCAAGGTCCTTTTTTTATGAGCCCAATTTAATGTGTATATGTGGAAGTAACACACGAGTTGGGTCAACAAAAGATGTATCACAGACACTTTGTTGTTCTGGTGTACTATTATGATTATTACGAGACCGTTACAATTCCTTTACGGTTAGAGCCTCCTGGTTTTCCAGTTAAGTTCTGCACGGGTTTGTGCTCGTGCAGTTTGATTCGGTACAATTATGCAAATGAATACATTTCACACATATTAAGCTAGAATTGATTACTGCTAGATAAATGTCATGTAATGGCTCTTAACGCAATTTGTCTTTTAATAGTGATATTAATTCCACAACACTTCACTTGTTTCACTTTTTTTCATTTCCTCGATTCAGCTTGTTTGAAGGCTGAATATTGCACGCAGTCAATATAATCCAATTTCTGCCAGCTGACTCATATTTTTTCTTGTCTTCTTGGATTACGCCGTCCGATTCTTGGTTCCCATACGGTTTCCATAGGACCAACTGTTATCCTGGTGTTTCATGAAATTACCTTCCCATTTCCATTTTTGAGTCATTGCTTGTCATCTTTTTTTTGTTCTAGTTTTTACTTCCATACATGTAACGTGGTACTTAAGAGATATGTTATATAACATAAATATTATATATAACAATAATACTCTCCCCTGATTTTACAAGACTTTCTTGGCATTATGGCCACACCTTCATTTTAGAACATGAAAAGTATGCCTCGAATACGATTGAAACATCTACGCGAATTGACGCGATCAGCAGTCGTGAGATCTCAATACTGTTAAGATTAGAAATCAAAGAAATCTAACCTGATGGAAAACGAGCTACGGATTTGAATCCAGCGCGCAAAAAAAGTACGTAAGAAAATACTTTTGTCTTCTCAGGTCCAAAAATGTACTTAAATTTGTAACCCTGTGTTATTTTATCTAGAAATATATTCGGGATCAGAGTGGTTTCAAATAAAGGAAAAATAGACGATGAATAATTTATTAGCACACTTTAACAATATAATTTTGACATGCACTATGTGATCAAAAGTATCCGGACACGTGGCTAAAACGACTAACCAGATCGTGGCGCCTTGAATCGGTAATGCTAAAACTCATTACAGCCTTAGCCTTGATGACAGCTTCCACTCTCGCAGGCGTATTTTCAATCAGGTGCTGGAAGGTTTCTTGGGGAATGACAGCCCATTATTGGCGGGGTGCTGCATTGAGGCAAGGTACCAATATAGGCCGGTGAGGCCTGGCACGACGTCGGCGTTCCAAAACATTCCAAAGGTGTTCGATAGGATTTAAGTCAGAGCTCTGTGCAAGCCAGACCATTACAGGGATTTTATTGTCCTGTAACTACCGCCACAGGCCAAGCAGTATGATCAGATTCTCGATCGTATTCAAAGATACAATCGCCATCCCCGATTTGCTCATCAACAGTGGGAAGCAAGATGGTGTTTAAAACAACTACGTAGACGTGTGCCGTCATAGAGCTACACAAAACAAGGGGTTCAAGCCCCCTCCATGAAAAAGTACATAGTGTAAGCGATCACCAAGGATAAATTTACACCAATATTAACAATACAGTAAGAAAAATAAATACATAAATGAATTAATTATTGTATCTCACAAAATAAATGCGTTTTTCTATGTAACAATACCAAAGCATATGTATTGAGGTATGGGTATGTATAGATACAACATGTGCGCATGCTATGAAATTAATGTGTATAAGTATTGACTGTTGTATTTTTGTATCTGCATTAGAAGACCTAATACCTATTAGAAAAGCAAATAGTCGACATTCGAACCTTTTTCAACCTTCTTGGACTGCTATCCTGATTATTTTGCTTATGGTAAATGATAGAGCATATGGAGACTACAAATTGAATTTTAATATTATATTACTGTATTCTATTAATAAGAACGCTGGTAAGGTAGATATCTTTTAATAATTAAATAAATAAGAGATGACTGGTATCAAAATAATATTTAATCTTAATATATTTTCGATTACGTCGTGATCATCCTCATAGCTTGCACCTAGCGGGGGGAGAGGGTCTAAAAACCTCGCAGATCTTAGTTTTCCTCCCTCACGCTGCATACACTAAGGATGATCCCTAGGCTATAGAAAAGATCTTTAAATTAAATATAATTTTGATACTGGACTACATATTTTATTTATTTAATTACTGTATATCTTTTTTAAACTTCTTTCAAAACGTTAAATAACAGAGGCTATGGTCTGTCTTTCAGTGTGTTACATTTTCATGCTAAAATAATGAGAGTGCATGAAGCAACATTGTTTGCGATGATACAACAATGGCAGTTTCGAGACAACAACACGCACAATTTATTGACTTTCTTAACGAAGGAAGACCAACAGATGTTTCCATTTGATGTGTGTAACATTGATTGGCCATCATTTCTCGAAACTTACTATCTGGGAATACGACATTATCTCCTCAAGAACAATCTCAATTCTTTAGCCGACAGCCGGAAGCGATTGGAAAGGTATGGGCGACACAACGAAGAGCCTGGGATGAATGTGTAATACAACTAGTGGTGCTACAACAGCACATACTGCCTCGTACTATTTCTGTGGCCGGTACTTGGAAGCAGTTGACAGGGTATGGGTAACATTTATCCAATGCAATAGATATTTGCTTGTGCGATGAAACTATTGGGGCATCAGCCGTACATTCTTTCTCGCACTATTTTAATATTTGCAAGTAAAATGAAAATTTAAACAGGAACGAAATTAAAAACTGCGACATTCTTTTAAGCGTTTCTTGTTGCAGGCGAAGAAAAAAATTGGAGTGGTTTTTGAGAAAATGTTTTTTGTATAATTTGCATCAATTTGAAGCACAAATGCTCTAAATGGGATAGTGTTGAAGTTTCACCATATCATAAGTTAATATTAAGTAACATTTTTAAGTTTTATTAAAAAAAATAGTTAAATTATTTTTTTTTGTTTGAAAAATCATTTTTTTAAATTTATATATCTAAAATGTTTTCGAAGATGTATTTTTAATCAAAATGGTTAATTTTTCATCTGGGTGCTTATTGAATCTGAAATAATTGAAACGGCTTTTAATGGTTGCAGAGCATGATTAGTTGGTTTTTTAAAATATTTTTCTTTTATAATAACGGTCAACACTATTATGCCGTAAAAAAATAATAATTTGTTTGGGTCATGTTAGCAAATATTATTCCTATACATTAACAGAAACTTATTTAAACGTTTCAATGGATTATTTAAAAAAAATACAATATCACTAAAGAATATTTAGAATTTTGCAATTTGCGACAAAAACTGCTTTTGGGATGTATGAAGTCAATGCCAAAATGGGACGGGGAACAATGCGCATGGAACTTTAAATTTTGTATATTTAAATGTCACAGTGACAAATTAAGATCCAGCACATACACCAAGTGCTGATATTATTTATGTACATAAAAATAAAAAAAATAGTCAAATTTTATAAATGTATTCCCTTCAACAGTTTCCATTCAGGGTAAATGTCTTCAATATTGAAGTTGTAAGTAACGCTGAATAAATTTTGCAATTTTTGAATGTGAAAGGGAAGAACTTGACACATAAAATACCTATACCATGCGCCGGCACTCAAAGATGAAGTTTTGATTGACAGGTCACGACTCGCTCCCACTTTCAACGTTCAAGTAAAATGCCATCAGATTTCCCCCTTTACGTATTTTTTTACTTTCTCGCCTTGGAAATATGTAGTAAAATAAGGATCACAAAATTATATTTATATCTGAATATAATAAATATAATTAATGCAGATAATAACAGCAGTTCATTAAGACATTAGTTACAATGTTTCCAAATCCACTCGTACTCAAATTATGCCAATGGTAGTCGAAGCGCCAGGAGAGAAAAAAACAACTCCAAATCCAGGTAGCGGTTCTCCAGTAGATATCCCTAAAAGTTGTGTGGTCATTTAGATTTAGATCTAGATTTATTCAGTCATAAAAACAGTAAAAAATGTATGTGACGTATGGGGGAGAAGATTATCTGCGCACGTTTTCTGTAGTTCCAGAATCCCTTCCCGTCATTTAAACTATAAATAGTTAAAAGATGAGTAAAAGTTTAAAATAAATAAATACAAATTTTAAAAAATCGCGAAATTAGCAATATTTGGAAAAATAGTAATTTTGTTTCCGAATTATAGAAAACTTTATTTTATTATCTGTAAACGAATTGCGAGTATGATTGTTCTGCATTGCTAACAATATAGTAACTCGCCCTTACCTCTACACCTATCATTACAAGCAAAGGGAGATATCAAGAAAACGTGCGCATTGTGAGGCTACATTTACGTCCAGAAGCAAAACAAGGGACCATCTCAGCATATGCTAAATGGACCAGGGAAACGGGACAAAAACCTGATCGAGATGGGGGTCATTGATCCGGAAGATGAAGTACATTATTTGTTACAAATATATTAAGTTTTAAAAGAAAATAAACAATAGACATTTAACTAATTTAATATAACAGTTTTCTTAAAATAAACATTATTGATCTTTTTGATAATCGGTATAGTGTCTAATTCTATAGAAACAGTTATGCAGAAGAAAAGACTTTTAACTTCAATTTGTGAACCGACTTCAATTGTTTCATGTCATCTGGCAATGCATTGTAAAGTAACGTACATGTGTGTATGTGGAATTGTAATAATGATCTGTTGATACTGACACTTGATGAACGTGATTTTTACGACGTGTGTTGTATTTATAAATATCAGTATTGCATGAAAATATGTTCCCACATGTAAGTCACTTCTGACTAATATTGTAGATTCGTAAATAAATAGGCAAGGCATTGCGTTCTTCTTGTCCCGACGTTCATTTTGTCCCATTTCGCCCCTTAATTAAGTCCTATGTTGTCTTCTTGTTCAATTTTGTCCACTTGTCCCATTTCGCCTCCTTGTTACATTTTGTCCCTTTATCCGGTTGTCCAGTTTTTTTCTAATTATATAATTGGTCCCCTTTCTCAATTTTGTGCCTTTTCTTTCCTTCTTCAAGTTTGTTCATTTTGTTTCCTTGTCCTCTTCGTTCTCGTTGTAGTATATCTTATAACTTTCTCCGCCTTGACCCCATTTGCCCTTTTGGTCCTTCCACGCTCTTGTTAAATTGATATTTAAAAACGGCATTGCAAATAGAATGCAATTCTTGCCCCTGGATTGTGAAAATTCTAGGAATATGATGGGTCGACAAGCCGTGGATTCCGAACTGAAATCCATGGGGTGAGTAACCGATGTCATTCTTCGATAAAGAATAGAGAAGGAATATGTATATTATTAAATGGTATTAGAGGAAACCTCTTCGATATGTACAGTAAATTACATTCTATAACAAGTGGTGTGGCCAGAATCCATGATTTCTGGGTTCTTGATACCGAAAAATTGATTTACGACAAAACTGTCTTTCTCAGGTCAACGCTAGCGCCTAAATCACTCAGCCGACTTTCTCCAAAATTGATACTCTCCAATCAATCTTAACGATCTAGACAATTTGTAAGTTTTTTATTCAACTTTGAACTCGGAAAGCGTCAAAGGTGATTAAGAGAATGGCGCATCCAGGGTCATGGGTGCCACGCCGCCTTTCCCCCAAGGCCTAAATAAAAACATTTACCTTTCTCTTTTGCCAAAAGTAATTTAAATATTTACTGCTGTAAGAATTGTTTAATTCCTTTAAAAAATAATATGGTATACACTATAAAAGTATAGAATATAATAAAAAATATGTTTTTTAACAAAAATCTACGAGGCCCTCCTCCCAAAACAAATTGCTGGCTATCACCGATACCGTGAATATATACCACGTATATTACTCCGTATATACGTACGGACACGAGAAAGTAAAAAGGAACGCTTAAAAGAATAGTCTGCCTTATTTTCACTGATCTCTATGCATTTTCGAAAGTACTGAGAAGAGACAATTAGATAGTTCAACGTTGGCCCTAGTTTGTGCTGTCGTACCACGATTAGTTTTTTTTAGTATCGACGATAAAGTTTATGTATTGCGACTGTATTTTTCAAGTTTTTCAAAAACCTAATATGCATCTTCATTTACGTCTGTTAATTATCAACGTTTGTTTCAGGTTAAAATGGATGTGTATATTCGTACCTTGTCTTCTTATACTATTAATTCTATTTGGAATTCTGTATCTCTTATTTAAAGTATAGAAGTCCTCAACCTTTAAAAATGTGTCCTTCTTGCATGTTCTACGCAAATTCCCACGAGAAGAATATTTGAATTCAAACGAGAAAGTTCTAAGTGTCCACGCAATTTAAATCTTGTGTATGTTTATGTAAAAATGCAATTTAAATCTTGTGTATATGTTTATACAAAATATTGAGAGTAAATATTAAAACTTGTAGGTTAAGTAGAGGGAATGAGGTCAAACTTTTTCAAAGAATGTGTGATGGGTAATTACACACAACGAAATTTCACACGTGATCTTTGTCTCTGATTGTTACGCCACTACACACACACACACACACATATAGGTGTTCTGCAGGTTCCGTTCTGACGCACTCAAAGAGATTTCATTTCCCTGTCAATCATCATTGCATGTAAAGTTGCTATACAGTTTGGGACAAATGTCACATGTGTAATTACGTAAATTGAAATTTCTCAGACAATGTTAATGGGCTTTTTATTTATTTTCAAAATAGGCGATATTCGTAATACTATTATAAAAAAGGGCAATTTTTCGAGCAATTACTTTTCTGATGTTACAATTCCGACTCTTTTGCTTATTGCTTTCTACGCTTTTACTTAAAATCTCCTTAGATTGTAAATGGATGAGTCTCTTTTAATCTTAAATACAAATATGTTTGAAATTTTTACTTTCCCGTAGCCGTACGTATATATGGCAATTATTTGTGCAGGATAATAATTAAGCCAAAATTTGTTTCCCTGTAAACAGAGTGGAGTTTTATTCACTTTTATCAACTATTATTTACATCATTATACAAAAACTATTTACAATAGTTTGTTCTTACCTGTAAACAGAGAAACGACAATTCAAGCTTACTACTATTGCTTCTCTATATACACCACTTATTTTAATTACAATATATCGTTCTCGTAAACTCTCGTAAACTTTTTATCTGTAATCGTGCCCATCTAAATTTCTTCTCATGATCGTACTACTCATTCTATCTAGCGGCCCTTAGTCGAACTACGAGTTGAGCGTGGGAAGCACGACATATTCAAATTGAAGAAAATATATTTTCTTTACACGTATATACGGAAAAATATACGTAGTAGAGGGAAAGTTACGTAATGCTGCGGAAAGTAGGTTTCAGATTCCAACGGAAATCCGTTCTTCTATTTCAACGGATCCCTCAGCATATCGGTCTTTATGTTTACTACATACTACAGGTAAGATGTTAAAGCGGATCATCTGCAAACCGATTGAAGCCTACACGGAGGGACTACAAGGACTGTCTGATAATCAATATGGCTTCAGGAAGGCGAGATTCACAGTAGAGGCAATTAAGGTCTTCATCGACCACGCACGCAAAGGCAAACGATGGAGAAGAGGCCCAAAGACGTATTGCGCTATTGTTACCCTCGACGTCAGGAACGCATTTAATACGGGAAGGAGGAGTTTCATAGTTGCTTCGTAAAAACTTTGAAGAGTTCCTAATAACATTGTGAAAGTAGTCGGAAGCTATTTTGAGGAATGAACCGTTCCGAACGACACAAAGTACGAAGTAAAGACCAAATGGTATTTCGAGCGGTGTTCCTCTAGGCTTGGTACTTGACCCGCTGGTTTGGAATATTATAAGCGACTCCGTTTTGAATCTCCACCTGCCGGAAGGCGCAAGAACTATTGGATTTACTGACGTTATTGCGGTGGTAGTGGTCGGCAAATATTCTGAAGAGATCACGCACGTTGCCAACGAGGCTGTGGATGCAATTCAGCGGTGGCTAACGTCAGTGGGGGTTCCAGATGGCCGAGCATAAGCTATACAGCCCAGAGGCTGTCTTGGTGAGAAGCAGTAAAGTGACGAGGAGTAATACAATGCAATGAATAGTAAAAGAGCCTCCCTGCAGACACTAAGATACTTTGGAATCCTGATTGACGCGAGACTGCACTTCGACAACCACCTGCGTATAGTCTGCAAGAAAGCGTCCCGCATGGCCTCCGCCTTGGCACGAATTATGCCTATCATTAGGCTCCAGGATAAAGAAGCGCGGTAAACTCTATTCTGCTCTACGCAGTCGCCATTTGGGCTGTTGCCTTTGGGATCTGGAAGTACGCCCGCGGTGCGAAGCAAGCATCCCTTGAAGGGATGTCTTGAGGGTGACTCACACTATTCGCACAGTAACGCATGATTGTGTGTGTAATAGATGGCATGCTCCCTAGAGACCTCATGGCTAATGAAGCCATGCGGCGGGTTCTATCATCAACTGATAAATGGACTTATCGTCTTATTCCAGACGTGGACTCAAAGGAAATACGGATATGTGGATCAGATCCCGCCGTTTCCTGATGATGCTCCTAATTGTAGCTCCCTCTCACTTAAGTGTGTAGCCTGGCTTTCTTGTGCCATGAGGTCTGTAGGGGGCATGCCAGCTATTACACGCACAGTCATATGTTACTGTGATTTCACCCAGTTGTTAAGGGGGCATGGGAGCTACCGTGCATACCAACTCTTCCGGTTGGACGATGAATTCTCTTGCCCATCCTGTGTCTAATAGGTTGAAGATGTAGAGCACGTTTTCTTTCACTGTCAAAGTTTGTTGAAGAGAGGAAAGAACTCCCCCGACTCCTCACTCAGGTAGTGGCTCCTAATGCCATCGTCACTAGGATGCTGGTAGCCCAAGAGAAAAGGAGTGCGGAAGACTTCTAAGTTACAATAGTTTTAAAGAAGCTTCGGACAAATGAACTGCGAAAGAGTATCCCGTGACAACAGTTGGCATAGAGCGATAAGTGGATCTGCCCTTCCCGTGACGCAGGGCCTGATGGCGGTTCCGCGGAAAGGGAATCGGAGGAAGGGCCACAGACAAGCTGTGAATCCCACAGGCTGCGGAGTGCGCGCACGCGGAAGACAGACAGACGCGGCGGACGGACAGACTGACCGAGAGTTTGCAAAAAACTCTTCTTTGGTATCAGGGGACCCTCAAAACCTGTTTCCTTTGAAATCTCTAAATCGATTTTCCGCAGCATTTTGCACTAACCAACAACAAAATTTAATCAAACATTTTTGAGCCATTATTTAAATTTTGTTCCCAGGAGGTTAATATAAAGTACCCCTCAAAATTGAAATATCGGTTTCAATTCCCAGGGGCCGAAACATCAGGTATAATGATTTTGGAATATCAATTTTGGAGAAAAACGGCTGAACGATTTCTGTGGTGGCGTTATGTACAGTGACAGACCTTTGCCGTCAATCAATTTTTCGGTAGCAAGGATACACAAAACACGGATTAGGGCTACCCCACGTGTTAGAGTATTTTGTTTCTAAATTTAGCAACTGGATTTGTCGACTCTTTCGTTATCAAGGCCCGGTAATAAGAGTTTTTATGTCGAAAATTCGCCGTTTTCCGCGGCACGATTGCATTACTTTCTGTTTTTACGTTAATGTAAGAAAGTAAAAGAACAAAAATGTCTTAGGGGTTTCATGTAAAAAAAAATTTAAAATTGAAAGAACGTTTTTCAAGATCGCAAAATTTAAAGTCGGGCCGGGGAACATTCATTTTGGAAAAATGTTTTGGATAGTCATTAGAGTTGTTTCACACTTTCGAGCTTCTTTTCACAGAAAAATTAGGAGGCTTCGAGAAACTCTATAAGATGCCATTTAAAGCACGTAATGCAATTATGTATAGAAATCATCCTTAATAAAAATTTAACAACGTGATAGCGATGACAATAAAATTATAATTCTGTAATTAAAAAACCATAACAATACATGAATGTAGCATTTATGTCATCTTATATAGTAATTTACCAGTATATCTTCAAGAAGTTTAAAAGAAGAAATTTGGAGCCATTTTTGAGAAATTTTTATTTATGATATACATATATGAAACAATATTACTCGTAAACTACCGTGACGTAACCCCACAATTGCATGACATTAAAGAACTAATTAAGAACGGTTTTCATATGAAGAAAAAATCTCTAACTCCAATATAGTTGTTGGAAGACCCCGAAAAAATTAACTTTTTGAAAATTACAAAATTTTGACCCTTCATAAACGCCTCCTTCATAAGCGTTTTTCACTCTATTTTTTTTTAAAAGTGGACCCATTGATGTGAAATTATGTTTAATGTCACGAGGGCTTCATACAATATACTACGAACTTTAAAAAATATTCTTAGAAATTGAAGAAACTTGTGTAGGGCCAGATCAACTGGGAAATTTTCATTTTAGAAAAATTCTACGAATCATTTAGGTGCTAGTATTGTTCACCGGCGGACAGAAGGACGGACACACTGACAGTTGAAAATACCGATAGATGGACGTTTTGATAAAAAAAAGACACATTTTTTAGTTCGTATATACGATTATTACTCCGTACATACGTGTGTATACTATAAAGTAATTAAAAAATCTTAAAATGATACCGTAAAATTCTAAACTTTTTGAATTTTTGAAATGTTGTACATTTATATGAAAATTGGACCTGAGTCATTTTTATGCGTTCTTTACGATATCCGAGGGAAAAGTCTAATAGAATTTGTTAGAGACATTTTTAAGAGAATTTTGAAAATAATGTTGAGACATCATTGTAAATTATCTCCCTGGGAACAAAATATTATTTTGAACCAACAAGAACTTGAGTTGGTTAAAATCGAACGGGAATATCAATTTTGGAAAAAAATCGTCGAAAATATCCTAAATGGTTGCTTGTTAATGTTGTGTTATTAACAGGCAGGCAGACTGACGAATGCTCGAACGCCTGAACATAAATTTTGGAAGGGGAGAGACGAGGCGTTTGAATAGAAAATCAGTGTTACGGATTTCAATTTTGTTTCGTAAAAATCTCGACTTTGAAAATTTGCATTATAAAACCTTTCTCGTGTAACGTAATTTGAGCATTTCTCTTCCCTTAACCTTTTTATGATACTTTAAGATTAATGTTCTTTTAGTTTCGCAACTTATCGACAGAACATAATAACCTCACAGCAATTACCTGTCACAGTTTTTCTAATGGACATTGCAAAACCGGTTGGTTTCACTTTATATAAAGACGACGTTTCGGAAATTGTCAGTCGACTCGTGTTCTTGAAATACTTGGTTCATTTGATGTTCGTACGAGGAAGCATAAAATCTCAGCTTGCCATAATTTCTTTAGGAGTATAAAGGTGAGTGTCTCAAGAAATCAAGCGGAAGAAGCGAAATTGCTCGGCGACTGTGAAATAAGCTTTGCATGAGCTTAGTGACGATAAACGTTATAAGGCTATCACTAATTCCAGACATATTGAATTCGATAAATTAGTTTGTTACTAGTTTAACTGGGCGTATTTCTAATGAAAATATTTTGCTTTAAAGAAAAGAATGTTAAATAGAAAAAGCCCTTCCTTTACGAATACTTAATATTCGTGCAAATCTTACGGGCATTCATAACACTGATAAAACACCGAGACTTCTATCATTATAGCGCTGGGGAAGAACGGGGGGGGGAGAACCTCTAAAATTAGAAAATTATTATTGAGCTGTCAGAGAAATAAACGATATGATCTGTAGCCTTTTCCTCAACATTTAGTTCACTCTTTATCTGCACATTATGAGGAGTGCAAAACTTCAAAACAAACCAGCTTAAACTTTCTGGCATTATTTCTCAATTTTCGAAAATTCAAAGAGTTCAACGAAAGTGAAACTTGCACTATTTCTAAGCATCTTTTCTTCTATCCTTGGTAAATATTGGAAGAAAAATTTTGGGCGGTTTTAGAAATATATGTTTTTTATAAAATGTATAAATTTCAAACGAAATTACGCAAAAACTACGAGATTATTAAAAAAATGCACATGTAATTTTAAGATCTTCATTTTTGCAACAGACTTTGTCTAAGACAAAATCTCCATCTTGAATTGTGTGGTTTTCAAATGTTCCCTTTTTGCAATTTTCAAAAATACAGAGTTCCTCAAAAAAGGGACTGCCGCTATATTTTTTAACATCCCTTGCTTCATCCGAGATGAATATTTAAAGGAAATAGTTGGCGCCGTTTTAGGGAAAAATTGTTTCCAAAATGAGAAAATGTCTATTTTTTGTGCACAGTGACGCGAAAACGGCTCATAAGTTCGAATAATTGAACCTTGACTTATTTAAAGATTAGTCTTGAAGGAATACAATTCATTAAGGAAAAAATATCTTCAGTATTATTGTAAAGTGTTTCGTATTCACGATTATTTTACCTCGCGTTGGGCAGACATTTTGTGACCTGCATTAACATCGAATGTTACTAATTAAACGTATTTTATCATGTTCCAAGCTAGGCAGCCATTTGTAACGTTTTTATGTTTCCTCTAATTTAATTTGTCTTGCTATGTTCGTAAATTAATTACTCGAATATCTAATAGTTTGGCTAGCTCTTTTTTTTTCTATAAAATCTTGCATGAGTTCGACATATAACATACGTCTCCTTAGTTGTTGCACGTAGATGTGTGACTGTATAGACATCACGATTCCTGAAATTTCTTTGCAATTTATTGCTTACCGAATTGCTGGCAATTCAATGAAATACCAGCGTTTCTTTCCAAACAACAAATAACATTCATTGTAAAATTCTTATAACATGTTTCGATCATGTTATTGATTAATGATACTATGATTTATATGCGTTCAATAAATAAAAAAATGTGATTCGATACTAGAATGAGAAGGTGCGTTGTTTACAAAATTGATTGATAGGTTACGAAACTAACGAAATTTCAAATGTGTATCTGTAGAATGTTGTCCACTTAAGCTGCTACTATTTAATACAACCAGTAGACTGTACTTTACCGTAGATAGATAAAAGATATTAACTGAAAATTTGTCTTGAAAATATAGAATAAATAGGATTTGGAACAAAACTCAAAACTGTTCGATACCCCGTCCTCGTAAAGTTAAAATCTAACGGAATCGTCATTCCTCACAGAAATATAATTAAAATCTTTCCATAAATATATTAGCACAGTGATATAGTATCGAAAAGAAATTGAATTGTTTATAGGTTTTGACACTATCACCAACTCATAAATCTCATTATTAATTAAAAATGTTTAAACTTTATCTTGTGTTTACTGCGTACTACTGGTTACTAGTGTACCATTAATTTAATCTTATAACCTTCGTGTTTTTCCTAAAATTATGGATTATTCTTTCTGTTGCTGTTTTCCGTTTGTTGGACAAACCATTTTTACTTCTGCATTTATCTTTATCCGCAAGTTTCTCCTGAATTTTTGTAATACAAGAAAACAATTCTGCGTCTTCAGTTTTAATTTTACTCTTTTACATGTTAACGCGTAATGTTTTTGCACTCTCATTCAAAGACGATAACTACTTTCAAAACAATAGTGGCTAGCACAGATCTTCATGTGAATTTGACCAATTCGAAAGAAGATGAAATGCTGCAACGGGATCTTGATACGTATAGAACTGGGCGGAAAATAATTGAAGGATCATAAATAGCTCTAAAAGCAAGTCCTTCACTTTTGTCAGGGATCATAGTTACAAAGAATCGAAATACCTTTTAAATCACATTATTCCGAGAGTTTCCTTAAGCATGTACCTGTGAATCCATTTCGATAGTAAATCAAGCTGCAAAAGTTACGAAGATTTTGTTGTAGGAAAAGCCTGGAGATCTCTTCACTTTGTAATGCGAATCTTAAAAAGGAGTACGGCAAACGCGAAGTAAATTGCTAATTTATCGTTTGGTCGTCCTATAATGGAATAAGGAACAATTTGTTGGGATCCGCACAAAACTATGCAGTATAACATTTGGATGGATTTAGCATTAGGCAGCTAAATTTATTTTGAGGGACCTCAAAATTGAAGGGTGGGAATCAATTGAAAACAGGCGATTAGTAACAAGACTGTGCTTTGTATAAAACCTATAGCGGTTATCATACGTACATTAGTAGAGCGATCACAGGCACAAAATAAATTTAAGACCGCAGAGAACTGGTGACGGGAAATTTCTTTCACAAATAGAATGATAACGGAATGGGAGAGTATGACTGCAAAACCTTTGAACTCTTCTCTCAAATCGTTCAACAGTTCAGTAAATTACTTTAGGGTAATACTAAGTAAATGAGGGACTCGACTAAGAGTAGAGGGTTATAGAGCGACGAATAAGTGATACTCTATTGTGAAGTGAGGTGTCGTGCAGTGTAGAGCAGAGAAATAATGAACGAAGTGATTTAAGGGTCATAGTGAAGTGCAGTGCAGTGCCAGTGCAGTGTGTTCTTAATTGAACAAATGTTTAGTACGGAGTTTATAGAAGTTTCTTTTTAAGGTAATGAAATTTTTTATGAATCAGTCAGTTTTATTATTATTATTATTATTATTATTATTATTATTATTATTATTATTATTATTATTAGTCTTATTAGCTGTTAGTATGATTATGAATATAATTGTACCATTATTATTATAATTACTATTATTATTATTATTATTATTATTATTATTATTATTAAGACGTTTCCATTCTCCCTCGCAGGGGAAACATTCACTGCCTAGTCCCTTCGACTAGGCTCGCTCGTACGGCTCCGGCGAGCAAGTACAGGCACTGTTTGTGGGTTCTGTTAGTTTCATCAAGCTCATCTCCTAGGAATTTTCTTATTATATGACATGTATCCAGAATTACAGATTTTGCATTGTCATCAGCTGTTTTCTGGTTCCTAATGTTTCGAGATGGCGCTTTGTCGATTTTAACCTCCTCCTCTATTTGAGATTACTCGAAGTTCAATGGTGACCGTTTTTACCTTCAAGAACTTGTTTATCTCATAATTATCTTTGCCAAATCTTTACATTTACTGATGTGTATTTTAAGTGTATTTTTGTTATGAGTGAGAGGAATGACGATGTCAATATTATGCACCTCTTGCCTACTTTAGGCCAAGAAAAAGTTGTCAGGGCGGTTGGCTGGTACAGAAACATGTGTTCTTATTCATCTATTCCAGTATAGCCTCATATTCTGGTTCTCAATAACTTTCAAAGATTCATATTTAAAATAAGGGACTTTCATTGTGTTTTCTATTCAGTGTTGATGAAGGATTTTCTCTACATCGTTATGTCTCTTAGTGTAGTCTGTGCATGTTGGAGGTTGACACGATCCAATTATATGTTCTATGGTTTCTGATGAGCTTCTATATTTACTACATTTATCATCTATGTTTCCTTCCTTTTAGGCATAATTTCGATAGTTCCTTGTTGGTATAACCCTGTCTTGATTATCCATGGTAAACCCTGTTGTCTCGCCAAATAAGTTGCCTTTCCTAATTCGTAAGTGTGTAGACTCCTGGTCAACATCCTCGTTCTCCAGCTGGTTGGCATACGATCCACGCAGTGCTTTTGATTTCCAGACTGTTTTCTGCCTCAGTTGATTTTAACTGTCACGAGAAATTCGAATTTACGAGATACAAGGGTGTTGCATTCACATCGGCCTTGCAGATGACTCGAAACATATCAAGAGATGCCCGTTTCCTGTGGAAGTTTTGACTCAGGTTATTCATTTGTTTGGTGTGGAGTCGTGCGATGTCAACTATCCCCATTCCTCCCCTTTGATACGGGAAGTGAAACTCGCTTTATTGCAGCTTTCGGATGTCTCAGTCGGTGCTCAGGAAGCTGAAGCTCTCAGTGTCTTCCAAATCTGTTGATGAAAATATAATAATTCCAAATGAATATGTGAGGACTGCATGTGTTAATGGCGCTTATTAATTTCTGCAGTAATGTTAGATTTTAAGCGTGCTTCTGAATCTTTGCAAAATGCTCCCGTTCAGATTACTTTTTACGTGCACGTGATCAATCCCTTTCAGTTGTTGAATTCAAAGGTATTAATAATGATCAGAGATATAAAGGTCTTTTATCGTGTGTCCCTTCGTATCCCTCCCTTTACCAGGTGGACAGATTTGCACTTTTCAAACCCTCATTTCTGTTCTCTTGATTTTGCATAAATTTTCTTATCGTCCATATACAAATGTCAATGATCACATAGTTATTCCGCTTTTAATGGCGTTGTTAGTTTGAATCTATGTGCTGCATTCATATTCATATTCATATTATTATTATTATTATTATTATTAATTATTATTATTATATATTGTATGTTATTTATATTAGCTTATTTATGTAATTAGCTGCCACCTGGTTATACCCAATCGCAGTTTAAATAAATTTATCCTAATCTTCTATTTAATTGCTTTATCTCAATCCAGAACATTTTCATTTTCAATGTAAAATAAAATATTTCATTCGAAGCTTTTCATGTATTGAGACTCTTCATTTCTCACGTTATTTTCTTTGCTTCCCCCATCAGTGATTAAATACTCTAGTAAATCAAGAAAAATGTGAGAAACTGCACCAGGCTTTAATGCAGCTTAATTCTAGAAACTTTTTTTTCAAATGCTCCGTAGATTGGTTTCATGGAAGTTCCAAAGATACAAAATTACAAATACATGAAAGTCAATATCACAGGAAACATTGTTCTGAATGTAATTTGTTTCTTCTGCGAACTGATCATACCCATTTGCAAAAGTGTTATTGTTCCTGGGGTGTTTAAGTTTGCCTGAGATATCTTCTGTCTATACAATGTTTTTTACTTATATTTGCAACATAATACCTAGAATCACATTTTTTTCTGCCGCGACAAAATACAATTAGTAAAAAATACAATCACTTGACAATCACAATGATTGAATGTATGACTGAACCTTAACCTATAACCCTAATAGGTAAAGTTTCCAAAACACAATCTATTTTCAAAAAATAACACTTGTTCAAAAAGTTACTTCATTTATTTGAAGATGGGTAATTTACAAAGATGAATAACCATATAATACTTCCTCATAAAAACCTCATAATACGTTCATCTGGATCTGATGTTTCTGCCAATTTCCTAATAATTTATTTTACTGCTGGCAAGTATACTTCATGAAAGGAAATACTGCCTGATAGAAAGTCAATTGACAAATAACGGAAAAATACATTCTGTTGTCTTCCATTTTTTTCAGTCTTCTGTAAAGATGAGAGAGTGAAATTACTAATTAGAAGCTTTACTGTGATTTTGCTTGGAGTTTTGGAGACATCAGTTGTTGTATTATTGTTTTTTATGTTTATCTACCTTAATATTAAAATCACACAATAAACCGAAGAACCCCTTGGATGGCTCACGAACAGCATGCTAGCTTTCTGTGAGTCGGCCTCGGGTTCTGTTCCCGAGCGGGGAAAAACAAAGCTGTATCTTTCTAGTACAAATCGTCGCAGTTTCCATAGCTGAGTGACGAAAGAAAGCGCAGGCATGCCTAATAAAGCGAGTTGGGATGGAACATGCTCACCACATGTGTTCCTCCCTCCTAGGTGTGGATACAAAAGCAGAGTCCAGGCCTGGGAGCACCGCCAGCAAGGCAAAAGTCAGATTATTCTGACACTAAAATGCCATATACATACATACATACCCACAACAGTGCATAAAATTTAATCTAAATAAAATCATTCTTCAAGTTCCTTATCACAGAGTTTAATTTGCTGCTTCTTCAGCACGGTTCCAACCATTTCAATAAGATTCTGGCACAAGTCATTGAAACTATTCAAATATTCTTTACTGGAAATTCCTACAATATATTCTTGTCTATGGAAATACAATATACATGAAACATACACAACACTGTCTTCTCCATTGTTAACGCTATTTCTCTCAATCGACACTGTTCTAAGCTGCACAGAATCTGAAAACAAAGAACGAATTATTGAATTTCACTGTAAAGAAAGTGATAGCGATCAGGCATATTGATATTAAAGTCACAAAAGTTACATTTCCGTAAATTCCCCGGATTTTTTTCTCTTACCTAAGTAAATTCATTAAAAACTCTCGTTACTTATGCCAAATAAGAGAAAGTACTTGTCGTATGCAATAGTTGGATTGTTTTTCAAACTATTAAAAGTTCCTGAATTTGTCTTACAAATAATTAGAGAAATGTTGCAATAAAGAGAAAGGATTGCTAAACTAGTAGTGCTATAACAGCAGATACTTTTTCGCATTATTTCTAAATTATTTCTAAATTTTTGAAAATAGAGTTTAACAAAATTGAGACATAATCCATTCTTTAAAGCGGGACTCGTTCTTTACTTCAGATCATTTAAACAAAAGTAGAGGTGCTGCAAGACCACATACTCTCTCGCAATATTGTTAATGGTTATGTAATATTACAATGTAAAATTTGTTACAATGAATATTTCTTATAGTTACACTACCATTTGAAATATTCTTTATAAAGTGAAGCGCAAAAAATACAAATTACTTTTAATTCAAACTTTTAACCGAAAACAATGTTTTCCAAATTAATGCTGTGTATGCTCGATCTTCATAAATGTACCAACGACGCTCGAAGCGTATTTTATCCGTAAATTAAAATTATTAGTTTATAATAACGCGAACCAACACTTCACTGAAAACTAGCCTCTGATGGCTGACCAAAACAAAATACTTGCCACTATTTACACTTATTAATTACTTATTATTTATATTAATTTTAAATTTATTTCGCCAGCAATTTCCTTTAAAAAACGAGGGTCAGCTAGCTTGGGATTGAAGGTAGCTAGCCACGTAACAAAATACAGTAAAAATTTAAGAAAAATAAAACAAGAATGTATAAATTAATTACTCCATTTTAACATAATTATAACAATTATATACAAAAATTCACATAGCGTTTTGCACAAAAACCGTATTGCGTTACATTTTAAAAGAAGGAAAGAATTTATTTAAAAGGTAAGAAATTATTAAAAAATCAAACAAAAAGAACTAATCGGCGGACCACAGATTACTTTTCACAAGTTTCTACACTACACATCTATTATTTAAAAAATAATTTGTTTACATTATTCCTCCATTTTTTTCAAATCCCAAACATCATTTTTAGACTTATCTACTCTATTTTGTAACAAATACTCTATATTAATAGATTAATTTGCTCCATAATTAATTACTGCTTCCAATTGTTTATAATAGCATTTAACCGTCACAGAGAATATAAAACTACGATGTCAAAATCAAAACAATCATACAAAAAGAACTAATCAGCGGAATACAGAAAAATTACTTAGAATTACTACTTTTAATTGTTTATAAAGAGCTATTAACCTTCACAGAAAATAAGAAATTACTATGTAAGAACAACAAAATCACATACAAAGAACTAATCGACGGAATACAAAAATGTTTGCAAACGTTCACACACTAAACACACGGTAAATTAAAAATAATTTGTTCAAATTTCAATTACTTCTTCCATATATTTTTAAATTGTCCAATGTGTTGCACCAAAAACGCAGGTTACCGACAAAATTAAAAAAAAGCTGCTCTGCATTTTACTCTTATTGGCGTACCACATGCTTACTAACTCTATTTTCTAACAATTACTTTATATTCATAGATGAAATGGCTCTAGAATTAATTACAGCTTCCAATTGTTTATAAAGAACCTTTTATCGTCATAGAGAATATGAAACAACTATGTAGATAACAAAAATTCACACAGAAAGGACTAATCGGCGAACTACAGAGATCTTTGCTCATGTCCCTATACTACACACATTGTTTATGAAACAATTTGTTTAAATTAATTCTCCTCCTAGTTGGTTTTAAAACCTCCCAACATTTTGCACCAAAAACGCAGTTTCCCGACAAATTCCAAATTAGTGTAGCTACTGAATGGTACAGTCTTTCCCGTATTAGCTTTCTATTTTCTTTTGTTTCGGCTAGCTATTCGGACCTGCCTCATACTCTTGCGAGCGGCCAACATTGAGCATAGTATATTTTTGTTAATTTTCCTGATTTTTCGGTTTCCTAATAGTAAAACAACTGAATTATTTTACGAATATTAAAGAAGTGTAAAACCTTGTCCTAAATGACATTTTTTTGAAAAACTTGCAACGTTTTAGGAAAATGGGTAGTAAGAAATGGCTTCTGTAAATTCGAAATTTAAAGCTCATATTCAAATTCTTTTTCTTTTTGAAAATAACAAAACTGTATTTTTTAATTGCCTCTCACGTCGTTAATATTTACTTTAGAAAATGTGTTCCCATTATTGTATATATGAGTACATCTCCTTTACATAATGTCATATAATGTTTCTCAAAAACTCATCCGTTTTCTGTTAAAATTAACTAAAATTCCGCATTTTCAGAAACGCTCAATCGGCATTTTCTCAAAACTGGCTTCAAATTATTTTTTTAACGTATAGTTCTAATGTTGTTTAAGTTGCGCAAACACTGAGATTTTAGACTGTGGAACTTCATATAATTGCATGGTTTTGCTGACTGCCCATATCGAAAGGAAATGTATATAACTTTTCCTAGCATCAAAAATAAAGCAAAATAGCAGTCCATTTTTACTTTGCATAATTGCATATTTCTGAGATTTTTAACTGTCTGTTCTTGTTTATATAGCATATATTAGAGCATTATATTCCATATTTTTGCGTAGATGTGAGTAATTTTCGTTGTTTAATAACTTTATTTTTTAATTTGTTTCGTTTATATACAAGCAGTGCGTCTCCTAGCTCCTAGAAACGTTGAGCGCACGGTGGAGTAATCCTCAATTACGCACACAGCACTCTCTAGGGGCCCTTGGGTAATCAAGTCACGTCAGTCGCATTCAAGTCAAGGAATCGCCGATAGGTAGCGTCTACCACGGGCTCAGCGTAATCTACCTATCGACCAGAATTGGGAAGGAATAAGGATAGTGGGTAACATTCAGAACACTTCACAAAGGTTGGACTAGCCACTGTGAAGCATGCTACCTCGTTTTGTCGTAACAAATTTCACATGAGGGCCTAAGAGATTCTAGGGGAGTCGATCGCGGAACCTCAGTTGTGAAAGGCAAGCGACTTCGACACTGAGCCCCGAGAGCACTTGATAATGTTTATAATAATGCTTGAAAATATAATTTTATTATACGGGTTTTGTACTACAATGTAAAACAAAAAGGGATATAGTTCACGGGATGGGTGAATTATTATCAGTGAAAAATTAGATCCGACCTCCTGACTAACAGTGGACAACATAATTGCACATACTAATTCTTTAAATTACATTGTTATATAATAGGACCTTCTTAAAACATAACATGGCTGTTTATGATAGCATGGTTCCCAGCTTTGACACGTTTGCAAAATTATCTCATTTGATTTATTTTTGGAATTTAAATATTTTGAAAATTAATATTTAAGTTATGCTTCGTATGGTTTATATTGAGCAATAATTAGTTTCTCATTTGATTAAATTAGAATTGTTATTACTAGATCATTAATTCACAATAATACATAGAATGCTATCATGAATTATTTTAAAAAATTATTATAGTCTGATAATGAAAATAATATCCTTGAAACTGTTGCATTAATTAATTCATATTTACTTGAAATATTTAATTCCAATAATAATAGTCTGTTCCAAATACATACACCACGAATAAATAAATAAATAAATAAATGATTGTCATATGAACAAACTATTAATATTAAATCATAAAAGTCATTATCCGAACTCTTGAGGTTCTTTAAATATGATTGTTTCATCCCATATAAACGTACACGATTTATTACTACCCATATCGTGAAAGATTTATCTGGGGAATATTGTCGCACATTGTTGTGAGTAGCAACGTGGACAAATCTCAGGTAAGGCTACCTTTAAAGATTGCACTTCCGCAAACAACGTTCATAAAAAGTTTGTACGTCAGTGCACTCTGCGCCTCATAGCCTCGATAGTAGGCCGACCCCGAAAAAAGTTGAATATTTGCAATTTTCAACAAATCAGGGATTTCAACCAAAATGAAACCTTCGCCTTTTTCTTACGCGTCCTTTACGCAAACCGACCTCAAAATTATTTCAAAAATTTGTTGACATTTTTGAAAATGTCCTAGGACTCTCATGAAAAGTACCCGTTGAAATTAAAACATCGATTTCAAATTGACGGGACGGGCAGCCGCGACATCAGCTACATCGATTGAGGAATAATAATTTTGGTTATCCTGCTTACGGTATAGCCGCTAGCGTTGTCCAACAGATAAACAGACGTTTTCCCATTGTTTTCGGTAAGGAGGTCTTACAAAACTGGATTCTGACTGAAAAACGTGTTGGAGGAAGTAATCTAGTATGTAAAGGGACAAGACATCCACCTATTCGATACCAGGACTCTCCAATAAGACTTTTCCTTCGGAATTCGCAGTTTGTTCCGCAGCTCGTACTTTATACTGCGTGAGCAGTAGCGAGAAAGAAGAAACCATTTCTCTAGTGTTGAAGGATCCCCTAATGTATATTTTCGTTGATACAGATTTTCCACAGCATTACATATTTTTCTCTAAATTACGTATATTACTCCGAATATACGTAAAGATCTCGCAAAAACTTTTGGGCGAATAAATAAGACACTATCTTAATTTAACGACCACGCTCGACTGTCGGGCATGTATATAGTGTCCCTAGGGTGGAAAAACATAATAACGAAGCGATGGATTTTGTTTACCTAAAACGTCGTCAAAAATGATCAATAAAAAAACAAGAAATGATCAAGAAATAGAATAAAAAGAAAAAGTATAAGAGGCTTGAAACATATTTTGTGAAATCTTGTCGGCTTTCTTCAGTCCTGGTCAATAATATTTGTAACTAAGCGAATGTTTAATTGGTAAATCGATATTATGCGTTTTCAGTTAAATTATATGTGTGGACTATTGGAAATATTATTTAATAATAATACAGTTCAGGTTAAACGCACAGTTTTATTATTAGATATATATATATATATTAAAATATACTATATATATGTCTTATCAAATCTCTCAAGAACGTTTCTGAAACCTTATCTTTGGCAGTTCGTTTACGTATGAGTAACTAGAGCCTAAAGTAAATAGGATTTTTATCAAAATGGATATTCCTCAAATGATTTGGCTAATGACAAGAATCTCTGAATTTAAATCGGATTTTTTAATGTTGAGGGTACTTACCATCAAGCCCCAACATATTTTCGAAATTCCTCAAAAATAGGTCCAATGGTTTCCTTTAAATCGTTTCCTTGAATAGAGCGAAAGACTTTAAAAAGAACGCAGGTCCAATTTTTGCAAACAATCAGAATTTTAGAAAAATTCAAACAAAATTAACTTCGTCGGAATATGATATTGACGGTATTTTTTTCCGTAATGAAATCAGTTTCTAAAAATAGATTTTGAATGTATGTAACTGAAACACCGAATTTTTAAAACTGCAAATGTTCATCTTTTTTTGTCGTCGGTAACGAAAGGACTGAGGTGTGGAGCTTGGTGGCATTGGTGAAACGTGCCAGCCGCATTAAGTTTGAGCATATTACGAGTATTTTAGTCATTCAACTTAACCACTCATACGTAGTTTCTTTAATTTCATCAGCCCAACATTTTTAAAATCTAAAACTTCTAATGGGGGCATGACATAATCCCATCTTATCTATTTTAGTTTTTCACCAATATATTAGACATTTATATTTATCAAATTGACGATATAATAGTCTGGAAAAGGATGAGTTTTATGGCGTTTTGGCAGTATTTAAAATGGGAAATGGGAAAAACAATGCCATTAGGTTAGATTCACATTCGTGTATTTAGATTCGTCCTCTTGGTAGAAAGTATTAATTCGTCATGAGTTTAAATTATAATGCCATTTTTTAAATATTTTTATTTTGCTTGCACTATTAACGTAATGTCCTACGACGATACCGCCATAGGACGGGTATTAATATTTGAATATTTACCAGAATTTTGTTAAATCGCAATGCCGCATCGCTTAATTTGTTTGAGGAATATAATTTTAAAAGAAATCTTCCTTAATCCTAACCACGGAACGTAGTCATCATTTATCGCTTCGTGGCGCTGTCGAGGCCGTGATATTGCCTCCGGGCTCGACATGAAGCAAACAAACGAATCGAGATATTGCAAAGTTCTCTTTTAAGTATACATGAGTGCGGAGAGCCAATGAAATGAGTGCAAAAAAAGGGGATGGTTATGAAATGCAAAATTCTAATAAACAATTAAAGTTTCAAGAACGGAAGATATTACCGATCGGATTGTGAAATTTGTATTGTGTTTAATAGGGATATAGAGGAGACAACAAAATTAGCAACATTTGGAAATTTGTAAAAGAATTTCAAAACTTTACCTCTCTAAAGCGGGGAGTATCCACTGATGTTCCAAAACATAAAAACCCTAATTAACAATTTTGCAACAAATAACAATCATTAAACCATTCCGAAATGTGCGCTAAAACAGCTGGGGAGAGTCTCCAAATTGTGTCCGATTTTCAAAAGAGCAGTTTTAGTAGGAGTCGCAAATTGATTGCTACATGTTAGTATAATTGTTGCTAAAGTGCTATTAAATCACTGATCTATCGACAATACGCGAGCGAACATACCCGGTTAGTAATATTTTCCGTTATGGGGTACGTGCAGGCAAAATCTGTTCGAGCCATGACGATATTTTTGCCCCATACGTAAACAATCGATGCCCCGCCTCCACGAACAGCCTCTCTCCCGTCCCATGGGATTTGCGCCAATCACACAGGCAACAAGGTTCTGACTAGCTATTAATGCGCCACGCCCAATCCAAGGGTGTCCAACCTTGTTTGCATGGTTGGGAAGACAGAATTTCACCCGAAAGTTTGTGTTTAACTAGTGCTATGGAAAGGCAAAGACTTTCCGGCTTTTATATTTTCTTTGGTCTCGGCTAGTTAGACGAACTTGCCGCATAATATTGCCAGCTGCCATCTGTTGCCCAAAGTACATTTTTTTATATTTTCTTAATTTTTCGGTTTCGCTATACGAAGTAGAGCCGGTACATTATTTTAATAATATTAAATAACAGTAAGATCGTCCTATAAGGCCATTTTCTTGGAAAAACTTGGATCGGTTTTTAAGATTGATTGATTGTTTAGTGACTCCGGGCACGTCAACTACCAGGATAAGGAGTCCCATAAGTGTTGTGCATGTTTTTCCTCGGAATGTGGCAGTGATATATCCCCCGTTGTTTGGCGAGATCTGGCGTTGAACTACAGTCGGCTAACGGTGTTTTCCCTAAACAGATATCTCCCACCAACGGGGCACCGCCCAAGTCGGGACAAGCTCTTAAGTTCCTGACCGGTCACTCGGCATGTATGGTAATGTAGTGCATTTTAGCGTGTGTGTAAGTAAGGGATGCAGAAAGGACATGGATGAGGAAGGTGAGATCGCGTGCAATCCGTGTACCGTTTGTTAGGGTACTGCTTCGTCATTCACCTGGTGTGGATCAGCGAAACCAAGGAAAACTAGTGATCAGATTAGTAGGACGCTAGAATTCCCCTCCAGACAGCGACTGAATTAGACCTAGTTGACGAGCTAGTGTCGAAAACCCAACCACCATCGGGACTCAACACAAAGACCTCCCACTCAGAGGGACTGCAGTGACATCAGTTAATGCTCTGAGCCATCTGTCCCGGTTGCTTTTATGAGTTTTTAAAATGTAAATTTGAAGTACATTTGCCCAGAAGACTTTTGAGTTTTCGAAAATAATCATTTTATGCACATTAACTCACAAATACAATAGTGTTTACAAATTACTGGAAATGTGCATATTACCGGCGTGAGAGATCTTTCAAACAAATTATATTTATGTAATTTTTGAAAAAATTAAAAAGAATACCCCGAAATAAACATTACCTCATATTAATGACTGCAATTAGCTCTATTCTTTCGAAGAGTTTGAAGCTTATTTATGGGAAAATAACTTTTGAGCATTTCTGAAATTGCGAAATTTGAGAGCTAGTTTTGACAGAAAATGGCTGATTTTCGAGAAGCTTTATGTGACATTATTTAAAGCACACGTATTCATCAATATAATAATGTGAGCCAATTGCTGCTAATGTAAATACTAACAACGTGAGAGACAAGTCAGTCATTTTTGTAATTTTTGAAACAACAAAAGAATAAAGCAATATTACGTTTATGCTATCTTATAGATTGCATTTAGCACAATCCTTACCAAAAGTTTAAAGAAAAAATTTAGCAGCAATTAAAAAAAATCTTGTTTGTAATTTTTTTAAATGGCACAAATTGCACAATTTTGCACGAAAACAACTAAATTTTCAAAATAATGTACACGATCTTAATGAAAGAAGAAATTGTGGACAACAAATTTTATTCGAAGAATAAATGTCTATCTTTTATTTGTTGTTGTAGGAAGATACCGAAAAAATTCAAACTATTGAAATTTCCGAAAATTTAAAGTTAACCGGGAAAATCAGACCTATTCCAGATTTAAACGTACGTTTTACTCTATTTTTGCAAGAAATTTAAAGAAAAAATTGGAATATTTTTTGAGAAAATTTTGAAAATATCAGGAGGTTTGCATGTAATGTACTCCCTAAAAACTAATGAATGATTTTCAAAATCGCGGAGCTTCGACTCAAGCCGATTGGACAGGGGTTTCTTCAGTGTGGAAAAAATTGTAGGAATTGTTTAAGCGATAGTGTTTTTCACATTCATCAGACGGTCGGACAGACAAACGGACGGACGGACGTTTTGTAAAATTTAACATTTTTTTCGGTATCAGGGGATCCCAAAATTTCCCTTGAAATCTCGAAATCGATTTTCTGCAACATTAAATAACTTGCCTATACTACGTATATTACTCCATACATACCTACGTATACGGGAAAGTAAAAAATGTGCAAGTTTTAGCCAGACGGTGGCTGCGCTCCTCCCCTTGGAACGTGCAATCCAGCTCCCTCCTACAAGTCGGCTTGCGGGGTTTCCAACACCAGGTATCACCCCTTATAGAGCACCGCCCCATTCGGAACGTGCTCTAAGCTAGTGAATACTCTCCCGACATGTGGCATGTAGTAGTAGGTATATGTGTGTGTGAATGAGTGAGAGAAAGAGAGAGAGAGAGAGAGAGAGAGAGAGAGAGAGAAAGGGAACAGGAGTGGACAAGGATAAGGAAGAAAATACTCGATGCAGTCGGCGACCCTATTGTTAGGGAATTACTCCTGCATTCCTCTGGTCTTAATTGGAGAACCCACGCAAACCTCTCACATGAACAGTCGGTCGCGAGAATACTCCAGATAGCGACTTCCGATCCGACTATTTGGCAAGTGTCGATAATCCACCTCCGTTGGGATATTAAACTCAGAATCTCCATGTCAGGGATGCTGTAGAGACGGATGTAACTGAGCCATTCCCGATATAGCACTGATTTGAAAATGTTTGATGTAATTGATAGATTTGAATGAAACCGAATAAATCACTAGTTAAATAAGTCTACAACAATGTTTTTTTTACAGAATTACTTCATTTTTTGGAATTGTGTAATATGGCTTCATCCGACACCGAGGACAACATTTCAGTAGCAGATTTCTATGAAGGAAAATCAGTTTTTATTACCGGCGCTACAGGATTTATCGGCAAAGTATTGGTTGAAAAGTTACTCTGGTCATGTCCAGGAATAGAAAAGATTTTTCTATTGATACGAAGCAAGAAAAATGAAGATGAAGAAAGTCGCCTAGCAAACGTTCTAGGTACTCCGGTGAGTATTTCTTAGAATTATTCATTGGCGTGTGAGTTCATCGTATCTACTACATTACGATGGCAAAGCTACAGCATGTGACTTCCAAGGAAATTGTGTGCCTCATCATCTTCTTCGCAGCTGTACTTCAATTATGTAACAAATGAAAAGTGTTTTTCAAGGTCAATGCTGCAGTTGAATACTCTTTCTTAGTGCCATCTTACAATTATGACTTTACGTCTATCGTACTTTTTACACGACAATCGTATTTTGTACATTACGAATTACAGCTTGTGTTATAAATGCATGAAAATATATAAATCGGCCGTGCGTTAAACCGACCAGTAACACGGCTGTGTGGAGTGTGGATGCGCCGTTAGAAACAACACTGCGTCACGGTTTTGAAGTATGAGCGGCCTCGCGAATATACATTTAAAATTCTGTGCGTCCTCATTGTAAAAGCAAATTGTGGGAAATATAAAAGTTCAATTCTGTTACGTGGCTGAGCGTGATTCTGCTCACGTGACTTTTTTAAAAAAACTTGGAGCCGATTTTTAGAAAATGGGTTATAGTACTACTGTAAATTCAAAATTTGAACCTCATTTCGCAGAAAACTAATGAAATTCGAAATACTTCATATGATGTCATTTTAAGTACTTCCAGTCACAAATGCAATAGTGTTCCAAAATCGGTGGCAATGTACATATTAACAGCATGAGAGATCTATCGAAAAATTACATTTGTATAATGCTCTTTATAAAATAAAAGAATACAGCAAAATTAAATCTTTGTCATCTTATACAGTGCTACTGCCGCTATCTCTTAGAAAAAAGTAAAGAACAAAATTGGAGCCATTTTTGAGAAAGTGGATTTTGATCGTTTCAGAAAAGGCGTTTTTTAACAAATTAAGACGAAAAATAGTGAAGTTTTCGAGAAACTTTATTTGATATTATCTAAAGCATATGGATATTTTTGGAATCTTACCTCAAGCAAACAATAAAATATCTGGAAAATTTAAATATGGATATTTAGCTCTACCAATTCGGAAATTTGTAGGATTAAAATCAAAAATTTATGCATTTAAAACGGATAATAATGAAAAAAGGTATTTAAAGGTATTAGAAATATAGAGAAAATTAAATGCGATATTTATAAACACTGTATTGAATGATGAAGAAGTATGAAGGTATGTATAATATTGAGTCAAACGAATATACACTATATACAATAAAAAATAAAAACGTTTTTCTATCATCATATAATTAAAAGAGATATTTAGTGGATCTTATTCATAGTTATCATATGGATTTAAATTCTGATTGTGTATATTTATTTCTATGATATTTCAAATAATATTTATTTACTATGGATCTACAAGAACATTGTACTTTTTCTCTTAAGCATTTTTCACATTAATAGTAGTGCTCATCAGATTTCCTAGACTTTGTATAAACTTTACTGTATTCTTTTTCTAATTTACATACAGAACACTTTTTTAATTTATTCAATCTTCTTCTATGAGTATCTGTTTGTTGATGTTGCGAGAAATAAAGTTTAACTACTGATTCACCACATTAACAATCCACTTTCAGTAAAATATTCATTGTTTATATATGATAGAATTATGTATGTTCTATCATGTTTAAAAAAACTTGTAGATATTGTTAAATTGTTTTTACTACAGTCTCTTCCACTATTGTATTGCTTATTTTGTAAGTATTACATGTAGGAATTAGTGGTATCCGCATTTTTAACTTGAACCTTTCGGATGAATATATATATATTTTATACCTTTTTTTAATTATAGGTAATTTATGGTAAACTTTTTTTTCTCAAGATTACCTAATGATTGTACATTGAAAATTAATTTTTTGATTCAATATTTGCTTTGATATAATTAATTTTACAACCATAAAATATTTCAAAAAAAGTTTGAATATAAAAGAAAAATAATTCATTTTTTACCTAATTCAACAAATAAAACAAAAAGATGTGATAGTGATATTAAATGCGTTACACTGTTATGTTGTTTAATCGTTACATCATCAATTCCAGCACCTACCCTACATAACAACTTATTATGAAAATTATAATTTCCTGATGTACCATGTAACATTCTTTGAAAGCTTCCTTGCACTGTAAAAATGTATAGAAATATGTTAGATCGAATATAATTTACTTTATATTAACAATATCATCTAGTTTGTATTTGGTATTTACAATAAAAATGTACTTATAGTTCAGGGCAGTGCAATGTATTGTTTCGTTCAGTGAATCTTCAGGTAGGGAATCGGGTAAGAGAAAGTGCAATGGATAGTGCATGGAAAGTTGTAGTGAGGTGACGTGCTAACCGACAATAAACAATAAGGTACCCAAAAGTGATGTATTAATTTTGTTGCTGTGATTCACACGTGATTTTATTTATTTTGCTTTCTAACAATTTATGTTGTAGTATTACTATTGTATTATTATTGTATTATTTCGGTATTATTACTATTTAATGATTATTATTGCAGTATTGCTATTATATTATTATATTTGTATTATTATTATATTATTATATTTGTATTATTATTATCAAATAATGCCACCAATTATCGTAACTATATGCGGAATAAATCTATGTTTCATCACGTAACTGTGTACAGAGATAGGGTGGGAAGATATTCTGGAGCATAAAAAAAATGCGCAGATTATGTGTCTCCTAAAGTAGATTTTTGCTGTTCTTCGATGAAAACAAATTAAACCAAAACTAATAGATAAAATCAAGAATCTGGTTAAAGATTCCAGTTACAAAAGAGTGGTAAGATCCTCCCTCCTCAATATTACAGGAGAAAATCAACAAAGTACGTAAATATATTACTCTCCAAATGCTAAAACACATTTGAGATTCAACCATCGTTTGATTTTATATGTCGGCAGTGTTTATATGGAGTCTTCTGCAGGAAGTCTGTTAGGATGTGAAGGTCACGTGATATTGAGCTTGGAAATTACCAACTAATTCTGCTCGCCGCATACTAATATTCTAATTAAAATAGTCAAGTTACAAATTGTTATTTTCAGGTCTTCGATCGCTTACGATATTATCGACCTAATGATCTGAAGAAGATTTTTGTAATATCTGGAGACTTATCAAAACCATGTTTAGGCATCAATCCGAAAGACCAAGACATATTAATTAGAACAGCTTCTGTAGTATTCCATGTTGCAGCAACAGTACGATTTAACGAACCGCTGAAAGCGGCAGTAACGATAAACACTACCGCTACAAAGCATCTTGCCGAATTATGCTCATTGATGCCAAATATCAAGGTGATTAAAATGCATCTGCCATTCATCACAATTTATGTGAATCTTAAATAATAAACCTCACAAATTGATTGACCAATATTTTCAGGCATTTGTCTATATGTCAACTGCTTATTGCAACTGCGATCGCCAGGAAGTGGATGAAGAGATTTATAATAACGTTCATGATCCAGAAAGTATTATTCAACTCGTCACAGCAATGGATGACGATACTATTGATGCACTCACTCCAAAGTAAGACGTGATTGACAAGTCGCATCGCACTTTTAATAGGCATAATCTATTAGATACATTGCATTAATAACCACGATATATTAATTAGTCTCGTAGAAAGTGCAGTGAGTGTATCAGCTTCACTTGAAATACTCGTAGTCGTGATTGAATTGCACAAAACCTCTTATGATAGAATTACGTGTGATACTATTGCCGAAAGTGTGTCATAATAAGAATACTGACACTAAAATTAATAATTAATTATTATGTGAAAATTATTATTTATAATTATTATGACCTTAATTAACTTCAATTCAAGGTTAGTGGGTGAACGACCAAACACATACAGCTACACAAAAGCTTTGGCTGAGAGTTTGCTTCAGAATTATCACAAGAAAATTCCTATTGCTGTAGTTAGACCATCTATAGGTCTGTATTCGAAAAGTAAAGACTGAAACTTAAAAACGTTTTCTCATTTATATTCGTATACATGATATATTCATCATTTCTCATTTCAGTTTTATCAACAATGGCGGAACCTTTCCCTGGATGGCTTGAAGGTTGGAATGGACCCTCTCCTTTCATAGCAGCTGCAGTCAAAGGGCTTCTTCATGGATTGTTAGGAAACCCAAGCGTGGTTGGAGACTTTATTCCAGCAGACATAGTAGTAAATCTCACCATATGTGCTGCGTGGCGCACAGCCATGCAGGGAGGAATACAAAAAATTGAAGTGTACAATTGTTGCACCGGTGAAAGAAATCCCGTCACATGGGGAAATTTTGTAAAATACTGTTCTGCTGCAGCAATGATAATGCCTCCGGCAGAAATTATTACTTATCCATTCTTTTCTTTTCAAAGCCATTCAAGTATACGCTTCATCCAGCAGTTATTTTTGGAGCAATTACCTGCTTTCTTCGTTGATTTGATTTATCGTCTGCTGGGAAAAAATGCAGTGTGAGTTATATACATTACATGCAAACACTTTTTTAAAACGTTTTCGTTTAAAATACGCTCTCAAAAGTAGCTAATATTCTGTTAAATGAAAAAAGAAAATACTCGTATAGGGTAGAGCACACAGTGTGAGCACTTCAAGGGCAACTACTGTGTTTTATTCAATGTTTAATTTAACAATATAAAATTCGTAGTCGGCAAATGAATTATTGCATACGTGTACATTTATGTAGCTAATAAGTTAATTGTTGAACATTATACTTCGCATTTCATAAAATGAAACTAAAATAAAGCAGAAAATATAGTGATGGGCACTTTCAAGGCTGAGGTTTGTTTCCCTGAGGTAAACGGGAAAACTAGTTTCTTCTAGATGGTGTGATTTCTACTGACCATTGTGTTTGCCTATTCTTTCAGTGCTATTTCCAAATATCACTTTTCTCACAAATTTAGTTGCAGTGATATTGAGGTTAGTGCTCTCATTTTCTACCAGCAAAACAACCGTTCAATTTCTTCTCCTTCCTTCTTTCTGTACCATCAGGGACTTTTTCTCTTCTTTTTTTCCAATTCTCACTTCCTTCGTTCTTTCTTCATTTTTAGTTGCATCTGCGTTGTCCTTATGGAGGGTTTTCCATGTTCTGGACGTTATCACATACGGCATTACTTGAACATTGGGTTTGCTTTTTTCTTCTTCAAACAGTCTACTAATGTTGGAACATTGGAACGTCTCAGCGCCCAATATCTGAGAACTTCAGTTGGAGAAGATATTCTCGGCTGCAGCGGTTCACAGGTTGGCACTGTATTAAGAGATGCCGATGAACTTTGCACATCTTCATCTGGGACATGATCCGTCTGTTTAGTTTGTGTTTCCATATTGGAATGCATGTCCAGACCACCCACCTCTGAACTTGCTTCAGTTTCCTCTAAAAACTCTTCATAAAACGGAACAAAACGAAGAATTCCTCGCGGCATTATTCCTCTTATACTACTTTTTTAATGTTATTGGATTTTGATTCCGAACTTTTTCTCCTCCAACATTATCGCAGAATTTTTCAAATTATACATTTTTCTGTGTTTTGCGGTAACTATATTTTCATTATACCTATTTCATGCAAAGTCATTGTACCTCCGTCCCAGACATTTAGTGCCACCAATACTTACAAAGCTCCAGAGAACAAGGCCATAAACTCTAGACCAGTTTTTCATCGTTTCTGGCTTTATTTTGCGCACTTCTTTCTCCATCACCGGAGCGAAGGCTTTTACGGAGGGAGCCACGAGGATATTCTCGGCGCCGCGTTGGCGCACCGTTCTTCCGCGCATTCTAGATTGGTTGAAATAGAGCGACATCTCCCGGTTGGAGAATCCTAGGGTGTTTGGATACACTGCTGTTATAATTATTTGTAATTCATCGCAGCTGACTTGTCTGATTATATATATATTTCAGCCACGATTATATAGCCACGAAATCGCCGCCACCTACGCTCGCGTCTTTGGAGAAGGTGGGCCACCATACCTTTCAGCTAGCTCAGACGGTAGGAAAGTGGCATGAAAACCAGGGATGTCGGGGGACGTTGTTTTTATAAAAGTGAGGTTAACGTCAAGTTTAATAATTAAAACAAGAAAAATATCAATAATAATGATTATAATAAGCCTACTACGAGCTCGTTGGATTTCCCAACAATAAAAGCCAACGACTAAACAAATTCTTATGTTGAACAGAATTACAAGATTTTCCGCAGATTCTGTCTTAGGAGCCATAACGCGACTAAAAATCTATCCTATCTTTAAAAGAACAGCACTTGAATTGAAAAGTACATTGAGAGGCAGTTACGAGCTTGTAGCGAAATTCTTAAAACACGTCACAGTAGTAGTAGCCGAATTCGTTGATCCGCTGGGCTGAATGGTTGCTCGCTGCGAGGCCTCGGGCGAATGAGTACATCTTTCAGTGACCCTACCAAAACTTTGTTTTAGTAATTTTTTGAAATTGGAAAAAAAATATACGCCATTTTACCCGAAAAAAATAAAGGTCCAAAATATGTACATGACCTTAATGAGAGCATCAATTATGGACAACATATTTAAATTGAAGGAAAAACATCGATCTTTAATTTTGTAGTTGTAGGAAGACATGACGGAAATTTTCAAAAATTCAAATTTAACTGTCAAAGTCGGATCAATGCCACATTTATAAGTGTATGTTACTCTACTCTTGCAAGAATGTTAAAGAAAAAAATTGAATTCGTTTTTAAAGAAAATTTTGAAAATATCCGGAGAGATTCATGTCAAGTACCCCAAAATTAAAAAAAAATTCAAAATCTTAAAGCTTTGACTCGAGCCACATATAAAGGAGTGTCTTCAATTGAGCAAAAAGTATACGCATGGATTAAGCTCTGCTAGTGTTCACAGACGGACGTAAATTGATTTTTCGGTATCAAGGACCCACAAAAAAGGGACTCTGGCTACACCACGTCTTAAGAGAAGTTTTTAAATTTTTTGCAACTGGATTTATCCACATTTTTATTATCAGGGTCCGGCAATGATTTTTTTCTGACAAAAATCCACCGTTGCTTTGCACAGCATTACCTACCCTATATACGCATGTACACTTGTATATTGGAAAGTAAAAATCAGAAAAAATCGGTAGTAAAGCACACCTTAATACCGATTTGCAAGAATTTTTTGGAGGGGTCACCTTAAAAATATAACATAGAACAATACCAAATATAATTTATAAAAAATTGAAATTCCCGCTTATTGTTGTGAAAAAAGTCTCCAAGATATGTTGTAGATGCCAACTATGTCTCATTTTTTCAGAATTTTATCTCTGAGTAGTGATATGAAAAATCAAAGCCCAAAATTCGTACTTTATCTGATATCTTGCAAAATAATCAGACTGCCGTTGAGATTTTGACAAAATAACACTAAACAAACCCTATATTCAAAATCGAATGAATCTTCGGGTCACATTTACCCCTCCCCCTTCCTGCTAGTCTTAATCAACCAGATGTATCCATTTTTTCATTACCCTTGTAATTAAGGTTTTACTACCATTAATTCGCAGTTTGTTCGCCCAGCATTAAATAACTTTTTCTCCACTATGTTGCGAGAAAGTAAACAATCACAGTGGTCGCTGTACGACCAAGCTGTTAAAAGCGTCCTTAAAAAATTCTTATTTTCTGAAAGGCTACGATTAATAGCAATAGATATACGATTTCATCATTTTTTTAAAATTTATATTACACTTTTTCTGTAATTGTTTGGTTCACAAAGTTGGGAACATAGGTGAAGATATCAGAATTCGATACGAGGATTAAAACTATATAATAATTGTAATAAATGAAATAGCCATGAGGAGTGGGGTGTCTCTAAAAGTGGAAAGTTGGAGGCGAAGTTAGAACTATAGATCACCGTATTGGTCGCGAACATTCCAACAGACCTGCGCATTCTCCTAACAATGAAGTAAAGTAATTTTCGACATGATACTAGATATGGAGAGTTACAACAAATGCGGATGTTATATAATTGGTAATAAAGAAAGTTACATAATGATAATTTGCGTGGGATCACCATTGACTTATTATTTCAACTTAAAAAAATATTTAAGATCACGTCGTATGAATGACTATAGGAATATATCATAAATAATTTATTACATTTCAGTGGCATCATTTTGATAGGTGATCACAAAGGATATATTGTCACGCAAATTAGCAATATATGTAGAACAATAAATAACCAAATTAATTGTGTGTTGCATATATCATCAAATACATACGTTTCTGTGTAAATAATATAAATGTATACATAGTGATAACAGCGTGTTTAGATACAACATATGTACGCAGACGATTGAATGAATACGGATAAGTATTAACGACTGTATTGAATTCTGGATCTGTATTCAAAGACATAATACAATATAGAAAAGAAAATAGTGGGCATTTGAATTTTCTTTCAATCATCTTGGACTGTTATTCTGCAGGTGATAAATGAAAGAGCATGTGGGAAATGAGAGTGAAATTTTAATATTCTTTTACTGCATTTCTAGTTTTTGTTTATTTTGCTTTTGATAGTTCATTTTATAATTTTAAATAACATCGTTTCTGCACTTTCTTTCAGTATGTTAAAAATGCATGCCCAGTTACTGAAAGCGAATAATGCAATGTCATTTGCATTATTTCGACAATGGCAATTTCGAGACAACAACACTCACCATTTGTTGACTATCTTGAAGAAAGAAGACCAACAGATTTTTCCATTTGATGTGTGTAACATAGATTGGCCAACATACTTCAAACATTACTACCAGGGAATACGACATTATCTACTCAAGGATAAAGTTAATTCTATGGTTGAATCTCGGGAGCGATATTACAGGTATGAGTTACTTTCTGCAAATAGAGAGCTTTTGCTGAAAGTGAGTAGTGAAAACTACAGTAGATACCATAACACATATATTCTCGCACTATTTCTAAATTTACAATTCTCGTAAATTCAGAGTTCAACGAAATTGAGATCAGCATCATTATTTTAGGCGTTTCTTGTTCAAATCAAGGAAAAATTCTATACTTGCTTTATCTTCAAGCAGAAATTATACGCATTTTTTCTCAAATCCTTGTTTATTACATTTTTAAAGATGGATTTTTAAAACATATTTTATAAAGGTAAACATTTTCTATCTTCTAATAGTAGTTATGAGTATGAAATGTTACATTTTGTTGTTATGAAATGTTACCTAAATACTTCTGGTCAAAGCTGCATTTCAATAACATCAACCATTCAAAAATGATAGGAGGCACTAAAGTTACGAGACTCACCTGTACACTCAAAAAACAGAATATTTTTTTGCGTAAGATAGGCATTTCGTAATGACACCATAGGGTCGTACTACATATGCATTCAAAAGGCAATGTATTGGATGATCTGCAGTTCTCAATATTTAATTTATGTGTAATTATCCTTGTTTTTATGTGTTCTGCAAATATTGTAACAGTTAAGAGTTTGTTTCTTTTGTATAATTTAGAAAGAGCTTTTTGTGACTAACGAAATAATTGAAAATATACACTGCAGGCGCTGCGTTTACATTTGTTTGGCCATTTTCAAGTGATACATTGATACAAGTAGCAGAAACTGCAATATTATGATATACGTTCCCGTTGCCAATAATGTGAAAAAGTATGTGCATTTTAGTTTTTCTTTGGTTTTCGCTTCTTCCTAAAAGTATAATATAAAGTAACTGTGCTACATCAGCACATATGTTTTCGCATTATTTGTAACTGCAATATTATACTACAACATCTGCAAAAAATCTGCAAATCTGTTCAACCAGCAAAATTGTTATCCACCGACTCGAACTAAGCTCTTATATGTTAACTTGCCATGTGCCTTTCCTTTACGGTCTGACGTAACAACTCGTGCCGACGCTTAAAATCAGATATTTTGTGAACCCAATGTTTTCAACGCTTCATACTGTAAGTATGAAGTTTTAACCGAGTCAGAAATGTTACGAACAAAGCCTATAAGTTTTGAAATATTACTCAATTTACTGAAAACGTTTAACTGAAAAAGAAAATCACACCTTATAGATAGGAATACTCCCGTTACGACAATGCACTTTGTTTAATCTAAACGGGCTTAGACGTCTCAGAGCTTCAACGTTTGTCCGTGCCTCGGACTGGGAGGTCATTGAGGTCGCGGTGCCCCGACGCTGACAGGACGTCAGACACTTGCTAGCTAGGCCGAGTTCAGCCTCTGTCTGGAGGAGACTTCTAGCGACCATCTGACGTGGTCAGTGGTTTCTCCGATTAACACCAGGCGAATGCTGGAGCATCCCCTTAACAAACGGGTCTCGGACTGCACGAAATATTTCCTTTCTCTTCCGCATTTCATACTCTCGCCTTACATAGGCCCATTTACATGCACTGCCCTACCGAATATGTATTGGGAATCCTGTAGCTTGTCCTGGGGCTCTGCCCCTCGGGTGGGAGTTACCATGTTGGGGCAAACCCTGTAGGTCGGTGACCAACCTCACCATCCTGCAGAGTAAGGGCACCACCACCTCGCTTGTTAAAAACATGCCATATACTAATGGGAATAGTGACCACAGCCGTTAAGGCACCCGGAAACACGACGTAACCAGTCATTCAATATTTCCACTTAAGGATACAAATTATTACGCGGTAAGTTGAAACGGAAATGTCCCCATGGGACGAGTTGAGATCGGGAATCTAAATATATTACTTTTATAAAATAGTTATATACACTCTACCATAAAGTGTATTTACTATAACTTTCATTTCCATGATTTCAAAAAAAAACAACTAATTAACATCTCATTTCTGTTTATTGATTATCAATGTTTGTTTCAGGTTAAAATTGATATACGTATATATACCATTTTTACTTATGGTATTTGCATTATTGTACCTTGTGTTAATATTGTAAATAGAAATCTATACTCTTAAAAAATGTATGCTTCTTGCGTGAACTATGCAATTTCGCCAGAGAAGATGATTTTAACTTCAACGACAATGTTCCAAGTGATCACGTTTTTTAAATCTTGTGTATATGTTTATACAAAATATTAAGAATAAATATTAAAACTGAATATGTTTTCAATTCTTTTAATATTTCGTCATGATGATTGGTGAAATATTAAGACTTATCGATCATGTAAAGGTAACGACATCAAACGTTTTGCCAAAGAACGTGTGGTGGGTAATTACATTGAACAAAATTCCACACGTGGTCTTCGCCTCTGATTGTTAAGCAACTCCTCACACACAGGTGTTCTGCAGGTTCCGTTTTGACGCTCACAAAGATATTTCATTTCCCCATCAATCATCATTACATGTAAAGTTGCCTTTAAGTCAAGGACAAATTTGACACGCGTAACTAAGTTACATGAAATTTCTCAGCACTTATTAATGAGCAAACATTCTTAGTCCTTTTATTGAGTAGCCGATATCTCTAAAATTACGAAATAATATATTGATATGATATAATTATTTGGAACAAATTTTCTAATGTGAAAATACGGAATTTTTTTCTTTTTATAAAGTTATACTTACCGATATTAAATAATTGCAAATAAATGTATCAGGATCAATTTGTGCTCATTTTATGATAGTACTGTAATGCGTATTAAATACTATTAAACAAATCAATCATAAATGAGGGATAATTGGGTCCTATAACTTAACTTAAAAGAAGTTCATATTCGTTTGAAATTATGTATTTGATTTTAATAGCAATTGAAAGAGTTCTGCGTACAGTCAATTTAAAATTCTTCAGATTGCCATATTGTCCCAGTATCTGTTGCTGTGTGACGATGATAAAGCTCACTTTTCATGTTGAGAAGATGAGAATACAGCGTATGGATACCTATATGCTAACCAAACGTTCGCGTGAACCCATGGCCATAAGACCAGGATGCTGTTGGTAGACCTTTGTTCGTAAAGAGCTGTTGTGACAAAGTACATCACAATTTAATGATATTGTCGCTATTTGGACTATAATACACACTGCTGACTGTAAATTATTTTTCGTGTAAGAACAAAATTTGACTCCTACAATAATGTAACACCCTACCCCCTTTTTATTATCTTTATTTACTTTGATCTGGTAGGGCTGGCTGGTATTGTGCCAACTCTCCGTAGAGAGGCGGGTAAATTCCAGGGTAACCAGACTCACCTGTTCCTATGGTTCACTGTCTGCAGCGTCCTCCGCGATCTCTCCCATCGAGATGCTCAATCCGTTTGCTCCATCGGCGGTCTCCCCATGTGATTGTCAAACCGTCCTCCACGATCTCTCCCATCGGAATGCTCAATGCGTTGCTCACTCGGCGGTCTCTCCCCATCGCAATACTCAACCGGCTTCCAGCGATCTCTCCATCGAGTGCTCAATTGCTTGCTCACTCGGCGGTCTCTCCCATCGGAATACTCAAACCGTCCTCCGCGAATCTCTCCCATCGGAAGCGTAATCCGTTGCCACTCGGCGGTCTCTCCACTCGGAGATACTCAACCGTCCTCCGCGATCTCCCCATCGGAATGCTCAATCCGTTGCTACTCGCGGTCTCCGCCATGTGATTGCTCAACCGTCCTCCAAGATCTCTCCCATCGGAATGCTCAATGCGTTGCTCACTCGGCGGTCTCTCCCATTCGGAATATGCAACCGTCCCCGAGATCTCTCCAATCGAAATGACTCAATCCGGTTGCCTCACTCGGCGGCCTCCCCATATGATTGCTCAACCGCCTTCCGCGATCTCTCCCATCGGAATGCTCAATCGTTGCTCAGTCGCGGTCTCTCCCATCGGAATACTCAACCGTCCTCCGAAACCCCTCAATCGAATGCTCAATCCGTTGCTCACTCGGCGGTCTCCCCCATGTGATTGCTCAACCGTCCTCACGTCTCTCCCATCGGAATGCTCAATGCGTTGCTCACTCGGCGGTCTCTCCCATCGCAATACTCAACCGTCTTCCGCGATCTCTCCCATCGGAATGCTCAATGCGTTGCTCACTCGCGGTCTCTCCCATCGGAATACTCAACCGGCTTCCGCGATCTCTCCCATCGGGGAGCTCAATCTGTTGCTCACTCGCGTCTCTCCCATCGGAATACTCAACGTCCTCCGCGATCTCTCCCATCGGAATGGTCAATCCGTTGCTCACTCGGCGGTCTCCGCATGTTGCTCAACCGTCCTCCAGATCTCTCCCATCGGAATGCCAATGCGTTGCTCACTCCGCGTCTCTCCCATCGGAATACTCAACCGTCCTCCGAGATCTCTCCAATCGGAATGCTCAATCCGTTGCTCACTCGGCGTTCCCCCATGTGATTGCTCAACCGTCCTCCACGATCTCTCCCATCGGAATGCTCAATGCGTTGCTCACTCGGCGTCTCTCCCATCGGATACTCAACCGTCCTCCGAGATCTCTCCAATCGGAATGCTCAATCCGTTGCTCACTCGGCGGTCTCCCCCATGTGATTGCTCAACCGTCCTCACGATCTCTCCCATCGAATGCTCAATGCGTTGCTCACTCGGCGGTCTCTCCCATCGGAAACTCACCGTCTCCGCGATCTCTCCCATCGGGAATTAATCGAGCGGGAGGCTCTCGCAGTTGCCGCAGGTTCGCGAGATCACGTGGTCCCCCCCGCTCAGTTTTCAACGATTGGCTCTTTCAAACCACGCGGATGCGCTACATAATCGAGGTGCAATCACGAATGGTTGGCGCCGCGGATTCGGATGAAATCTTTTCCCCCGTAGTTCTCGGAAACCTTGGTGGGTGAGTTCCGACACGTGTATGAATACCAGGCTGTCGGGGTGAATACCAGGTCGCCGCGTAGCGCGCAGATATTTAAAGCACTAATCTTATTTAATTTCACAATTGTGTTTTTCATCTGACTTGATTTTAAAATTATTTCAAAATTATTATTGTAACATTTTATTCATTTAACCTCTAATGTTCTCTATTTATAAATTACTTTAAATAACGTTTGCTTTCCACTAACTACTTACAACTGTAGATTACATTAAATTTAAATTTAAATAACATTACATTTTTGTAATTCTACTTTTAACAATTACTCCTGTATATTTGTGACATGGGATCAGGTGGAAGAGCGGGCCTGATGGCCGCGCCTCGCCATATTAATAAAGGCATATCATTAATTTTATTATTATTATTATTATTATTATTATTATTATTATTATTATTAATTATTATTATTATGTCTTAGCATTATTCACAGTATCTATGGTCGGTATGTCAACCACACACAGGTATGATGACAGGTGTGTGGTTGCTTTACTGAAGGTTCAGATGGCTTCTGACAATACGGCATGTATTCAAAATTACAGTCTTTTGCATATTATATACATTCCTGGTATCCAAGTGAACACACTCCAGTGCCCGAAGTGTCATTTTCGGGGAATCACTCCCGTAGCTGAATATTATTATAGCACAGTCGTCACTTTACTGAAGTTCCACTGAGTTGCGACTTCATAGGCGGAGATTGGTATATACTTCTGGATCTTCTCTTTGATATTTTCCCGATATGTTGTCGGTATTGGGTTTGAGTATATCGATAAGGAAAACTTGCTGTTGGTTTCTACAATGTACGTTATATCTGGTCTATTGCCGCCGACATGTCTGTCAGTGATAATGGAACGATCCATAGAGTGTGTGCTCACTACTTTCAAGCACATTCTTAGCACATATTTATAATACGGCACGGAATGGGCGAGTAAGCCCGTTCTTAACGCCAATAATTGTGTACCTGCTTCGCCACTCTCATGCCTTGCTTTTTTATTCACCTGTGCGTGGCTGCTACGATCCGACTTGTCACGTGTTGATAGTTTTCGCTTGCAGCCTCAATCTTCTACACGAGTCGGAATGATGGTAGATCTCTTCAGAATGTGTTTTCTAGTTGTTCAATGTTAGGTACCACTTAGTCACTGGATAGTATCATGAAGGCTTCTGTCTCCGGAAGAGATCCCCGTGCTGGAACCCATGCGTGCGACCAAGTACATGTCGACTTCTGGTTTTACTCAGCTAGTCGAGGTACCTTCCATGCAGTGCCTTCGCTTTCCATAAAGGTTTATCTTCTCTTCCGTTTCAATGATTGGTATTGAACAGGCGGATCAGCTTTTTCAAGTTTCAGGAACTATAGTTATCAACTGCGCTCACTGCTTGCCTGAACTCTCCCACAATGTTCCAAGAAGTAGCTCTGAGTGAAGCACATTTAGAGAGCTGTGTAGATTTAATGAGATCTCCAATATTCGCCTCCTTGCGACCTTGGAAGGGTAAAACGCTCAGTACTTGAATGGGGATGATTGTTTCGTGTGTATGAGTCAAGGCGGTTCGAGTTGTCTCTGGAGTTGTCGGAGGTCGGTTATGACTCCATTTAATAAGCAAAGAGTATGTCAGCACTGGAAAACAATGAATGATGGTGCACGAAGGTTTTAGCAAGAGAGTTGGTTTTTAAGAGCCCAATGCAATCGTTAACACTCTTCATGTTGTTAGTATGTTCTTAGTAAAGTGTGTTTGATTCGGAGTGACGATTGGAAACTACCAAGTAATTTGTAAGTTTCTGGGTTCATGAAGGTAATCTTGGTCTATTATCAGTTTCCAAATTTTATAACTTGCATTATGACACGGATATTCACTCTCTGCACTTATCAAACCGAATTTCATCTTAATGTCGTCAGTGAACTTCTCCAGTTACGTTTTTAGTCTTGCCGCATAGACTCTCAGTGTCTGCATAGAGCTCAGGTCCATCATGTAAAGGAGATGTGGGACACGAAGAAGAGTTGATTTCCCTTTTTAAGAAAAGGCATTCAAATTAGATGAATTAAGTAGGTAGAGAGCGGATGCAGGCTAAACAGACATTATTATATTATTATTATTATATATTATTATTATTATTATTATTTTGACGGTTCCGAAGTCGCTCTCTGCTGCATGGTCTGCCCGGCCGCGCCAGGCACCCACACCCAAGCGAACCAAACTCTTTTCGGCCGCTCGGCGGCGTCCGTTCGCATGCAGGTAGCGAAAAATGCTCATTTCCTGAGCCCTCAACTTCGGGAGCTCCAACGTTATTTAATATATAATTTAAAACACAGCGAAATCTGACGCTTGCTACCGTCCCAATACTATAAATTGAAGCACATTACGATAATCAATCAATGAATAACGTTTTAAAATTTGTAAGGTCGCATTGACGAGGTCATTGACGACTTCTCTAAAATTAACTGTAGCTAACGAAATGTATTAAAATAAGCAATACTAGTTGTAACAATAATAATTCAGTTCGTCTTTGTTATATTTCAAAAATCTTGACTTGTACCAAAACTATATCAAAGTAGTCAAAACGCCGGGAGAGAAACAAAAATTCAAATTAAAGAAACCACCCACTAGTAGAAGCTAAAACATGTTGCTGATTCACCAGAGTCCGGAAAGAGCTAGTGAATGTAAAGACGATCGGAGTGACAGGTACTGATCCAGTAATTGCACTACTCGCATAACTCATGATACACCCCCAAGGCTAGTCTGTCTCTTAACGCGCCGGCTAGTTCATTTTATATCCGGCGCCGCTGCCTGTCCAGACTCACTCGGCTCTGATGGAGCGCGTGCAGCATCTTTACTTCAATTACCAATTGAAAAATTCTTAAACGGAGCGTCAAAAATACAAATATCATTTTAATTCAAACGTTTAAACGAGATCAGCTTTCAGCCATCGTACTCAGTTCTATCTATATGTACCAACGATGCGCTATTCGTATTTTAGCCGTAAGTAAAATTATTAGTTTTTATTAACGCGAACGAACTGCGGCCGTCATTATTGCCTTAGTGGTGCGCTACATCAGTGTTGCAACACAAAACAATGACCGCTAATTAGTTTGGGATACATGTTGAAAATTAGTATTGTTGATACCATGGAAAGAAAATGAAAATTGATACAAAATTAAGAAATTAAATATAATTCTGTTATATTCATCAAAACTACTCGGTTTTACGCGCGATACCTTTCATTCCCACTTATTACGCAAAACAAAATCATATATTTGTTTTTACATTTAACTCGATTAAAGATAGCAATTTAAAATAGATTTTCAATAAATTATAAAAGATTGATTTGTAAACGTATAACAATAGTTCTAATGTAATAAATGAACAAAGAATTATGAAATAATATAATGTGGTGTCATGCAGGGTGCAATAAAACATAGACGAGAGTGGGTTTAACTTATTGCTATTTTTTTAAAAATGAATCCACCACCGAAAGAAACCTTATCTATAATATTTACATAATCGAAATAAATCGACCCCACTACAAGAAGTAATTTTCATTCTACGGCTACCACACTCTCTACTTCATTATCGAATACATCCGATCGTGTAAAGCACCGAAGAATCATTACACGACTCGTCCCTTGGGTCTAACTACAGGGAGGCGTCACTTAATAGGCAGGAAAACGTCCTTATTGGAAAGTAATGGTGGGGGATGACCAGAGAGCGTTGGGTGACACGGAGAGACGGGAGGTAGGTCCGCCATTATCACCCACCCTGGTAAGTAGCGCTGTACAGGGGCTTTTGCGAACTAATTTTAAGAACAGAAAGTTTGATTTTGTTCGTTATACAACAGTTTCGCTTGGTGTTCGCTTTCGCTACACTTTTGCCTAAGAGAGGTTGGTTATTTTGGTGGTTTTGTAATTTTGAAGAACAATGCCGAAATAAAGGCGTTGTTGGGTTCTCAATTGCCATAATAGCCGAAGGAGAGATGCGGGAAAAAAGGCTTGTGTTCTTTTCCAAGGGATCCTAAACGGTAAGTGAAATTAAATAATTGGCATGATTCGTTTCGAATGGTATCAATATTTTTATGTCTTTATTGGCAAATAACCCGTGGCTAATTTAAATAACATCAAATTTGCTAACGTTGACTAACTAAATAATTTTCACAATTAATAACTATGACTCTTTAACAGTTCTTCAAATAACAAAATCAATATAATCAAAATAACAATTCTTTAACAGTTCCACTGGTTATCAAATAACATTCCGCAATTTATATAAAAAATTGTCTTGGCTATTTTGTTCTTAATGTATTGAAAACAATATTTAAAACATACATGGTTATCTGTAATATCTGCAAGATATTTGTATATCCTAACCCATTTCAAATTTTCACTGTTAATTTCAATTGATTGTCTTGATTCTACTTCTTTCCTAAATTTATCTTGCCCTATAACCATACATTTTGTTTTGCGAACATAAACACTCAAAAATAGCATGTTCAATCTTTCATTAACCAAAGTTAATTCTCTATTAGTATAATATTATTCCCCTAATGTTCTATATAGTGTTATTTTTGTTTGCAATAACATGAAATTTAATATTTGTTTTACTTTACAATTTATATATTACAAATTTCCTGATAGGTTTATGAAATGGCTGATGGGAATTATGACAAAAACCTAGTTTCTTCACTATGGAGGGCATTAACAAGTGTGTGTGTGTGTTTTCTTTTCTTTTTTTACGGGGGCAGGGGAAAATCTTCTAAAGACACAGCGGGGCCCGCAACCCGCAGGTGTGGGATTATAGCTATGCCTACTACTAAAAACTCCTTTCTCTCTATTCTTCCTCGGAACGCCGCAGCATTGGCATCGCGAGAAGGAAGGATGGGCTTTTCGCACGTCACCGAAATATGGAGGGGTCTTCTTACGTAACTGTTCGGGCGGGAGCGTCTTAGGCCTTTGCGGCATAGGTGGCTACCGGCATCAATACTTTCTGTATCAGCACTAGTGACGAGGTCTAGGGGTCATTCCTCTTGGAGAGTCTGTGAAGTTTCCTGAGGTGTGTGTGTGTGTGTGTGTGTGTGCGCGCGCATGACCTGATGAGTACAGAGATCTTGTTTTATGAAGATGGACAGAACTACATATCTTCAATAACGCTTCTTTTTCTATTACAGACGGCTCCGTACCTGCTGGAAAAGAGAGTACAGGACGTGCTGGAAGTGGAATTCATTCTAGAAATGATATGAAGTATAATACTGTCAATTTTGGTAATTTCTTACTATTACAAGTGGTAATTTTGTATTTCAAGCGGTAAGCCATTGTATATACAGTGTTGTTCATGGTCCATTCAGATCCATAATTGTCTGTTTAGAATGACGGTTTCCACAGGTTTTAAACCTAATTAGAATCAGTGTGAAATACATTCTTCCACCTTCCACCAACTGGACTATGAGCTGTTGTGGGAGGGTCAAAGTGTGAGTTGAGTGCATGTAGTTGGAGACAGGGATAATGATTTGTTCCAAAATTGTTACTACAACAAATGTTATAAGAATTGATACAAATCGTGTGAAAAAAGATGGGAATATGTTTGTGTGTGAAGTAAGTCGTGTATGTAAATCGGCATGCCATGAATTCTGAATTTCAAAAGAAATCTATCCTATCGTCTGGTACGGTCATGTTATGCGAATGACAGACGAAAGATGGCCAAAACGAGTCCTGAAATGGGTGCCGACAGAAAGACAGAAGAGAGGAAGACCCAGACTTGCATGGCAACAAGAGAGAGCAAGAGGCTATGACGGCAAGAGAAATGCAAGATGATCTATGGTTCAATAGAGAGGCATAGAGACTGAGAGCGGAGAAACAGTGACAGCTGAAGAGCAACTCCGTACAATATAAATGTAAATAATTAAATAACATCCAAAATGGACACGGTGATTTTCTTTTTCATGAAGGTGATATGTAACCAATGGTTGTATATTATAGGTGTTAGCATGATACATATTCTGATTTTTGTGTTTTACGTAATATTTCTGAACAAGAAAATTATCTTAAGTGTGTAATGCATAAGAATCTGAAAAAATTGGCATTTTGAATGATAAAAATTTCATTGTTGGTGGAGCTGTTAACTTTTAATCCAAAGAGATTTTTAAGGTTTTACTTTTCATGTTCACATTATAGAATATTGTATGATAAGCTGTTTACGTTGGTTACATTGAATGTTTCACAGCAGTAACATGAGTTTCACATCGACCAGTGTATATCCCCTTATTCCAAATAATAGGATTTCTTTTGGTATATTCATACTATATTGGTACTCACACATTTTTAATTAAGAATTTTAAGAAAAATTGTTAATTTGAGATCTGTAACAGACTTATTCAAAATTCATATCTATTTTAAATTGTACATTATTAACTTGTTTTATATCAATAATAAATGTTTTTGTAAACTTATTCAATATCAATAATATTAAATAGTAAACTTATTTAATGTCAGTAATTTTATATACACATATTTATATATTGTGTATCTTAATATACATAGTAGAGGATTTAATTGACTAAATTGTTTTTGTGGACACAATTGTGCAAATGAAAGTGTCGTATTCATTTATAAAAATTAACAATAGTTTTTATTTGTATCATAACACTGCAGTTTAAGTTTGGATTACTTAAAATTCCACAAACATGTATTGATGTCTGATATGTTGTTTTGATAATAAGACAATATCAAAAAAGTATTGGTCACTAGGTGTATTTTGACTATTTTCTAAGTTCATGAACTCAATATTAATGTGTTCGGTCAACAGTAAAGAAAGTTGATTTGTATATATTATGGCATATACTGGTTTTGTAAAAATTGTTTACATTGTGTATGATGTGCCTGTGTGTATATATTGTGTATATATGTTTATTGTCTACTGTACATTCACATAATTTAGAAATAAATAGCGTACATGCAATATTTTTTTATTTTGCACTTCCGTGCCCAAAATCTCCTTTACTGACTTTGAATTCTAATTTATTCATTATTAGTTGTATCAGAGAGTATATTTTATATTATATTTATTATATATATAATATATATATATATATATATAGAGAGAGAGAGAGAGAGAGAGAGAGAGAGAGAGAGAGAGAGATTGAAAATTTGCTAGATAATATAATTTCAAATGGCCCGGCTTACGTCCGTCCTCAATTTCAATTGGTAGACTGCGTTTCGACGCTTATTGGCTAGCGGTGGACGAAAATGGCTGCTTCTTTCTGATTTGTTGTTTCTGTTGGAGTGGGAGATTCGAATTTAATAATAATAATAATAATAATAATAATAATAATAAATTGACTATTTTTTTCAAATATTGCTAATCTTGCGATATTTAAATTTTTTAATTTATTTTTATTTTATAATAAGCGTTTACTCATTTTTCTACTATTTATAGTTAAAATGGCAGGAAGGGATTCTGGAACTCAAGAAAACGTGGGCAGATAATATTTTCCTCCTTCCTCATATACAGTTTTTACTATTTTTTGACTGAATAAATCTAATCTAATTTCTCCTCTCCACGAACATAAGGGTTCTCCGTTTAACATTGAGTACCGTCTCTAGTATATACACTCTAAGTACCTCACGACGAAGTCCATTGCCGGCACCGTACCCGTCGCGCTGCCTCAGATCCGCACAGCTCGACTCCCCGAAGGGATAAGGGCCCGGTGATGCGTCGCTGCCGCCTAGCTGGGCTGACGGCGCCCTCCACCTCTTCACTGGGAGTTCACGCTATTTCTCATCCTGACGCCCCACCCTTAACCCAAGGGTTCTGCCATGCGGCGAGAACATGGTCACCTGCACCTACACGACGCTACAATACAAATTCTAAACGAAGCATCATGCTGGAAATACCTCTATTACGTAAACGAACTAAGTCAATGGGGAGAGAGTTATGTTTGGCACGAAATTACACAAAAGTACCCTGGTTTCAAAACAAATTACACTACCTTATTTGCAGATGATTATAACGAATAAATTTAATTCGAAAGAAGAGTAACTTCACAATTGTAGTTGTAAAAAGTGGCCGAACATTTTTTAATTTTCGAAAAATCATGTATGTCAACGAAAAAATTAGGTAGTTACCGTTCTCTTAAGCGTCCTTTAGGCCCAATTAAATTAAAAATTTGCTGTTTAAAAAATGGTTTCAAGAAAATAAGAATTCTCTATTTTTGACACAAAATTTTGCAAAAAAAACCAACATGTTTGAAAAATAGTACAAGATTTTTTTGAAGATCCGTTTTGACGAACATATTTCAGTAAGAAAAATTTTGTATCTTCACAATTGTAGTTGTAGGAAGATGCCGAAAAGAGTGTTAATTTTTTCAATCGTTGAAAAATCAGTTTTCAACCAAAAGATCTGCACCATTTTCTTAAACGTCCTTCAGACTATTCAACAACAAAATTTCATCAGAAACGGTTGAGCGTTTCGCCAGCCAATACGACGGGACACCCATATGCACTTAATTCTTTTCAAACAGAAATTTCGTAAAAACTACTAACTTTTAAAAAAAAATGCATATGATTTTTTTAAGAGCTAAATTTGTAGAACTGACTTGGTATGAGTCAAAAATCTCTATCTTCAATTTTGTAGTTTAGAATTTCTTTTTTCAATTTTCGAAAAAAAACGAGCAATCCCCGACAATGAAACTAGCCCCATATTTTTTATTATCCCATATTACTAGGGCTGTAATTTATATGCAATAAAACTACGAAATATGCGCAAATATGTAAATTTATTTGATAATATATGCAATTAAAAAGGAAATACGTTATTCCATTTCAACGGATTCGGCAGCATATCGGGCTATATGATTAATAGATACTGCCGGCAGGAGTTAGAGCGGATCATCTGCAAACGGATTGCAGTCTACACGGAGGAACCACACGGACTGTCCGATATTCAATATGGCTTGAGAAAGGTCAGATCCACAGTAGACAAATTAGGGTTGCCATGGACATTGCCCGCAAGGCGTTTGAGGCTGAACGATGGAGAAGAGGCCTTAAAAAGTATTGCCTCGACGTTAGGAACGCATTTAATACGGAGAGGAGAAGTTACATCCTTGCTGCGTTAAAAACCCTGGGAGTTACATTATAAAACCAGGGAAAAACTGCGTTAAAAACCTGAGAATTATAGTTTGAAAATAGTCAGAGGCAACTTTGAGGAAAAAACCTTACCGAACGACACAGAGTCCGAAGTAAAGACCAAATGGTATTTCGAGCGGTGTTCCTCTAGGCTTGGTACTTGGCCCGCTGGTTTGGAATATTATAAACGACTCCGTTTTGAATCTCCACCTGCCGGAAGGCGCAAGAACTATTGGATTTACTGACGATATTGCGGTGGCAGTGGTCGGCAAATATTCTGAAGAGATCACGCACGTTGCAAACGAGGCTGTGGCTGCGATTCAGCGGGGGCTAACGTCAGTGGGGGTCCAGAGACTGCCTTGGTGACAAGCAAAGGGAAGAAGGTTAATACTCGTAATGCACGGGGTGGTAAAATAGCCTCCCAGCTGTCACTAAGATACTTAGCTGTCCAGATTGACGCGAGACTGCACTTCGACGAGCACTTGCGTATAGTCTGCCAGAAAGCGTCCCGCATGCCTCCGCTTTGGCACGAATTATGCCTATCATTGGGTTCCAGGGCAAACGTAGTCGTAGGCTACTGTCTAGCGCTGTCTATAACTCTATTCTGCTCTACATTGCTGCCATTTGGGCTGATGCCTTTCGGATCTGGTCGTACGCCCACGGTGTGAGGTCAGTGTATAGAAGGTACGCCTTGAGGGTGAACAGGGCGTTTCGCACAGTTACGTATGACTGTGTGTGTAACAGTTGACATGCCCTACAGACCTCGTGGCACAAGAAAAGGCCAGGCTACTGACGTAAGTGAGAGGGAGCTACAATTAAGAGCGTCATCATGAAGGAAGGGAGGGACATACAATGGCCTAGTGAAGACGGCGATGGGTTGTATCATTAACTGATAAATAGACAGTTCGTCTTATTCCAGACGTAACGATGTGAACACAAAGGAAACACGGAGATATGGATCATTATTTGACCTAGTTGTTAACAGGGCATGGGAGCTACCGTGCATATCAACTCTGTTTCCGGTTGGGCGATGACTCCTCTTGTCTAACCTGTGACCCTTTGGTTGAAGATGTGGAGCACCTATTGATGGTAGATCTATTTAACTGCCCTGTTGCGCCTTCTGTAACTGCCCCGCTTTAACTGCTTGGGTGAAGAGGGGAAGGAACTCCACCGAGTCCTCATTCAGGGAGTGACTTCTGATGCCATCGTCTCTAGGATGCTGGTAGTCCAAGAGAAATGGAGTGCGGAAACCAGCTACGCCACAATAGTTTTAAAGAAGCTTCGGATAAAAGAACGTCTGCGAAGGAGTATCCCGTGACATCTGTTGGCGTAGAGCGATAACCCGATCGCATTACAGTGCATGATGGCCGTTCCGCGGGAAGGGAATCGGAAGAAGGGACACAGGCTTCCTGTGAATCCCACAGGCTGATGTGTATGGCACCGCAGTGCCTTTGGAAGATTTTCACCTACTTTCATAATAAAACACAGACGGACAGACAAACACAGACACACACAGGCAGACAGATACAGACATACAGACAGACACACACACACACACACAGAAGGTCACACACAGACAGACACACTAGACACACACAGTCACACTCAGACAGACAGACACACAGACAGATAGACAGACACAGACAGACAGGTAGGTACAGACCGGCCGACACATACAGACACAGACAGATAGGTACAGAGAGACACGGTCCGATAGACGTAGTCAGACAGACACAGACATAGACAAACAGACTGATACAGACAGACACGGTACGACAGACAGCCACGGATAGACAGAAAGACACGAACGCACAGACAAACGCAGACTCACACACAGACAAATTGACATACATACAGACACACATACAAACATTTTTAAAAAACACTTTTTAGTGTCAGGGGACCCTCAAAACCTTTTTCCATTGAATTCTCGAAATCGATTTTCCGCAGTATTACGTTACTTTTGCCATATTAAGTAAAACGTATGTATACGGAAATCAAAAGCTAGAAAGTAAAAAATGAATTAATATTGCTATTTTCAACAGGTAATTATAAATAAAATAATTTAATTATTTTTCATATCATTCATTTAATTGTTCTCGTAGCCCGTAGTTGGTGAAAAATCAGTATGAATTTCATTTATTTCAAGCAAAGAATAAGCAAAAAGCACTTTAAAAAAGTATACAAACTTTTTTTTAAAGAAAGAACTTTCTTACAAGAGACTTTGTCTGTGTCAGAAAGGTATATCTTTAATTATGTAGTTTAATTTTTTTAATTTAAAAGAACTTACCCGAAACTGGGGCTACCACCATATTTTTTACCATCTCTTATTACATAAGAGAAGAAAATTTAAAGAAAGAATTTGAAAAAAATCTTATACTTCATGTAAAAATGACGGCAATCTACTTGTTTTCAAAAAAAGATCATGGAAGTTAATAAACAGACTACGTGATTAATAGAGGCATAAAAATGATGTTTTTTACTACTAGAAATATGACAAAAAAATTGCAATTAACCGAGATATTGGTCATTAAAGATGCTCACTCTGTGATCAAATGTTTAATATGATGTTTTAGAATGAAGAATAAAATATCGTTTTGTATTACTAGCAAAGCCAAGGATTGTCATATGTACCAATAGCATTATCAAGGTGATTGCTCTTGAAAAGAATCCCTAGTCCCCAACAGACATTCATTAACATTTCCAAAAGCGGAAAGGAAATAATATGGGACAAATAATTAAAAAGATAGGTTTGGACACAGTATATACGATTATTTCTTCGTGCTCATAATCACCGCCATTTCATAATATGAGCAATGTACTTATTTAAAGATCCGTTACTTCAAGGAAGGCGATTGGCATTTCATGAAGGGAAAAATATCTCATATTATTGTATACGTGCTTCTTATTCACGTAGAATTTCTTTTGTCCCGCTCGGTTGGGCAACACATTTTGTGTTACCTACATTAACACTGAAATGTTATTAAATTAAACTTATTTTATCATGTCTCAAGGCACTAGCACCTATTTGTAACGTTTTTATGACTTCGCCTAATTAATCTTCGCTCTGCTTATGCCCCTACAATTACCAATAGTCAGGCTAGCTTCTGTTTTTCCCTTAAAATCTTGCATGAAATCGACATTAAGTTCAGCTTACCAAATCTTGACACAGCGGAATGTGTGACAGTACAGGTATCAGCGTTTTCTTGAAAGCTTTCTATGCAATTTATTGTGTACTGAATTGACGGCAGTCTCGCATGAAATATCCAGTCCTTCCTTTCAACCAAATATTAACATTCATTTGGCAAAAATTCTAATAACAAGGCTACCGGCAGCTCGTTATTGGTTAATGATCTACCGGATTCGAAAACTCTGTTACACCGCAACGGCTTTGATGAAGTTCGTAAGCTTACGGAATGTTTCCTTCTCGGTTGATTCCGATGCCTCCGTCCCTCCAAAAGGGGAGGTTCTGGGTCTCTTTATATAATTTGTGAAGGCCCTAGGTCCTCCAGTGGTGGTGGTTTAATGAACCTTTGTCCCTGAATAATCTAATAAATGTTCCCGAATGCTGCAATATTTACATCCTACTTCGAACGAAAATCCCATAAATCTGCTTTATATAATCGCGTCGCGGGACTCTTCCCTTACTAGCTTCGGTGAAACTCTATTCGCGACTACTATTTTCCTTTAGATTTGCATTCTTATAACGATGAACTTAACGCTATGACACATCTCGCACTGGAATCTCAAATTTTAGTCTATATATTTTTTAAGTGGAAAATTCCTACACGCAATTTAAATGTAACATCATTAAAAAATGCAACCATTTACCTACTGGACTGGACCTGATTCAATTACAGATATCATTTTCAGCCTCAAACGGGTATGTATTCTTATGGCAAAATTTAAGTTTACTTGCTTATAATGTCGGGCCCTTAAACTTTGTTGGTTCCTGAACCTAAGCCAAAAACTTAGATTCCTTGTGAATATCCTCTTTGATGTGAAACTCTCTTATAATACTCTGTTGTTATTATTTTTTTCCAGGTCCGCTTTTGAATCTTTCCCCTTGGTCTGGTTTTTTGTGTACACACGTGTTGAGAGGCCCTAAAGTTATGTATTATATACTCAGGAACTGAGGAATTTATCATCTTTTTACAACAGGGACTCACATATATAAGATTTCTCGCTTCAAGAAAAAAT
>BOPP01000014.1:15998223-16014326 GCA_017312745.1 Gryllus bimaculatus | reverse complement strand
TCTGCAATTCTCTAAGCAACTCTGTATACTCAGAAATGTTGTTAAAGGCATCATAATTTTAGTACATTTGTTTTTAACTGTTTAACTATCGACAGAAAAGCTTTAACAACCTCTTGATTATGACTTTCCTCTATCTTAGATTAGTTACTGAAAAACGAGTGCTGAATTCTGATATAAATTAAATAAATTCTACTGATACTTAGTATAGTATATTTGTTATTGTCATGAATTATTGTCTATTGTATAGCAATGAATTTCAGGTAGTTTTCATACTCACCATTGCTTCTTTCCAATTCAAGTAACTGAAGCAGTCTATTCCGTAGGCCAGCATTTTCCAGGAAGAACATTTGAGAGGAAGTAAAGGATCTATTACTTTGCTCACGAAAACGAGGATAGACAGAACTTGTTTCGACGGGCTTTTTGGTGATAGCTAAAATGGAACAATGAAAATGTAAACTCAGCCCATGTAATGGGATTGCAGTTTCACCCACTACAGCAGTATACACTTGAATGTTGGAGTTTGTCCTGAGGTGTTGGATGCCCGCCAAGCAGCACATAAATAAGAATTGATTCCAATATCTGCTGTATCATATCACAATCATAACCACTCCACATTGAACATGATACATTCTTTAAGATGCCGGCCACAAATATATTGGGACCGTTCCAGCTGTCAGTCCAGCCAGGCACAGGTTCTTGAACTTGAAGATATCGACTATAATAATTCACAGTCATATCCCATGATTAATTCAGAGAAAATCTAATAAGTGATATAAGTCTTAGGATTTCGTTTGTATTCGCGAACTTACCACCAATTGACGGCAACAATGGCATATAGGAAAGTTTTGTGTGATATTTCTGCAGAACATCCTCGGCAAGAAGCCTTCGTAAAGGTGTACGTATTTGACGTCCGTCAAAGTCTTAAATATAAGAACCCACTGCACAAAATTAAAAGGATAAATAGACATTTTTGATTGAATGTAAAAAAACATTTCTCTCAATGTTCTTTACGTTAAAAAAATGTAGTTTCACCAATATGCGTTGGAAAATAAATAATTTACAGTCATGCCTACAAGTACGTGAAGAGTCATACATGTGATATTATGTAATAAATATTTCGTACATGTGTAAAAAAAATGTTATCAAAACGGCTCTCATGTTATGCTACAAGTGCATTATACCCATTCAGGTTCAAAGACAGAAATGGAATCTTTTTGTTAAGCATTTTGCTGAAGTACTTGGAAATTAGATTAAAATACCAAATACCAATTAGTTTTTTAAAAAATAAATTTGTTCTCTCATTTTAAGCCTCGATTTTGAAAAATCCTTTGCAGCAAGAAAAATTTTAATTTAAAATGCATAGAAGTACGAAACGAGTTTTACGACGCCCATAAATGCGCGCTAGAACAATTACTCTCCTCGCTTGTTAGCTTACGGTAAAATTAAGAATTCCCAGTTAATAGGTCTTAAGGAACTCTGCACGGGTAATGCGGTCAAGTCACGCCATCTGCTGAAAGCTTGTCAGGCCATCGACCGTGGCCAGAACCATCAAGCTCCTCACACAGCAATGAATTTAATTGAATAAATGCGTTACTTTTACGTGGGAGAAATGAGGCTTGTCACGTGTTTGCTGGGTGGTGAGGAGCAAAACTGAAGTGCTTTCCGCGAGACAGTTTCAATTTGTTTGGTCAGCGATGTCGCGTGCGAGTCCGCAGTCCATGAGATCCATTCATAGTCAACATGCTATGCGCAATATAACGACCTCCCTGAGGAGGTCGGGAATGGCGAACCGAAACGTCCGGTCACCTTCCGCCATGGCCGCGGCGTCACCGGGAGCAGCCTAGTAAATACTGACCTTTAACAGAATATTTTTAAAAGACCATGAAATACGTTTCGTTAAGAACTTCCCCTTTTACGCTTCATATGGAAATGATGAAATACCCTATGGGAATGTCTTATAACAACATTATAACGCTAAACAATTATGTTCATAATGTTACGCTTTTTTCAGATTCTTTTGAATTTCAGTCAGCAATCATCAGCTCGATGCATGCAAGTTTTGCAAATGTGCATTCCCGTCCTGAGATATGGCATAATATTCTGGGGAAACTCATGACTACCTGACCTTAAGACAGAAAAAAAATTCGAATTAATGAAAAATGCAATTCCGCGTAAATCCCTCGTCAGCCTCCTTCATTAAGTTTTGGATCTTATCTCTGTCTTCCTACCTTTACGAAGTCTACGAAATATTTGTCAGTCAGTGACTTACTTCAATCAAGTGGGCAACAAAATTTTGTCAATGTCAATAGTTGAATATTTATAACTACAGTCCACGTCGTAAAAATCACGTTCAAGGTCAGTAAAAGCTTCACTACCAGAAATCCACATACATGTAGTTATTTTACAAAGCACTGCCAGTAAAAAAATGAAATAAACAATTGAAATTCACAAATTACGATAAAAGTAAAATCTCTTCTGCTGCATAAACTGTTTCTATACAATTAGAGACACACTGATTACAAAAAGAAAACTAATGTTTATTTTAACAAAACAGTGATATAAATATTATATTAGCCTACATTGTATGTAATTTTTTAATGTCTTAATATACTTGCAACAAATTACGTACTAAGATTCCAGGCCAATGACCCCACTCAATCAGGTTTTTGTCCAGTTCTTTGATTCGTTGAGCATATCTGATACGAAGAATGAATGATTGGTCGATTGGAAAAGAATGCTAGAACAATATCATGCAATCCTTTACGATACAATAGCGATTTCTAAACTCCAAAACAAAAATTGTCTCAGTTTTAAAACATCTGCAAATCTCAGCCGCCTTTTTTAAAATTTATTTATGTTTATTTATTTTACTCATACTCACCAATTCAACTATTTACAGTTAAAAATTATGGGAAAGGTTCTGGAACTCAAGAAAACGTGCGCAGATGATGTTCTCCCCCATATATACAATACAATTTTTAAACCACAAAAAATATAATCTAACCTATAAGAAAGAGAAAGGGTCGTTTTAACATGCGAAAGGTTTTCGCGCCGTTACGCCTACTCAGAAGAGTAAAACCTGCTCTCCTATGAAACTTTTTTGACACCTTTTGGAGCCCTTTTTGAGAAAACGTCGTTTAAGCGTTTTATAACTGCGAATTTCAAGCCCTTTTAAGAAATAAACATTAAGCTTGCCGAGAAACTGCTTCGAGGAAAGCTCGTTTGAAATAATTTGACTTGAAATGCAAATCCATGTGCAATCGCTAGCGATTTAGTATATAAGAAAGGCGTTTAGAGACTAATTCGAAAAACTGGCATCCATAATTTATTTCAACAAACAAGTAAATACATCAGTAAGCATGGAGGCATGTCACTAAGTCCACTTTAGGCACTATCCTTTTACAAAACAATAAAGAAATTGAATTCGAGTTTTTTGGAAGCAAGTTTTCACAGAAAAAATGGGTTTGAGAGTTTTGAAAACTAAGTAATATTTTGAAGGCTAATATTACAGTAAAACTTTGAGATTTCGAGAAATTTGTCAGACGTAATTAGAAGCATATTACTCCATAAAGCCATCACATATTTTTGATCCACAATATTGTGAAAGTAATAATGACGTGGACAGTCCAAAAAATTACATTTGTGTACCTTTTTAATCTTAATACAAAATATTAGCAGCCAATAGATAAGTAGCACAATGAAGATTGCACATATTGGCATATCTCTATTTCCCCGCTATGCCAGAGTTAAAAAAAATGAATAATCGTTTTTGAAATTCTTCGGTTTTCGATATTGTATTATCCTCATATTTCGGCTCATAATTGCCCGAAACAGAAAATTCCGAATCTGCAAGAATTCAGTGAAGAACTAATTAGAAAGGACAAATTTTATAAAAGAAGAGATAGAACATCTAAGATTCTTGTAGTTGATTGATTGTTAAGATTCCGTCGTGCGTCAACAGCTAAGTCAATTAGTCTGTAAAGTGCAGTGCATGTATTTCCCTACGGGAAGTTGGCGGTGGTCTGCTTCTGCTTGAAGGCGACTAGCGTGTAGGAACTCCACGAGGCGAGGGGAACGCCATAAGCCGGAAAAGGTCCTTTTACGACCTTTCTTCCGGTATATGGTATTTAATGGCATTATGTAAGTAAGTGTGAAGTAGAAGTGAGGAATAAGGGTCGCGTGGCCTTTTGTTGGGGTATCTGCACCGACATTTTGCATGGTGTTGAACCAGAAAAAACACGGAAAATTCTACGCTATCAGAGCGCCCAAGCGGCCTAGACTTTTCCTCCAAGAGATCCAGCTTTTATCCTTGTAGACGCTACGTACAGCATATTCTTTTCCAAATCACTAAAAGCTGATAAACTATTGTTAGTAAGAGGCAATTTTCAATGCAGTCTAAACCTATTGCCCCGACTTATTAACGAGTATTTCGCAGTCTCAAACAGATAATTTTAAGTAACAGTCTTTGTGCAACTCTTACGACAATTTGAGTACTTTTTTGAGTACTTTTTGCGTTAAAAGACGGGCGAGAAAATTAGTACTGTGTTAGCACGCACTTAGTTTTCAGCTGAATTCAGACTTAAACTTGTTTGTGGAGATGCAAGTTAAAGAACACAGAAATACACCTCTTGGCAATAACAAGTAAACAAATAATCTTTAAGTTGTTTTAAAACGTTACTTAAATCAATAACAGTAACTGAAACAAGTTTATTATCAATTTGTTTAAATTGTAAAAGTAAGAAATACTTTGTTCTCGACAAATGAAATACCTACGTACTGATATGCACAGCAGCGCTTCGTAGTTAGTTGAACGGAGTTTTCAAATACAACTGATGGTGCTAGTAGGACAACAAGTTGCGCAGTTTCAATATTACGACCTATCTTTCCATATGACGGGACTTATGTGCTGTAAACATGTAGCGTTGCAGTTGTCTTGAACGATATGTAGATCCCTACTTAACCGGACTATCTTAAAATCGTGGTGAGACGGCTATTTCATCTTGGCCTTTTTGACCGGATGAGCCAAAAGGCTGTATCCCGGGGCATGACCATGAATAATTTTTCAACCAGTAAATTCCAGAAATCCGGTACAACCGTCACAAAAAAATAGACTCGGCGTAGACATCGGCTACAATAGAGGTCTTTTGAATTGAAGAGGCATATTCCAAACGTCAACCAATAGACACATGTCAAAAATAAAACTACTGCTATACTGCATTGATTTCCCTGATTATGGCAAATGTTAGTAAATTGATTACAATTAACTCGCTAAAGTACGTACCATAATTGTTTAACCCTAATCAAACCTCTGCTGGATCAGCTACAAAAAGTATTATCAGTGCGAAAAACCCTGACACAGTAAATATTGAATAACAGAAAAGATAACAAGCAAAAAATTAAGCGAGTAGATGAGCATACTCCGGTGATTTGAAATGTAATACAAGTGATCTAAGACGAGCTGTGGGCCGCCCAGCGGTTTGAAACCCTAGTTTTGCTTGATTGGACTCGACTTTCCCGAAATTGCGAAGACGTGGTTAATTTTCTCTAATACATAGTAGAAAATGAAATACTTTAGACGCTGATTCTAAGATTTATAAAATGAATTTACAACTGAATGATAAACTAAATATAGAACTTAAGAATTAAAGTTATTTTAACAAATGAAGTGAATTATTGGGTTATTGAACATGTTTAGCAGTGGAAATTATGATGCTAGTTTTAGGTTTGAAGAATTGAACTGACAATGTTAGGTAGTGTGGCGCAAGCGTTGCATGTAACTGACGCGGTGACGTGTCGGGAGCGGGTGCTTCTTAGAAGAGGTAAGCGAGAGTTGGCTCGGATAGAATTCCAAGATTATTGTTTCTTGTGCGAGCTCGTTGCTAAATAAAGTGATGAATCACCTTACAGAAATGATTTTGAATCCTGACTGAATTGTTGTGCGTATGTAAATAAATTTAATTAACTTCATAAATATGTTGCAACTTATAAAAACTAGGATTAGTGAGTGAAAGTGCTTCAAATAAAGTTTTCCGAAAACTCAAAAGTTGTTTGAGAAATACACGTCAAATTTTGCATTTACATAAACCCTTAATCGACATTTTCCTAAAAACGACTCCAATTTTCCAATAAAAGTTGCCATAAATATCCCTTTTACTCCACTTAAATTTTCTTAAAGAAATATTTTGTTATTAGAAAACCGAATAATTGAAAAAAAGTTTAAAATGTACTTTCGACGGCGATAGATGACAGATTTCAAGGGTATGAGCCAAGCCCGAATGGCTAGCTCTAGCGAATGAATAGCAGATCACAGAGAATAGAAAACTAATAGGAAAAACTTTGTCCCATTCTCTAGCTCAACTAGTTACTTTCTCGCTACCGCTTACGAAGTAGAAAGAAAGTTATGTAATGATGAATTTTCTGTAGAAAACTCTTCAGGGCCCTGGTAAGGAATAAGTGGATAAATCAAGTTATTAAATTTAGAAAATTATCTTCTAAGACGTGGTGTTAACAGAATGCTTGTTTTCTGTGTCCTTGACACCGGAAAATTGATTAATGGCAAAACGTCTGTCCGTCTGTCTGAACAACGCTAACGGCTAAACATTCAGCCGATTTTCTTCAAAACTGTAATTCTCCTATTCGCCTAGCAGAAGTCATAGTACCTTGAATCTGAAAGCGACATTTTAATTTGTGTGTGTGTCTGGGAGGGGGGGTACTTTACATGAAGACCATGGACATTTTCAAAATTAAAAAAAGACTCCAACTTTTTTTATTACACTTTGTGATTAGATAGTGTGAGTGAAGAACGATTAAGAGAATGAAAATGTTCTCATGTTCATTAAAACCCTCATTTTTCGAAAATTGAAAAAAAAATTCAAACTTTTTCGGCATTTTCGCACAACTACAATTATGAAGATAAAAAGGTTTTCTTAGTGACGTCAAACATAAGATATTTGTATTTTTTTATCATTTTTTAAAATACGGCACAATTTCTTTTAATAAATAAATAACTTAGCGTAAAAGACGCTTAAGAAACTAATGGTGAAAGTCTGAACTTCGTTGAAATGACCAACTTTTCAAAAACTTAAATGTTTTCGTCGTCTTCTTTCAACTACAATTGTGAAGATACAGTTTTTTCTTAATGAAATGTGTATATAAAAAATAGGCCTTCAAATAAAATCAAGTAAAATTTTCTGAAAATATGAAATTTGTTGTGTAATTTCGTGACAAACAATAGACCGCTCCCCATTCACTGCTCTTCATTTACGTAATAGAGGTAATTCGAGCAGTATGATTCGCAAGTTAGGATTTGTATTTTATTTAATGTGTATTTGTTCGTTTCTTACGCTTGAGCGTTTGTTATACACTTACAAATTAATCTTTAAAAAATTACTTAAAACCGATTTGAAATAAATCACAAAGGGCTAGCCTTCAGGAAATTTTAACCTGGAATGCAACAATGGCTGGGCAAAAATGACTCTGGAACTACATTCTGTGAATTACGTCTTATTGTTGGAACATGTAAAATGTCGTCTTATTGTCAAATATGTGTTGATATTTGCCCGAAAATATTTAGGTAGTAATGAGCTTTACAAAAACTGCTGGCTGAGCTGTGTTCATTCGGAGGGCAATTCTGGTGAAAATATCATTACATAACTATTACTAAAGGCGTGAAAGTACGTGATGTTTTAACATCATTAGTTTAGAATTATATATATATATATATATATATATATATATATATATATATATATATACACGTATATGGGTTACATTGATATATGAAGATCATGCAATTATGCAAACGATTGCGCTGCTACAGATCCTAATAAAAAAAGAATAATATGGTCGTATCTTATAGTTTTAAAAACATGTGAACGTTTTCTGTTACAGATTGGCAAAATTTCATAGAAAAATATTGCGAGCCCAAGATGTCAGTTTGTATTTCACTACGCAGCGATGGAAATTTCTAGATAACAACACGCAAAATTTGAGTAATTTGCTCAACGAAAGAGAGCGACAGACATTTTCTTTCGACGTTCGCAGTATCCACTGGCCTACATATCTTCAAAATTATTGCCTTGGAATCCGCCATTATCTCCTGAATAACAGGCCAGACTCTCTCGCGGAGTGTCAAAAGCGTTTTGCAATGTACGAGAAAATTAATTTAAGTGCCTTTTAATTATTAATTGGTTTTTATGTTTTACAAATTATTTTGTTGCAGGTTTAAATGGATTAATGTGTGGATTCCATGGTTGCTATTCCTTTCCATTCTATATTTGGTATTTGTTTCCTGAGTATTCCGAAGAGAAACATTTGAGGATGGCAATCTAATTCATGAAAAAGTAACAACTGATGACAAGAATCCATTAATATATTTGTAGTAAGAAATAAAGTATTTGTAAATCCTTGAATTTATTTAGTTTTTAATACAATCTAGATACAATCTTAGACTTCTACGAGCATTGTCACTTCGTTTTAAACTCCAATATTCGTTACTTAGTAAATAAATATATTTAGAAAAAAGTATTTTATTACTAACAAAAATTCACGAACACAGTTCACAAGACAGGCAGTAAAAAGATCACAAAACTAGTTCTGGCCTCTAAATAAACAACTACAAAATGACGAATGAAGACTGGTTAAGTTTGGTTCATAAATTACTTCGCGAAAGAGGAAGGGAGTGCATTTGAGGCAGCTCTTGCACAGTTACATGGGAGTATGGGGGACATAGTTTAGTGATGCGTAATGAAGATACTTTTTTTTATTTTCAACATTTAATTAAATGTTTCAGATCATTTCTCGAAAGCAGGTGGGTACTCACCTGAGCCACAAAGGCCACCAGGCAAGGGAACTCGACCAGAGTATTATAACAGAGGCGGCACTGTGTTATTATCGACGCTCTTGTCGGCTCTTTATTTTCATTAGGGGCAAGTTTCCTTCTTAGAACTTCTCCTCAGTAGTCAATAGCGTCGATGCGCGATATTTTAATAGATGTAACGCGTAGATAACGATAACACGCGCTTTGGTGTCAGCGCAAATTGACTGAGATGTGTTGATATACACAGTTGTCGCGGTGTATTATTATTACTTAACCGTTAGTAAGGGAGCGAGGGAGTATGTGCATTTGTAGAACCACTAGTTGTGTATTAGAGGCCCACAATTCACATTTTTCAGTCATCTTTCGGACGTTTACGAGGAAGTAATAAAAAGTAAACACCATGCCCGATATTTACTGCTTGTTTTTCCGCGTTATAAATACCATGAAAGAGATTCTTGGAACACTTTTATTATTTCCCATGGCGCAATGGTTTTACGTATGAATTTGTAAATCAGTGATTTTCTCAAGTGTGGGAATGACCATCATGCAAATAAGATATAACTACAACGCTCATTGGCGGATTTATTTTCCTCGTGATATGATAAATAACTTCCTTTGTAAAGTCCACATATAATAGTCGTTCTACAACACACTAACAGACTTCTGTCTTTAAAAATCAGATTTCAGTTAGGAACTAGTGGTGATCTAGAATGGTACAGATTTTCTAGTATTAGTTTTATATTTCCTTTGGTCTCGGCTAGCTATTCGGACTTGCCACATACTGTTGACAGTTGCTATCTATCACCATCTAAAGTGCATTCTTTTAACATTTTTTTAATTTTTCGGTCTCCTAATAGTATAATGGAAATATTAGTTTAAAAATATTAAAGAAAAGTAAAACCTTGTCCTAAATGGTTTCTGTTTTCTTTGAAAAAATTGGAGACTTTTTAAGAAAATGGCTTTCAGCGCTGTTGTAAATTCGAAATTTGAAGCCTTTTTTACAGTTTTTGAAAATCGTTATTAGAAGACATTTCAATCTCATTACACAAACACTCGTAACACACTGAGTTTACAAATTGCTGGAAATCTGCTTATTAACCTTGTGAGATATCATTAAAAAATTACATTTGTTTAATTTTTGAAAAAACAAAAAATACCCCGTCTAAATGAGCATTACGTCATACTAAATTTTAATTAGCAATACCTGTTCAAAGAGAAAAAATGTAGTACCGTTTATGAGATAATTGCTTTTGAACATTTGAAATGCGATGAAATGCGGAGTTTTGAACTAGTTTTCACACCAACTGGTTGAGTTTTTTAGAAACGCTGTAAGACATTATTTAAAGCACATATACTCATAAATATTAGAATGTGAACAAATTGCCGCTAGTATAAATAATAACAATGTGATAGACAAGTAAAAAATTACATTTTTGAACTTTTTCAAAAATCCAAAGGATAGAAAAAATGATAGTTATGTCATCTCATAGAGTACATCGAGCACTATCCCTACAAAAATTTTAAATTAAGTTGGAGACTTTTTCAGAAAATGTTGTTTTCGTTTTTTTTAAAAAAATTGCACTTATTGCTCGTAATATTGCGCGAAAGCTATTAAATATTTCAAAATGTACATGACTACTGAAAGAACTCACTATGGAGATCAAATGATATTTGAAGAGAAATGCAGGCTGAGAAATGTACACACGGATGAATAGATGGACGGACAGACGACCAGATGGGAATACGAGACGTTTAATAAGAATCGCAGGGTCAGAGATCCCCTAAAAGTGTTTTTCCTTGAAAACAACGAAATTTATTTTGAAGTATCTTATAACATATGACCACATATCCCGAAATAGCAAACTAAGACAACTTAAGAATTTAGCCTTCTCTGTGATGTTATATGGAGCAGAAACCTGGACTATTAAGACAACTGATATAAAAATAATTGATGCCTTTGAAATGTGGGCCTACCGGCGATTGTTGAGAGTATCATGGACAGAAAGAGAGACTAACCTCTCAATCATAAATAGACTAAACATTCAACAGAGATTGGTTGACATTTGCAAGCTAAAGATATAGAGATTTCTGGGACACATAGTACGAAGGAATGGAGTATGGCTTGAGAAACGGATAGTCCAAAGTAAAGTAGAAGAAAAAAGAGGCCGAGGAAGAACAGCCATGAGATGGATAGACCAATGTAAAACATTCACTGGTATGAGCCTGGAAGAGGCAATGCGGAAGGCAGAGAACAGAGAAGAATGGAAAAATACTGTGGGAGCCATCTATATGGGTCACCTAACTTCCGTCTGTAGAAGATCAGGACCAAAGAAGATATTGTAACATTTTCCATCTTACGCAAAATGAGAATTTTATATTCTCTTATCCCGTTTTCTATATTAAAAAGTAAAGGTAAACTCTGTACTTCAAGTTATTCAACACATGAAGAGTCATCATCTGATAGCCTCACAGCAATTACCAGCCACAGTGCTTTGCAGGACCTTGAGTCCGTTTGCGTCAATCGGGGATTATTAATTTTGCAGAAAATTGTCAAAAGTACCCATTTTGGATGCTGTTGACATTGTGTTGTTAAGAGAAAGGCAGGCTGGCGAAAGAAGACACGGATGAATAAATGGACAGGCAGACGACCAGATCGACATTAAAGACGCGTGAAAGACAATTCGGGGTCAGGGATCCCCAAATCATGTTTTCCCTCCAAATTTATTATTTTGCAGTATCTTACAATATTTTCCAACAAAAGCATTTTCTGTTATCTTATTCTTTTTACTGTTTTGAGGTAATAAATCTATGCACATTTAGTTTCCCCAACACATGAATCGTATTCATCATCAGATAGCCGCACAGTAATTACTAGCCACAGTGTTTTGTAATTGGACACTGGGAAACCGGAGGCACGCACTCTATATAAAGACGATGTTTCGGGTAAACTTGACAGTACACATGATCTTGAAAGACGTCCGTTTGAAGCTCGTACGAGGAAGAATAAAAACTCAGCAAGACTCAATTTCCTTAGCTCTGTAAAGGTGAGTGTGATCGAGAAATCTTCGAGAAGGCCGAAGATGCGACTTGCTGGGAGATCCGTAATATTGAATTCATATAATGTTAATGATTATTCACATTATAAGATTATTTGCATCACTGCTCTCCACTAACATTTGCTTATTAAATTGGGCGAATTTTTTCATGAATTTTTTTTAACTCAAGGAAAATTAAGTAGGAAAAGCAAATTAGCTTTTAAATACAAGCTAAGTTCTATGGGCATTTGTGAAATCCATAACTTCATCGAGAGTTCATTCAATTTAGTGCTCGTAAGCACTCTATTCACTATAGTGGGAACTCATAAAATAGAAATATTATTGAACAGTATTATAGTATTGAGTAATAGTTAAACGATATATACATGGACAAAAAACTTGATAACTCTCGGCTTTTCCTTACCATGTAATTCACTCCTCGCTTTCAGAAATACAGTACTTCAGAAAAAATCCTAGATGAACTTATTACCATGCAGTTAATTAAAAAATCGTACATGAATCACATGCTTTAAATGCATTGATTAAATCAAACACTTACTTTTAATCGCTTTCATTAAAATGGCACCTTGTATCTTTTGCACAACCTGACATTTTAATATAGAAAAGTAATTTATTTGTATGTAATTCATTTAACATAGTAATCGATCTGTATCACATATTGAATTTTTTAAAGTTCGTTTTTATGAATAAGATAAATCGTAAGATAATATTTCCTGTAAAACTGATAAACTAGATATCTTGTTCATTGTGTAAGAAACGAGCTGGATCAGAAATTTGAGATTTTTCATCGAAAAATGTCCATGCATTACAATATTTTCTCTTTTTACGTAAGTGCGTGAAAAGGCGAGAAAATGAAAACACTTCAGATTGTCCAATAATTTTATTTTTATTCTCAGAAACAGTAATATGGTAACACAAAGTAAGCCTGCAACGTATTACGTAGAAATATTTGGGGACGCAGCGTGCTCAAGTGACAAAAAAAGAAAGCGACTGTTAACTGGAACAGCTTATCTCTTCCTTCTGGTCCCATTTTAGCTAATAACTACAGGAACTACAGCAGACTTTCTCGCATTATTCGAACCAGTTATGTAGTTTTGAAATATATAATTGTTTTTAAAGAAACTTGAAAGTAACTCAGTTAAAATTGAGTAAGTCCCATTAACCGATTCAAACGAAGTGTTTGTGAAGCGTACGAAAATCAACGTTTGTTTCTTTCTTACCTTTAAGAAAGTAATTCTTCAGAAGAGTAAGTTATGAAATACATTGAGAAACAGGAGAATTTTCGGCAGAAAAACTGTTATTGGCGTGCACTGGGAACGAAAAGTGGATAAATCCAGTTGATAAATTTAGGAAACATAATCCTCTAACACGTATTGTAGCCAGCATCTATGTTTTATGGGTCCCTGTTACCGAAAAATCGTATGACGGCAAAACACCCGACTGTCTGTCTGTAAAGAACTGTAGCGGGCAAACCGTTGTGCCGATTTTCTCCAATATTGATATTCCCCTATCGATCTGGCCTATGTCGTGGCCCCTTGAATTTGAAATTTGATATTTTAATTTTGGGGGTTACCTTACATTTATTTACACACCTACTGAGATATTTTAAAAAAAAATTGCACCATCGATTTTAATTAAAGTTTACTGTTGGATAGTCTGAAGGAAGTTTAAGAAAATGATGCAAGTATATGTTGTTTAAAAACGTGATTTTTTGAAACATTTGGTCTCTTCCTACAACTACAATTATGAGGATGATGAGGATAGAAATGAAATGTGTTCATGAAAAAAATCTTCAAACAAGATCTGTTGAATTGTTTGATAATATGAGTATTTGTTGTCTAATTATGCGACAAACATAACCCCTACACGTAAGCTACCGCGGCTCGAGTTCATGACTTTTTGGCTGTCCAGGTGACACCGCCACGTTTGCGGAGAGGCCGAAATTTCGGCTGTCATGACGTCACTACCCTAAGAAAGCCTGCTATATGACAGGGAAACAGCCGACCTGTCAGCCAAAGACGCGTCCTCACTAGCACGGCTAAAAAGTCATGACGAACTTAAGTTACCCACTCTTAATTTACTGCGCATTGTGATCCTAAAATGAATAGTCATTGGAGGAAGTTGGATGCTACGTAACATATAATTTCTATATTATTTCATATTTAATTTAATTTTTATTATTATTTTTATATTAATTTACGTTATTCATTTTAAATTGCGTCCTTTAATTGTGTTAAATGCCAAAACAAATACATGACCGGTCATTGTTGCATGATGTAACCCATTGTCGTAAGTCATACTGATACAAGAAGGCGATAATGACAGCAGCCATTCCAATTAAAATACTTTTATAATTATATTTGTAGAAAATTCAAATACAATAGTATTTAATACTTACTATTACATATTTTTCGATCTATTTGCATTTGTTTGCCAACGCTATAACTATCGTATTATTTATTAACTTTTAATTATTTTACTTTTTCGCATCTGCTTACGAGGAATATCCAAAGCCTAAAAACCACCTCCCATATTTTCCTGAATACACTGTATACAATATACAATAAAATTCAAGGCAACGAATATATTTTTATTTAAAAGTTTCAATAAAAATCTATTGCTTGAAACTATTTAAATTTCACAACAAATATTCCACGGTTTCATATCAGATTTGTTAAAAATTATGACTGAGATGGGTTAACTTAGAATGAAATTGTGGTATAAATAGCTTTATGTATCAATCACTAAAGGCGAGAATGTATGTGCTCTTAAGCACCTTTAGTTTTAATACTCAGGAACAGAAGTCGTTTCTAACAATTACCAAGGAAACACAGATGAATAAATTTAACTGTTACAGTATTTGCACCACAGCAGAGAGAAAACAAAGAATAATATTTCACGCAAGTTGCGTCCATTACATCAAAAGGAGATAAACAGTTCTGAGTAGCATGCTGCAGCGATCGAAACTTTATACCTTACAAGACATGTCTTCATTAGTTCTACATCAAATTGTTACTTCCATGAAATTATTTCTTTACATAAGAATGTTATCTGCATTATCTGACTAACACGTCAGGCAGCAATGAGGAATAAACTTAATTATTTCAAACCATCGTATTGCCATTTTGCAACTGTTAGCCCGTCAAACAAAGCGCGAGGAATACAAATTTAGCCTTTCAAATTTTTTTCATTTTTGAAATATACAAAAAATACGTCGAAAATGGGATTAGCACCACCAACTTTCTTTACCGCTATATGTGTGAAATAATATTTACTTAGAACAATCATTTATCCAGCGAACTAAATATTGCGTTGCTACAATTAGTTAAATTTATTACAAATTATAAATTGTAATGGGTTTGGAAAAAGGACTAGCACACGGCTCAATTCTCTTTAGATTCTTGCATTGATTTGCAACATTTATCAGCATTTTTTGTGGATATAAAGTTCAGCCACTATTGCACGTTTTCACTGCCACACAATGGACTCTTAATTTTGGTTCCAAGCTCTTAACATTTGGACCGAACATGCACTTGGAGCCTACCAATTGCAAGACCAAACGTTTTTTTAAAAATCAAAAACAAAACAATGGAATGGCCTGCCAAGCATGCGGAGGCGCATCTAGATGATCAGGTGCGAGCTCTGAATTTGCGTTCACTTCAGGTTTCCTCACATTAGGATTGTTATTTGTTTTAGCGGCTATACGAGTACACTAAATAGCGCACATGTGTGTAGTAGCTCCTATGCCCGTGACTGCAATTACGTAGATACGCAACTGCCTGCATACATAACAGAGTTCGCTTTGCTAACATTCAAAAGCTAAATTATAGTACTGAGAAGTAACGGATCATGTCAGTGACTTGATTCCTTCCTCCGCACTACAGCCATCTTCTAAACCTAAACACAGTTATAACATGATTCTTTTCTTTTTAGTGCAATTCGCCTTAACAAACTACTTTCCAATATAAAAATAAAAAGTATTGCTTTTTAGACTTGTACCCTTTCTCCTCATTCTGATTCAATTAATTTATTACTGTACAAAGGGTATTAGGAGATTAGAGGCAATTTTCACTGGTACGTAATTTGTGATATAAATATTGTCATTGTAATAAACATTCTCATAATACCAGATAGTCAATGAGGTGAAAAACCATTAGTATTATTTGACATGTTCTATTGTTGACAGTTTTGGAATATGACCTCTTCAAATTCAAAAGACACTCTATTAG
>BOPP01000014.1:15978775-15998198 GCA_017312745.1 Gryllus bimaculatus | reverse complement strand
TATTTATTTATTTTATTAGACTCACCATCAACTATTTAACCAGTTAAAATTATGGGAAAGGTTGGAACTCAAGAAAACGTGCGCAGATGATGTTCTCCCATATATCATAAGTTTTTACAAATAATATAATCTAAACTAAAGAATAAGAGAATGGTGTAGTTTTACACGCAGAAGTTTTCGCCCCGCGTTAGCTAATAGAAAGTAAACCTGCTCTCTATGAACTTTTTTACCTTTTGGAGACCCTTTTTGAGAAACGTCGCTTTAAAGCGTTTTAAAATCCGAAATTTCAACGCCTGTTTTTAGAAATAAACATTTTTTCCAGACTTTTTTTGCGCCGAGAAACTGCTCTCGAATCGTATTATAATTTTACTTGCAAATGCAAATCCTCAATCGCTGCGATTAGTATAGAAAAGCGTTAAATAATCGAAAAACTGGCATTCTATAATTATTCAACAACAATAAATACATCAGTAAGCATGCAGTGATGTCACTAAGTCATTAGCACTATCCGCTTTACAAAACATAAAAAAAATTGATTTCAAAGTTTTTTGGAACAGTTTCAAAAAATTGGCCGTTTGAGAGGTTTGAAAAACTAATATTTGTAGCTAATATTAAGAAATTTTTGAGATTTCGAGGAAATTTTCAGACGTTTTAGAAGCATATTGTACTCATAATGCATATATTTTTTTGATCACATATATTGTGAAATGTATAATGCGGGGACGTCCCAAAAATTACATTTTGTAACTTTTTAATTAAACAAAATTTACATCCAATAATATAGCCACAATGAATTGTACATATTGGGCATTATCTCTATTCCGCTATGCCATATAAAGAATGATAGAAATTCGTTTTGAAAATTCTTGGTTTCATATTTTTTAATTTCCCCATATTTCGGTCATAATTCCGACAACAGAAAATTTTCAATTCTGCAACAATCCAGTGAAAGAACTAATTAAGAGAGGACAATTTATAAAAGAAACGAATAGATATCTAAGATCTTTGTACTGTTGATGATTGTTTAATTCCGTGTGCGTCAACACGTAGGTCATTATGTCCTGAAGTCAGTGCATGTATTTCTCTGGAGTTGGCGTGGTCTCTTCTGCTTGAAGGCGACTAGCGTAGTAGTACTCGCACGACGCGAGCGAACGTGCCATACGGAAAAGGTCTTTAACGACCTTTTTCCGTATGATGGTATTTAAGTGATGTTAGTGTAAGTAAGTGTGAGTAAGGCGATGGAGATAAGGGTCGTGGCCTTTTGGTTGGGGTATGCACCGAATTTGCATGGTGTTGACCAGAAAAAACGGAAATTAGCCTATAGAGCAGCCGCGTAGAATTTTCCCTTCAGAGGAGATCAGCTTTATCCATTTAGACGCTACGACTAGCATATTCTTTTCCAGAACACTCAACTCCTGATAAACTATTGTTAGAGAGGCAATGTTTATTCAGTTTTTAAAATGTGGATCTCCCAACTATTAACGCAGTATTCCGAGTCTCACAGATAATTTTGAAGTAAAAGTCTTGTCAACTCTTAGACAATGAGTACTTTTGAGAGTACTTTTTGCGTTAAATCGGCGAGAAATTACGTAGTGTGACGACTAGTTTCAGCTGAATTCAGACTAAACTTGTTTTTGTGGATATCACAGAGTTAAAGAAAAAGAATAACACCTCTTGCCAATAAAACAGTACAAATTCTTAGTGTTTTAACGATTACTAAATAGTAAACAGTACTAACAGTTATTTATTCGTATTAGTTAAATTTTAAAAGGTAAGAAATAACTCTTGTTCTTCGACAAATGAATACATACGTATGCAATAGCACTAGCGCACCTTCGTTTAGTTAGTTGAAACGGGAGTTTTTCAAATACAATGAGGTGCAGTAGGAACAAGTTGCTTGTTTCAATATTACTAATACTTCATATGACGGGAATTCAGTTAACATGTAGCGTTTGCTAGTTTGTCTTGAGATTATTATCCCACTTACGGAACTATTTAAAATCGTGGTGAGACGGCTTATCTTCATCTTGGTTTTCTTTGACGGATGAGCAAATAAATGCTTGTATTCCGGGCATGACATAAAATTTTCTAACAGTAATTTGCCAGAAATCGGTAACCACCGTACAAAAATAGCATTTTCAGCGTAGAAATCGCTACTATAGAGTGTCTTTTGAATTTGAAAGGTCATATTATCAAACTGTCCAACATAAACATGTCAAAATAAACTATATGTCTTATACTGCATTGATTTTCTAGTATTATTGCAAATGTTGACATTGTTAAATTTATTCCTAAGTTACGTACCATTATTGTTACTATCAATACAACACTTATCAATTGCTTGGATAGCTACCAAAATGTTATTATCTAGTGTCTCGAAAACTCTTTGTACACAGCTAAATAATGAATAGACAGAGAAGATAACAAGTTAAAAAAAATATTTTTTTTTTATTTTTATTTTGTGAAGTGTTTCTTAAGGCACCAAATTACTGTCAAATACATAATGGTTTCACTGCATTAACTTCTGTCTAGAGGGAATGGTTTATACAAGAAATATTTATATCCCTAATTACGGAAATTAATATTACAGATTCGATACACATCCTAATAAATTGCTTTGATACGCACGCTTGTACACAATAATTAATTGAATAGAATGAGGAGAAAGGGTAAAATCTAAAAAGCCATACTTTTATTTTTATAATTGGAAAGTAGTTTGTTAATGGCGAGCAAATTGCACCTAAAAAGAAAGAATCATGTTATAACTGTGTTTAGGCTTAGAGATGGCTGTAGTGCGGAGGAAGGAATCAAGTCACTGACTGATCCGTTAACTTCTCAGTACTATAATTTAGCTTTTGAATGTTAGCAAGCGAATCTGTTATGTATGCAGGCAGTGGCATTTCTACGTAATTGCCGTATCGACTAAGAGCTACACACATGTGCGCTATTTAGTGTACTCGTATAGCCGCTAAAACAAATAAATCCAAAATGTGAGAAACCTGAAGTGAACGAAATTCAGAGCTCGCACTGATCATCCAGATGCCGTCACCGATGCTTGGCAGGCATTCCATTGTTTTAATTTTGATTTAAAAAAAACGTTTGGTCTTGCAATTGGTTGCTCCAAGTGGATTGTTTGGTCCAAATGTTAAGAGCTTGGAACCAAAATTAAGAGTCCATTGTGTGGCAGTGAAAACGTGCAATAGTGGTGAACTTTATATCCCACAAAATGCTGATAAATCGTTGCAAATATGCGAATCTAAAGAGAATTGTAGCGCGTGTGCTAGTCCTTTTTTCCAAACCATTACATTTAATTTGCAACACAATACTTTATGTGAATGAATGATGTTCTAATAAATATTCTTAAATAGTCTTGTAAATGTATTGCATTTTTTATTTCTGTTCCAGTTTCCTTTAAACTCGTTCTGGGCAGAAGGGAGGAAGGAAACATATCTAATAGAATTAATTCCAAATTCTTATGATGTAAAAGTATAAGTAAAAATTTATCAAAAACATTTTTCTATTATATAAATTTACAAGGAAATTGACAGGATAATTAAAATGTGTGAGTATTTTTTAATGTTTTTTTTTCCTGAAAATTTTGCTCAAAAGTGACTTGTTTTTTATTCACCTCAGCCCCGATGTGATTTTTGTGGGCCATACAGCCAAATATTTTCATACCGGAAACTAAATATATCTGTCTGAATGCGTTCAGGAAACGTTCCTTTCTAGATAGAACAAATAATACATTTATTTTCCGTGAAATTGTTCATCCCGTGCGCTTCATTAATTAAAAAAGTTCTTGAATTATTGTAAAAAATATAATAATTACTATTGCGTGTTAAGTACATCTTGCACTCCAGCAACATGAGTTAGGCCCAAAAGTCCACTTATGAGAAAGCCAATTTTTACATTACCACAACATATTCGAATTTTAGATGCAGGCGGAAATAGACGCCCGGTAGTCATAGATTTTGCACAAGCATTCGACTTAGTCCGTGTGAGCGATTACTTAATAAACTTTCGAAGTACAGGAATTGAAGATAATCATTGCGATCATTCCTTACTTGCGGCGTTCTCAAGAGTAAGATAACATTAATCTTTCTGATGAAATTCAAGTGACAGTCAGGAGTTGCGCAGGAGACGGCGTTGCGAGAGATCCTTCTTTCCTAGCATACGTAAATGAATTTCGATTATTAATCAGACGATTAAGGCTCTTCGCTGATGATTGCTATATACGGAGAATACATGACGCCCGAGATGGCTAGATTTTGCGACAGGCAATCTCGATAAATATTATAGAATTGCCGAAAAAAAGAAATGAAAATTAATCCTAAGAATGCATGCGGGTAACATTCAGTAGGAAACAAAATTTCACCTAAAATGACACACTTCGCGATCAAACTTTGGCCTATAAGTTAAGCAGCTTATGATTTGGGGCTTAGTTTATCGTAGCGACTTGAACTGTCGACCACTTCCAGTCACGTTTGCGCGCCAAAGCTGGAAATCACTCCATTGTAATGCGGATATTGAGGGAAAGTAGGCAACACAAAGGCGCTTAGCGTTACTCCCTTGTGCGTCCGTGAGGAATATAGGCATCCGCTGTGTTGGGACCGTATAGGGCTGGGCAGATAAACTTGTTAGACTCTATTTCAAAAGCGAGCAATAAAATTTGTTGAAAAAACATTGATCAAACTCAGATTGGACTCTAGCAAATTGGGATGATCGCTAGAATATAAACTTTCAAAAAGCCTACACTGGATATAAGCGTTATAATGACATTCAACTAGGAAGCGACTCCTCATTATTTGGAAGAGGAGATCCATCAATACGAAACAATATAAGGCATAAAAAACCGACGTAGGTAATCTCTTTTGCAACCGACAATCTGACGGGAGCAATTTAACGTGCTGCAACTGGCGCTTTTCCCTCAGTGTGCGGTTGCTTCGCGAACGTCTAGAAATTGCGTATGAATGGCCAAATAACGTATGTTGGTCTCTTAACATTCTCCTTAGTTTTACTTGTTAGTTTTTAATTAGTTTTACTATTTCATATATATGCATTCCTACATAATACATTAATATCTCTGTATTTGCTGTAAAAACTCTCCACGAGGAAAGCTCATTAGAAATAATAATAATAATAAATAATAAAATAAATAATAATAATATAATAATAATAATATACATAAGCTCTCGAAAAGCCCAGCCATACTCGGCAATTGAAGACTTAGTCCACGTGGGAGGATGGCAACGTCAGAAAAGTTGGGGAAAAGCGATGGCAGCACCATAGAGATATGAGACACGGAATATGCTCGAAGGCCTGGAAAGCAGCCGCTGCTGGGGAGGCCGCGGCACTTCGAGCCACGCGTGGACAGTGACAGCATGCGGCCGGTGGTATTCAGGAGTTGAACACGCGGCCCGCTGATCGGGATAACTCCGAATATAATACAGCCGAACATACAGCCACCCATCCATCTCCACTATACTGCACCCTGGCGAAGTGCTTCGCCAGAGAGCAATTATGTTCCAGAGACCACTGCCGCAGGCGCAACTCAGAAGGATGAAGTGGATTTAAAATAAATACTTCATCATGCGTAATACTAACTCATGACCAAAATGGAGACTGACACTACGCCTACCGACATAAAGTTATAAAGATTTTTCACCCGTTTCCAATATTCTGGAAGTAGGGAGCAAATAAGCGACCATGGTCGAGCAATTGTTCAGAAAAATCTCCTCTCTGCACAGTTTTTTAGAAGCATATCTAAAGAACGAAGTGAGAACATGCTACTCTCAGAATCTAGTAATCTGAGAGGCAGTGGAGCACCATCACTTGTGCAAAACTCCAGATGACAAGGCACAAGCATGTCAGAAAGTATGTATTATAAAAGATGAGAAGAGTGGAATTCGACAATGAATTTGCAGGTCCACTTGCGAATTGAGAATGACCACTGAACCTATGCCATTCCCAACATCAATTGGCCTGAACGATTACAAGACAATCAGTGTCTTGAATGAGAAGTACGCTGCACAACATCTAACAACAAAGACATCTTTCGAAGAAGTAGCACCATCAATTATGGTCTCGCCTTGTGGCTAAGATGTAAGGTCTACAACTTTTTCAGCCGCGTAGCAATAGCCCCAATGACAGAAGTGAACAATAAGATGCGCACTTGGGAAAGACGGCTGGTGAATGTATAGAAGTACTAGAGAGAATTGGAGACTACGCATTCTAAAAAAGGAAATACCTCAGAAAAACTGAGAAGGAAAGGTGAAATAAGCATCCTCTGCAATAAAAATTCAACGAAGCACGAGCCTGAATTCAACAATAAAAATCTTGAACCGACACGAAAAGGCTTTTGGCGTTACAAAACGCTTCGACGCTACAGGAATTGCACTACGAGAGAGCAACAGAATTTCTTTTTAACAGAACTCAGAAAGCTTCTACAGGAATATGTAAAGGGATAAAGGTTGTAATGTATGGAAGAGTTCAAAGCTCCTAAAGCAAAATAGAGACTTTTGAAGCCTATCTGTCATACTGCTGTGTCCCACACAGATATGAGTGAATTGAAATGCAGATATGACGACACGGATATCCCTTAATGTGTGAACCAATCATCACGTGGAATTGTCCAAGCATTGAGCAAAGCAATAACTGGAAGAACGCAGTGATGCGTCCACAATTAATTGGTAAAAAAATTTTTTTTTTTTTTTTTCCACACATCAACATCATTAGCTAATATAATTCATATTTCTTCACAATCCAGAAAATCTCCTCCTTCCTCACTGAAGGTAGAACATTTGTTACCAAAGAGGGTGCACTAAGCCCTTCGAAGTAAAGGTATAACCTTAAGCTTCTCGAAACTCATCATCTTGTGGTCGAACATATAGACAGCTTTCAAGAGATGACAATGAAAGAAATCTTAGCAAAGACAGAAGATGTAACCTGGATCTCAGGATGCAGGAGCAACTCATTATAGACTCTTGTAATTATGAAGTCTTGAAAAAACAAAGAAACTTGTACGGCATGCCACATAGATTACCTAAAGCATTCGAGCACCGTGGCCCGCATTCTTGGCTCCTTCAATGTTTGATGATACGAGGTCACCCGTTTATCCCAAAACTTCCTGGAAAACTGCGATGAGTCGATGGAATACAAAAACCTTATCTCTCTAATGGAAAACATCCGTCACACAGATACTATTACACATCCCGCCGAGGGATTTCAGTGGATCTTAAGCCTTTATTGTTCTGTTTAGCCTTGAAATCCTCTCTACTCTAACTTAATTCATTCTAATTATTGGAATACTTTAAAAGGGGGGAACTCACCTTCTTCGGTGTCTCACATCTCTTTACATGATGACCTTGAAGCTCTATGCAGACACAGAGTCATATGCGGCAACTAATAACGTGTCGGAGAAGTTCATGACGAATAAGATGAAATTCGGTTGATAAGTCAGAGGAAAGTGAATATCAGATAATGAGCATATGCAGTTTATAATTTGGAACTGATAATAGCCAAGATTACCTTCATGACCCCATGAAAACTACAAAATACTTGGGTTTCATACAAGTCACTCGAATCAGAACACCTGTTACTAAGAATATATTAAAAATATGTGTAACGATGCATGGAGCTCTAAAAACTCAACTCTCTGCCTAGGAAACTTTGCAGCCATTCAATTCATTTGTTATTCCAGTGTTCATACTCCTTGCGTATTAAATGGAGCAATACCGGACCCCTCGATCAACCTCAGAGAACAATTGAACGTATGACATCACACCGAAAACATCATCCGATTCCAATACTGAGCGTTTTAACCTTTCCAAGTCGGCAGGAGGGCGAGGTATTTAATCTCATAAATCTACACAGCTCTCAATTTTTTCTCAGAAGATTACTTCTTGGAACAATGTGGAGAGTTCAGCAAGCATGAGCGCGTAGTTGATAATATAGTTCTGAACTTGAAAAAGTTATCCGCCCTGTTCAACAATCATAGAACGGAAGAGAAGATAACCTTATGGAAAGAAAGGCACGCATGGAGGTACCCTCACAGCTGAGTAACTAGAAGTCGAACATTCTGCTGCACGATGTCAGCACAGGATTTTCTCCGAGACACGAGCCTTCATGATAGCTTCCAGGACCAGCTGGTACAACAATTGAACTACAGAAAACACATTCTGAAGAGATTTCACCTATCATTCCCGATCGTGTAAGATGTGAGGCTGCAAGGAAACTATACACATGAAAAGTGAGAGAGCGCACGCACAGGTGGAATACAAAAAGAGGCATGATGAAGTGGGAACAGGTACACCAATAATTGCGTTGAAGAAAACGGGCTTACTCGCACTTCCGTCCTTATATAAATTGTGCCTCAGAATGCTGCTTGAAAGTATGAGCACACACTCTAACTGGGATCGTTTCATTATCACTGACAGACATGTCGGCGGCAATAGACCGAATATAACGTACATTTGATTAGAAACAACAGCAGGTTTTCCTTATCATATTCAATCCAATCACCACAACATCAGGGAAAATATAGGGAGAGAAGATCAGAAGTATACCAATCTCGCATATGAAGCCTAACTCAGTGGATCAGTAAGTGACGATTGTGCCTATAATAATATCAGCTACGGCAGTGATCCCAAAAGACACTTGGGCACTGGGTGTGTTCACTGGACGGAATGTATATAATATGCAAAAGACAGGTAATTTTGAATACTGCCGTATTGTAGAACGCATCTTGAACTTCAGTAAAGCAACACACCTAGGTCATCATACTGTTGTCGGTTACATACCTGACCCGAGATACTGTGATAATGTAAGAAATATAAATATAATATAAATAACTAATATAATAATTATTTTATTATATTATTATTATTATTATTTAGTTTTTGCTGTAAATTATTGAATTATAACAATAATTTCTTCAAGACGCTTTAAATTGTTCAGCTCATTTTTTGTAAAAAATTTTGTCTAAATGCAAAAATCCCAACTTTTTCTCGTCTTCACAATTACAATAATGAGATAGTTTTCTTCTAAGAAATGTATAAAACAGATCATCAAATACAGATATTTAAGGTCAGCAGTTTATCAAGATATGAAATATTTTGCGAATTTGATGAATAGAGGAATTTTAAATATTCGAAATTTATTTTCTTAGAAAAGTCCCAATTAAACGAAAATTTCTACATATAGCCGGTTTTTAAAGAAAAGTTTGTGTGCTAGTCCATTTCGGCGTGTTTTTTTTGATTCTTCAAAATGAAAAAAATTGAAGGCCTAATTCCTATTTCCCGGTTCGATTTGACGCGCCCCCCTCGTAACTGTTCGAAAAAATGGAATTTACGATGTTTGAAATAATTAAATTTATTCCATTGCTGCCTGTCTGTTAATCAAGATAATGCAGATAAATTTTTATGAAAGGAAATGGAACAATTTGACGTAGACTCATGAGAATATTTTGAAGTATAAAGTTTCGATCCTGAGCATGCTACTTCAGAACTGTTTAGGCTCCATTTTGATGTAAGAGCAACTTGTGTGAATATTATTCTTTGTTTTACTTCTGGCTGTGGTGTAAATAAATTTTAAAAAGGCGCGAGATTTGCAATATTTGAAAAACTAGACAATTTTGTTTTGGAGTTATAGAAAACGTATTGTATCGGTAAAGGAATTGCAGGTATATTTTTCTGCATTCTTTTCCATTCACCGTCATTCATCTGCCGTATCAGATTTGCTCAATGAATCAAAAGAACTGGACAAAAACCTGATCGAGATGGGGGTCATTGGCCTGGAATCTAAAGTACATAATTTGTTGCAAGTATATTAAGACATTAAAAAAATATACAATATAAATGTAAGCTAATTCAATATATATCACTGTTTTGTTAAAATAAACATTAGTTTTCTCTTTGATAATCAGTGTAGTCTCTAATTGTATAGAAACAGTTATGCAGCAGAAGAGATTTTACTTTTATCGTAAATTTGTGAATTTCAATTGTTTAATTTCATGTGGCAGTGCTTTGTAAAATAACGTACATGTATGTGGATTTCTGGTAGTGAGCTGTTTATACTGACTCTTGAACGTGATTTTTACGACGTGTGTTGTAGTTATAAATATCAATATTGCATGAAAATATGTTCCCACCGATAAGTAAGTCACTTCTGACAAATTTTGTAGATTCGTAAAGGAATAGGAAAGGCAGAGATAAGATTCAAAACTCAATGAAGGGAGGCTGACAGGGATTACGCGGGTGACATTTTTCATTATTCGATTTTTTTTTTCTGTCTTAAGGTCAGAGTACTACATGATGAGTTTCCCCAGAATATTATGCATAGAAGATTCTGCAGGGCTCTGAACATATGAAGTTGTATCGAGATGCACAGAACCATTGCAAAACATAATAGAAGATCCAGGAAGCTCTCGTCCTATAGATTACGGTGTCACTGAGGACACTGGTTTCAAAATTCCAGATTTCAAGGCCCAAGAACTCTTTGTATAGAAGCTATTAAGTTAATGGGTTTTAACAATGTTGCCGAGTGTTGTAGAATGCGTTCAGCACAAATATTTAAATGCGTATCTTTCAACTAATGTGTACTAATGTAAATGTGAAATCAACAACATTCATCGACAACAGGATCGATTAAACAAAATTGAGTGTATGAGTAAATACGAAATATTTACAGACTTCTTCAGGATTTGACGCAGTGTTTTGCTAAATTTGGTAAATATTAATACAATAAAAACGTGAAAAATAAATATATTAAATAAAATACTGCTATTAAAAAAGATGCACCGCGATCATTTTTTTTTTTTCGCGTATCGCTAAGAGACAGGTTTCTAATATATTGTTGGCCAAAGGCCAACAGCGGTGCGTTAGAACCTTGTGCCAGATCTTCATTGAACGTTGAATATGTACGTGATTTTTTACACATAAGGTTTTTGTGCTGTTAATTTTGTTCTAACTCTACTAAATGGTACTGCATCACAAGATTTTAATTCAATTTTCATTTAATTTCAGCTCCTCCTGGGCTTCTTTGTTTTTATGTGTTGTCGTGTGACGCAGGACGAAGCCGAGGCTGATACGACAGGTAGGGTGAGAGAGGGAGAGACAGAGAAAGACACAGATAAAGAGAGAGACACAGACAGACAGCGACAAACAGACAGTAACAGGTATACAGTGACAAAAAGACAGTGAAAGACGGACAGGAACAAAGAGAGAGAGGGGCAGGCACAGTCACGCAGGGACAGAGAGACACAGGGACAATGAGAGAGGTAGGTACAGTCAGATAGGAACAGAGAGAGGCAGAGGCAGAAAGAGACGGGGAAGTAAGACGTTGTGAGATGGTTGAGAAAGACGGGGGGAGAAAGACAGAGGGAGAGACGTAGAAAATAAGTTACGGTGAGAAGACTGAGAGAAACGGAGAAAGGAAGAGAGGGAGACGGAGAGAGCAAGGAAGACGGAGGAAGATAGGGAGATGGAGTGAGAAAGTGAAATGGGTGGAGAAAGGGGGAGGGGGAGGTTGATGGACAGCAGGACAACGTCTGCTAAGTTCGTCTAATCCTTCATATTTCAAAGTGCATTTTGTCATGTCTATGTACAACAGCTAACTTTGTATGGCATTAAGGGGTGACTGTAACTGAGACTGAATATGAGAACTTACCAATTTGTAAAAGAAGTCTGCATGACATTCCTTGCTCGTAGTAAATTGTGTGATAACTCTTTTATTGCAGCCTGCTATTTGGGTAAGGAAGTCACTCTTGATGGCAAGTGCCATTGTATTGCACAGGTATGTAACTTCATGCCCCACGGAAATTGACTCTATTTCTGTATCGACAGTCACAACAAGAGATGTAGTACTGCCAACTTTCATTGGCAACAAATGCAAGATGGTGAAACATTTTGATTGCACGCTTTTGGATTTTCCGGTGTATAAAATTACAAATATAATGTAGAAATTCGGTTTGTGGAAACGAACAAGAAATCTAAAATACTATTCTCAGTTGATATAATGTCACAGTTTAGTCTGCAGGAAAATTTCAGAGACCCCTGGCGGAGATGTTGGAACTACTCACTAGGTATCTGTCGAATGTGTTGAGAAATTCGTCTCAGCAACTCTCCGGTTACGGTTGACAAACAACATTGTGACATCCTCCCCGCGAAGCCCCATCTCCCCCTCCCTGACAGCCACTGGTGTATCTTCGCCTATATTCCAATGTTGAAGCCGAAGATATAGCTAGGCAGTGTAAACACTCAGGCTCACAGAAAGCGTGCGGTTTAATTTCTTGTATCAAATTTGCAGATAAGTCAAGAAAATTGTGATGTGATTATTACTTAACTAACAATGAATGATACAATACCCTTTTCACATAAAATTATTCTGTAGCTCTATAATGGCGACATTTTTCGGTTGTAGCGCAAACATGTTGCAACAGAAACGAGCCGCCACGGTAATATTAATGAAAGCGATATATAGCTTCAAACTGACTTCTTGCATTTTTCTATTACTTGATTCATTGTTTGTATATGATCGATTGTGCGAACTCCTTTTCTAAATCCCGCTTGCTCTAGAGGTTGTTGTGTTTCTAGTATTTTTGTCATTCTCAATGTAATAAGGCTCGGAAATATTTTGTTTAGGTTGGACATCAAGCTTATCGGTCTGTAGTTTGTAATGTCATTCCTGTTTCCGTTTTTGTTAATGAGGTAAATTATAGTCAAGTGTCATTGTTTTGGGATTACTTCTTTTGTTAGACTTAAATGCTTTTCTAATTACTTTAAGCAATATTGTAGGGACTTCCTTAAGAATGTAATTCATTAAGGAAGTCTTCCCCTAGTGAACGTCTGGTCTTCTATGGCTTTGATATTACATGTCTTACTTCGGAGAAAATTATTGGTGGAACTTCTTCCCAATTGTTGTTTGGAATCTTTAGATTATCTGTGGCTTTAGAATGGTTGCTCTTGAATAGTCCCTTGTAGTTCTGTCGCCAGAGAGTATATATCGATACCGAATTAATGTCTTTTCATTCTATTACGTTGTTTCCTGTTTGGTGTTCGATTGCTAATATCCACTGCTTCTCATGACTAAATGTTTCCTTAACTGATCTAATCGATTTGTTATTTTCCATTGATTGATTTGTAATATATCTCGTGTAATTTCTGTCGTCTTTTCTTATTGATCTTTTGGCTAACTTATTTAGATCCTTGTAAACGGATGAAAAATAATAATAGTTCTTTACATCTCGTGTTGTTCCTCTTTGCTTCAGCTGCTCTTGTGTTGTTACTTAATTTTTCTTCTTTGTTTTTTATTTATCCTGTTTATGATTTTGTTCCTTCTTGTATAATGCACTTCTCTATTGCATTGTACTGTTCTTAAGTGTTTTAATGGGGAACACCCTTTCCTCTTGAATTTTTTATAATTTGTACCATTATAGTCTGCATTTGAAGGGATCAAAATAACTCCATAATATTGTATTATATTAATATACAATTGCTAGAGTCTCTAAGTAGAGATGAGCATCAAATAATAAATTGTTAAGTATGTAATGTAAATTTAGAAATAGTGTAATATTGTATTATATTAATATACATAATGTGTGTTTTCTTTGGTGGTATTTTGTTCTGTCTTCCCCAATGCAAGTATCATATTTTAGCATTCTACGATCTGATTCCAAATTACTACTTCTACATTTTTAACTCGCTCAATTGGTCACTGAGAATATAGTCTATTTCAGTTTTTATTCTTCCCGTGTCAGGTCCATCTGCTTTCGTCTTCACTAGTAAATAGTTTATTTGCCATCTTGTCTTTGTACTTCTGCAAACTCTATTAGACGTTTTTCTCTGTCATTTCTGTCTCCTAGTCCGTAGTTTCCACAGACAGTTTCCTTCTCCACCTTATCTTTTTTCCCTATTTTGCATTGAAGTCATCTATTACAATGTTCATTTGTGATCCCAGTTGTTTTATAAAATTAAGTAAATTATAGAATATTTGTAGTTCTTCGTTGACGTTGTTCATCTTTTGAGCATACACATCTATTATTGATATTTTATTCAATTTCATCTTTCTGTTATTATTTCTGTTGAGATTCTTTTGCTGAATAAGAATCTTCCTCCTTTCTGGCGTTTTGTGGTTCCTATTTAAAAAAATATATATCCATTTATTTTCTGAATAATTATTTCATCTATTCTTCTTTTTTAACTCAGACTAATTATATCGAATTTTATGTATGTTAATGCGTTTTATAGTTCAATCGTAAGAGAAGACTAATGGCAGTAGAAAGAAAGATTTAACTAGAAAAATAATAATATTATATAACATTTATTGAGGGGCGAGATAGAATGTGCTGTTAAAGTATCACTAGTTTTGGAATCTTAATAATAATTCACCTAAGCTTTTTAGCCCACAAAGCAAGAAGCAAAGACCTTTTTCCAAAATTAATAATAAATTGCGCAAAGTCGAACACGTTACAAAACGTCTACAGATTCGAAACATTTTTTGCATAGTATAATAAGACAAAGAGGTTTAAGCAAGGGCTAGCTACATTTTACCAAATAAACACATACAAACTACTTCCTATTTGTCAAAAAAGAATTTAAACATTCAGTGCAGAACTCTTGTATCACCTGTTTGGAAATTTAAAAAATACACAACCAACAACCGGAGGACATAAATAATCGAATACATGGAATATTCACAAGGACAATGAAAAAAATCATTAATTTAAAAAATAAATTTACTTGTACCCATGCGAAAGAACGACTGCAAATATACATATAAGGGAAGTATCAGAAATGGATAGAGAATACAAGTATTCAGAGATCCCCAGTGACAAGAGTGACCTGAGAATACCTCATTTCTAGCCCATACCCCATCGAACTCTTGTTCAACTTCTTGGAGGCCACTTGCAGCCACTAGCGGACTTCATGTTTACAATGACGATTGAATTTTCATAGATGCCTCATGTCACCGGGCCACAATTGTTCCGGATTCGTTTGAAGAACATTCCGGACAATACAAGCCAGAGATCTGACCATCCAGAGCGCCTAAAAGAATCCAACTGAACATTTATGGGACATTACCGAGAGATCAGTTGGTGCACAAAGTCCTGCATTGTCAACTTTCGCAATTGTGGAACACCTATAGAAACAGCATTGCTCAATGTTTATGGAGGGATCTTCTAACGACTTGAGTCCATTCCATGTCGATTTGCTGCACAGCGCCGGCAAGAGGAAGTTCCATATGGCATTAGGACATGTCACATGACTATTGGGGCCTTAGTGTGTATTTAAAAAATTATTACACGTGTGATTATCTTGTTATTGTATGTTTTTTTCTTTAATTATAATCTTATTATATATTCTATTAATATAATTATTCTTATAATTATATAATCTACATTTTATTTTTTAATGATTTTTTTTCAATATTTCTGCCAGACTTACAAACAATATATGTAATATTCTCTTTCACATAAATTATACATTTAGTAAGATTTAATGAAAACCGAAGGGATTATAAGCATATCCAATTCACATGTAAAACTTTTTAAACTTCTTAAAATTTGTTGTATATTTAGATTTTGTTTTTTTGATATTTGTTGATTTCAGGTATTCGAGCGCCTTAAGAAAACCAGACCTCATGATTTGAAAAAGATAATTCCTATTTCGGGAGACATAACCAAAGAACATATGGACATTTGTCTGACGAACAGAACAACTTTAATAAACAACGTGTCCGTCGTATTCCATGTGGCGGCCACGGTACGATTCGATGAGCCAATAAAACAAGCAATATCTGTGAACACCGTTGGCACGTACCATGTGCTGGAGTTCTGCCAGCAGATGCCTAACATTAAAGTAAATACACTTCGAATATTTCAACATTTATTTAATTTAACGCTAAAATGACCTGCCTGTAATATTGATTAATAGATTTTATTATCTACGTTCTCAGGCATTTATCTATGTTTCCACTGCATTCAGTAATTGCAATCGTGAAGAAGTGAAAGAAGAGATTTATAAACTTCCTTTCGATTCTGATAAAATTATAAGTATAACGGAAATATTAAGTGAAGATATTTTAAAAGAAATTACTCCGAAGTATGTATTTATTAAGTGTTTTTCATAATTGTTTTTTATCTTTACATTCTCCTAAGCAATAATTGTAATTTAGGGCACTACAATTAAATGTTGATATGGGAACATTTTAAACTATTGGTTCTTCATTAGCTATTTTTCAGGAAATCAAGCTGTTTAAGTTTTGCCCAAGAGGCAAAAACAATTGAACGAGTTTTAAATTATAACGCAAAAATATTGATGATCTCTATATACTAGAATTATGTTTTATAGATTTTTGTGAGTTTTACTCAGCACATTTTAGAGCAATTACGTACTAGAGAAGTTATTCATTAAAACGAGAGGTTGTAATGAATCGAACTCTTACGACAACCGTATTTTGGTGGTTGTAATGATTTGGAGGAAATGGGACAATAATTGAAGGTCTTCCCTTTCTTCGAGCTCAATCTGAGGAAAAGACCATGGAAAGATTTTTAAAAAATTAACAAATCACAACTTAAAAATACCCGCCTAATGAAAATTACTATCGTGTTTTTCTCCGTATACCTATCTTTCAAATGCATAATACAAATTGGCAGGTTCCTTTCAGTCCTGACACGTTAAAAAATTAATTATTTATACGGAACCAAATTACGACGTAAGTATTTACAGATTATTATTGAAAATGCGTAATTTTCTTTTTGAATCCTTTTTTTACAAATAGATCGAACAAACTTTGTTTAAATGCCTAAGAAATCAACATTATTGCACACATAAATGGAAAAACGTTTTGTATTCCAGTATATCATTCAAAACACTCTCAGCGACTGGTGTTTGTGTTAATTGCAACACCAAGAAGAAGACATACTATTACAATGAAATTTACTCCCTAGATTAGGAATAACACAATATACAAATGAATAGTATTATTGACCTGTTTACTTCATTTTGATCATGAGTCTTTAGTACGGAGTTAACCGCCACGCGCTACACAGCCTCTTGACGTCGTGGCATGGATTCAAAGAAAGCCTGGGTATGCTGCTGAGGAACACACTGCCACGCAGTTTCTACGTGTGGCCAAAAAGCATCGAGAGGCGAGAGGACCAGAACGAACAAAATGCCGACTAATCATATCCATAGACTTTCAATGGGGGACATGTCATGCGAACGTGCAGGCCACAGAAACAGTAGTACGCGTCGTTCTTCATACAAAGCTTTCACATTTTTTTTGTCACATGCAGTCGGGCACTGTCCTGTTGAAATATGGCATGTGGAGCTGCTTGCAGGAGGGGCAGTACCTCCAGCTCTAAAACCTCCCTAATGCAGCGGTTTCTGTTCAAATTGCCCTCAATACGTATGAGACAAGATCGCACGTTGTAGATAATGGCGTCCCAAACCATCACACTTGGCGTTTGTCACTCTGGGGTCGTGGTCGCGCATTGATCGTCATGGCCCACTGCGATTGTTACGAGCCAGCGTCCCCAGAGTCGGCCTGAGATGTGGCGATGAGGCAAGGCGTTCGGGCGGACGTCGTTGGCGGAGGCCAATGCCTTGCCAAATTCAGCGAAACTCGAACGTCATTAAAGTTCCGAGAAAAGGCGACGCGGCCACAAGACAAAATGCCTGAATTCCACAGCGTTCCCGAGTCAAGAAAGCGCTTGCAGGTAGAGAAAAACTGAGCGTTTCATGGCGTCTTCCGCGGCAGCGTTATACTCAATATAATTTTATAAATTACACGTCGCAAACTTACGCGTGCGACCGTTCTATTTCAATAGTAGAGAATTTGTTGTTATTTGAAATCTGTTCTACAAAATTCGGTTCTTTAAAAAATTCATTTACCATTTTTTTTCAAAGTATGAATAGGTAAGCGTAATTTTCAAAATTCACGAATAGGTTAATTCGAATTTCCCATCATGATTTTGTTATTTTTATCAAAATCACTCACATTGCAATATAACAATGAGAACGAACATGGCAAATACAACAATATAAATTAATATTAGTTTATGAGCAACACACATCAACCCACCCATCTCTCAAACCACAAAACAGACATATACATGCCACCGTAAATATTTTTTCTCGATAAGGATTCCCAAAACGAATTTTACCTCGGAAATCTCTTTCTAAAACTTATGGACCGTTTCCAAATAAATCACAACATAAATATCATGTTATGTAATCGTTATAATTATTACCAGAAAGTATTTGCTTGACCAATACCCTAGTTTTGAGAGAGAGAGAAAGAATATAGGTAGTTTTGATTTATAGAGGAGCCCAAAATCATAAAAATTGTCACTTAATCCACAACACGGGCGTTAGGACTCTTCGATTACATTTCGATTCCACAGAGACACGACGAGAGAGTATTTAACAATTAAATTACCGACAAATAGATCGATGATAAAGTCAGGTTAAAGAGGGAGGACAAGCGACGCAAACCACGGGGCACGCCGTAACGTCTGGGAGGCGACTGGGGTGATGCACAGCGGGCCGTATAAGCGTAACTAGTGTGGTGTCTGATCGTGTGATGCAGAGGTCGGAATTTAATCAACCAGGGAGACGAAGGGAGTCTTAGGAACTTTGTGTTCGGGAATAACCATCTCCACACGTAATTTGGCGGGCGGGGCCGATGGGTGTTAACGGAACGGTGGACTCGGTATATGACCGGATACCCAGTTGGCGGGTTCAAGCCCGATAGAAGGCCGGGATTTTTTGAGGGGACTGAAAAAAATCCTCGTCGCCTTTCGGTGAGGGAGTGAAAGCCGGCGCTGCCATGGTAAGTAAGTTCTATGCATATGTAAAAGATCCTCAAAGCCTAATATGACGCCCTGTGATCTAAAATTCAATTGCCGGTGTTTCTGCGCCCAAAAAAAATACCTCCTGCTGCCTCTGGCCTAGTTGGTGAAGGCAGCGTACGCGAAATGTCGTCGGTCAGGACGGAAGACGCGGGGTACTGAGTGGCCCGAGTCCGCAACGTATAAAATAAGCAACAAATTCAATTCGTATAGCTTAAAACGTCTGTGAACGTTTCCTGTACAGATTGGCAAAATCATAGAGAAACATATGCCGAGCCAAGATGTCAGTTTGTATTGTTCACTACGCGGCGATGGATAATGTCTAGAATAGATTCAACACGCGCAAAATTTGATGTAATTTGCTCAACGAAAGAGAGCGAACAGACAATTTTCTTTCGCGCGACGTTTCGGCAGAATCCACTGGCTACATATCTGTCAAAGTTAGTTTGCCTTGGATATACTCCCAATCTCCGTGAATAACAGCCTCGGACTCCTCTCGAGTGTCAAAGCGTTGGCAATGTACGGAAGAAATTAATTTAAGTGCTTTAATTATTATTGGTGTTAGTTTACAAT
>BOPP01000014.1:15932756-15970444 GCA_017312745.1 Gryllus bimaculatus | reverse complement strand
CGTAACAGCTGTTCTCATGAGGCAAGGGTGACGGTCGGTTTGTCAGTGCGAATGCTGAATGTTGCCACTGTCATGAAGCTGAACAGCAAGATATCTCATTACATAACAACTGGAAGCATGTTAATGGTACGTGTTTAAGCACATGAACCCAGTTTATAGCTAGTTAACACTGTCACTGGAAACTATTAGTACAGTTGTACATAGATTCACACGCGTGACATGAAATTACAGTTAACATCACATTTACAAGTGCATGTTGCGTAACCTGTTTGCAGTTAATCAACTCGTAACTGTTTATGCTAAAAAGACATATTGAGTAGTAATTAGTGGATTATAATAGTTTTTACATCCATGCACTTAAGATTGTATTGCAAGGTGAAACAATATTAACTAGCGTAGTATGTGCAAGAATTTTGAAAATAGTTGCACACGTGACTGCCATGTAGCTTGTTCACAATTAATGAATGAAAATGTATTGTTCTAATTGTGCTAACACATTAGACGCGATAACACAGTCAAAGGAATTTGTTCGTGTGTACACTTAGGATTGTGGCGAAACACAAAGGAACAAAGAAACTGAACCGAAGCGTGAATATATTCAGCTGTGATTTCGCTCCGACTGACAAATAAATAAAACTGCACAAACAAGACTGTGCACAAACAGGAATTGCACAAACACATTAGACGAGGTACAACAGTCAAAAGAATTGTTCATATGTGCACTTAACGATTGTAGCGTAAAACAAAGAAAACAAGATGAGTTGAAATGTGACTATACTCGTCCGTGATTTCCCTCCGACTGACTTTGTGCCTTCTGATGCAGGCAGAGCATAGAACTTATAACATACATTTCGTGGAAAATCTTTCAGGGTTAATGAATTCATACAAAATGCTCTGGAAGGTTCTGAGATCTCCGTTGCACAATGTGCCACGCCATGTGCAGCCATGACGTGGAATTGGACCTGTGTAGCTGTAAAGTCCTAGAATGGCTTGCATGGGCCATGCATTTGACATACGCTGCGGGGAGCACAATAATACTTTGTTGAAATGGTTGTACAGACACTCGGCCATGATTCAATGCGCATTTAATAAAATAAAAGTTTTACAATAAAGACTAGCTAGCTTTCTCTACCAGCGTTTTAGCGAGCTTTCTGCTTTACTGCTCTACGAGGCATATATAACTGTTTAATTTCCTAATTATAAAGAGATTAATATTTGTTTGGTTGTAAGTCTTCATGTAATAGCACATGAAAGATTTATGAATATCTTTGAGAAATTGAAACAGAATTTTGTTTTTGAAACAAACAATATAGTTAAAGAACGTCTTTATAAAACTACAACAATGCACACTGGTAAACAGGGCAAGAGTTCAACAAACAAGTATGACGGTATTAGCAAGAATTGGTAAAGAAATATGTAGCCATTATTGGGCCCATCGATACACGCGCTTTGGTGTCAGCGCAAATTGACTGAGATGTGTTGATATACAGAAATATTGCGGTATAATATTATTACATAACCGTTATTAAAAGAGTGAGAAAGTATATGCTTCCTTATAACCACTACTTCTGTATCAGAGCCCCACAATTCCAGTTTTTCAATTAAAACATCGCTGTTTTTACCGCAGCATTACATAACTTTCTATTACTAATTATTCTTCGTATATTACTTCGTATCTCGTACGCTTACGAGCAAATAAAAAGTATACACCGCTCCAGATATCTATAGCTTGTTTATCAGTGTCATTAACACCATGGATGAGATTCTCGAAAAACATATTTATTGAGCGTGGCGCAACGGGCTTACAAATGAATTTGTAAATGAGTGGTTTTCTCAAGGGTGGGAATGACTACCATACAAATGAGATATAATTACTACACTCATTGGAGGATTTATTTTTCTCATGTTATTAAAAATAGCTCGCTCTGTGAAGTGCTGTTAAAATAGTCGTTCTACAACACACTGACAGACAGTCTGCCTTTAACAACCAGCTTTCAGTAAGGAACAGGTGGTACTGCAAATTGGTGCAGACTTCGAGTATTAATTTTCTATTTCCTTTGGTGTCGGACAGCTATTCGGACTTGCCGTATACCGTTGCCAGTTGCCATGTATCGCCACCCAAAGTACATTTTTTTACATTTTCTTAGTTTTTTGTTTCCTAGAAGTAGAACGGAAATATTATTTTTAAAATATCAAAAAACAGTTAAATCTTGCCCTATTTTGAGATTGCGAAACACAGACAAATTTTGAGTTTTTGAAAAACGTTATTAAAAGTTATTTAAAGCACTATGACACTCAAATAAAATAGTGTTTACAAATCACTAGAAATGTGCATATTAACGGAGTGAGAGATATTTAAAACAAATTACACTTGAGTAATTTGTGAAGAAAACAAAAAATACCCCAAAACAAACTTTACATCACATAAAAGAGGTCAATTAGCACTATCCGTTCGAAGAGTTCGAAGAAAAAAATGTAATTGCTTTTGGGAAATTGGCATTAAAACGTTTCTGAAAATACGGAAATTTGAGCTATTTTGAACACAAAACGGTTGACTTTAGGAGAAACATTATATGACATTATGACCAAATATTTTGCCGTATGTGACCAAACGTTTTGCACGTAACACATTTATTCATGTTTTGACAAAACGACTGCTCTCACTGGGCAGTCACATTCAAATAAATGAAGTACACATATCTGTGAAATAAAAAGCTACTTTTCGGTTACGATGATTGATACCAAGTACGAGAAGGGCAATAGTTTCTCAATTAAGTTACTGTACTACAAGTATTATCACGACTATCTAAGAAAGTAATAATAATTCATTTATAATTTTATTTCGTTCATTCATTGATTTTATGTTTTTGATGTACCTGATGTCTGATGTACATGTTTCAAGGCCGTCTAGAAACGTCTGTATTATAAATACATAATTAAATGATTTCGATCAGTCCTCTGACTTCTGATTGTCTGTTGCAGACGTTTAATAGCACGCATGCCATAAACATGTTAATGATCAACGATTTTTCATGGAATTAATTAGCATATTTAGTTAACTAAACAAAAAATAATACAAATAAACAAATTGTATAAACAAATGTTTATATATAATATAAACAAATCGAACCTAATTTAAATATTAATGACGTGAGAGAAGTCCAAAAATATTTTCGAAAGAAACGAAGTAATGGGCGACTACTTAGAGCGACAGGCCGAGAACGGGCTCAGGCCTACTAGCAACATGCGGGGTCGTGGGTTAAGAGGATACGTGTATGTAAGATAGACATCCCATCGCCTATTCCGGTCTTCTGGACCTGAGAGTGAATTTTCTCATCGTCACACAGCAACATATACTGGGACATTTAAAGGAAAACGAACACAATGATCTTGCCCGACCGGAAGTCGAACCTGGGGCCGCGTAGTGTAAAGCGAGAACGCTGGCCAACAGCTAGCCATTACGCTAACTTTCTCTATACTACGTGTATTACTTCGTATATACGCACGTATACGGGAAAGTAAAGAGACAGATAGTTAACGACAATTATATCACTGCCATTCATTGAAGATTTTGTTGTTCGATCTACTCAAATTTTCGAAACATTTTACTCGACCTTATTTGAAGACCTATCTTCAAAGAACACATTTAATTCAGGAAAGACCCATGTCCTCAACATTTTAGTTGTATCACGCCGAAAAATGAGAAACTTTTGCAATTTTCTAAAATTAGTGATTGCAAAACCGAAATAAGAACTGAACAATTCTCTTAAGCATTTTTAACGCAATTTCACAGTAAAATTTAAGCAAATAATGCACTCTTTTTTAACCATTTTTAAAATCCCAGGAGCTTTTTGTAAAATGAAATTGTAAAATGTAAATTTCCCGAAATGCAAATTTCAATTTCAAAATCAAGAGGCCGCGTCATCCGCCGGATCTATTGGGGAAAAAACAACTTTGGAGAAAATCGTCAGAACAGATAATGCACTACCATTGAATAGAGACAGAATTGGCCGTCAATCGATTTTTACTATCCCGTATACGTACGTATATACGAAGCATAGAGACAAGTGGATAATTCCAGTTTCTAAATTAAGAAAAAATCTTCTAACTCGTGGTGAAGCTAGAATCCCTATCCTTGATACCGACAAATCAATTGTTGGCAAATTGTCCGTCTGTCCGTCCATCCGTCCGTCGTTGCGTAAGATAGATGCGTAAGAACTTTTTAAATTGAAGAAACCCCTGTCTATCGGGCTGAAGTCGAAATTTTTAGATTTTGAAACACCTTCATCAAAAATGGAAATACTGTACATGAATCACATTTTCAAAATTTTGTCAAAAACAGCTCCAAAATGTTCCTTTAAATTTCTTATAATATTAAAGTAACATATGCTTATAAACGCGGTATATGTCTGATTATCCTTGTTAACTCTAAATTTTCGAAAATTTCAAAAATAATATTTTTTTTGAGTCTTTGTACAACTTCAAAATTTTAAGATAGAGATTTTCCCTTCAAATAACATTTGTTCTTCATAGTTTGTTCTTTCATTAGGGACAGGTACATTCTTTAAAAATTTTAATAGTTTACGCGTAATATTGAATGCAATATCTGCAATTTTAAAAAATCACACAATCGAGATTTTTTTAAAAAATGGCTCCAAGTGTTGTCTTTAAACGTTTGATAGGGAGTTCAAAATGTATTCTATAAGATAACATATACGTCATATTGTTCTATTCTTTCAATTTTTTCAAAAATTATAAAAATGTATTTTTCTACTTGTCACTCATGTTATATTTATGTTAGCGGCAATTTTTTCATATTATTGAATTTATAAGCGCATGCGCATTAAATAATATTACATACTGTTCTCGAATTCTCAACCGTTTTTTGAGAAAACTAGCTCAAAATTCCACCCGATATTTAGAAACGCTCAAACGCCATTTTCTCGAAAACAGCTCCAAATTTATCCGTTCGAAATGTTTGAAGAATAAAGTTATTCGTACTCTTTAACATGACGTAAAGTTAATTTCGGTTTTTGTTCTTTTGTTTTCCAAAATCACACAAAATTAATTTTTTGAAGTATTTTTCATGTGTGCCAACTTTCAACGAAATGCCCCATAGATTATCAATACTTCCATTCTGCTACGAGAGCGGTAGCAAAAAAGTTAAGAAATTTCTCTCATCAATATTGCACTTTTACACTCATAATTTTGGGCAGTTTTTGGAAATAAAGGAGTTGTTAGAACATATGTTAATAAACATTTATACCGTTGTATTGTATGCATGGGGAAACAATTTACAGAAAAATATTGGCGCTGCCTTTATGAAAAAAATTTTTTTAATGCCTAGACTTCGCGCAAATGTACTCTAAAACTACTCATAATATCTAATATTAAGTATGAAAATACTCGAAATATTAAGTATATTTTAATGTTCTACTTTTAATGTTAAAGTTATAGGTAGTGGATTCTAGAAAAATTTTAATCATTTATTTTCGGCTTATTGCTATCGATCATATTATTAATAAAATATTTATTTATTTTGTAAGAAGAAAACTTTGATAGGTATAATTTTTTACTGTTTCAATAAATATCAAATTCATTTTAGTTTATCAATAGTCTTAATGTTGACATTGTGAACAATAATAAGTATGAGTGTTTATTATTTATCTGAATTAAGTACTTATTTCCTGATTACATTATCTTTTCAAAATTTTCTTATATAATATATGATGAACATATCTTTATTTCATCAGATATATTCATTTCTTTTCTTCACGTTAGAAACAAAGAACATGAGCCTGGACAGAAAGATACCAATTTCTTCTGTTACAGATTTGCTCATTTAGCGGCAGAACTGGGACGATGACAGGAGTAAAAATATTTCTGAACATTATTATTATAATAATTATTATAAGACGCTAAAATATTTTACTTTTTTAATTTCCGAAATTTTATATAGTTCAACAAACACGTTACCTGCATCATTTTTAAGCCTACTTTACGCTATCCGAGAGGGAAAATCAATCAAAATTGTCGGAGCCATTTTTAGAAAATTTTGGAAATAATGTTGCAACTTCATGTAAATTACCTTCACAGAATCAAAAAATTCGTTTCAACCTTGCAGGACCTTTAGTCCGTTTTCATTGATCGGGGAATATCAATTTTGCAGAACACGATGTAAAATATACATTTTGAATATTTGTTGACATTGTGTTGTTAAGAGAAAGGCAGGCAGACATACGTACACACGGTTGAATAAAAGGACGTGCAGACAATCAGATCGACATACGAGACGTGTGAAAAGAAATTTGGGGTCAAGGATCCCTAAAAAAGTTTTTCCTTGAAAATCTCCAAAATTATTATTTTGAAGTAGCTAATATTTTTCATGTAAAACTAAAAAAAATAATTTTTTGTTCTCGTATTCATATTATTTTAAGATAATATATCTGTACATTTAGTTTCTCAATTTTGCAGAAACTCGTCGAAAATATCCATTTTGGATATTTGTTAATTTAGTGCTGTTAAGAGAAAAGCAGGCTAACACGGATGAATAAATGGACGGAAAGACGACCAGATGGGCATACGAAACGTTTAATAACAATCTCAGGGTCAGAGATCCCCTAAAAGTGTATTTCCTTGAACAACGAAATTTATTTTGCATTATCTTATAACATTTTCCATCTAAAGCAAAATGAGCATTTTATATTCTCTTATTCCTTTTACTATATTTAAAGGTAACATATCTCTGTACTTAAAGTTACTCAACACACGAAGAGTCATCATCTGATAGCCTCACAGCAATTACCAACCACAGTGCTTTGTAATTGGGCAATGGGAACCAGAAGCGTGTACTCTATATAAAGGGGACGTTTCGGGTAAACTTTGCAGTAGACATGTTCTTGAAATTCGTTCGTTTGAAGCTCGTGCGAGGAAGAATAAAAGCTCTTCAAGACGCAATTTCCTTAGCTCTGTAAAGGTGAGTGTGGTCGAGAAATTTTCGAGAAGGCCGAAGAAGCGACTTGCTGGGAGGTCCGTATAATTGACTTCATATAATGTTAATAAAGATCCACGTTTGCTTATTAGTTTAACTGAGCGTATTTTTAATGAACAGATTTTACTTAAACAAAGGAATATTAAGTAGGAGAAAAACATTGTCTTTTAAGTACAAGCGTAGATTCTATGTGCATTTTAGAAATCCATAATAGCACACTGAATATCGTTCTCGTAATAACTCTATTCAATATAGTGGAAACTCTAAAAGTGGTAACTAATAAAATAAGAATGTTATTATTGAGAAGGAAGAGAAATAAACTATATCTACACAGACTGAAAAATTTCGGCTTTACCTATTCATGTAGTGCACTACACACTATGAGAAATACAATACTTCATAACACAAAACCCTAAATGTAACTATTACCCTACAGTTGATTTAAAAATGGTAAATTACATAAAATTCTTTTATCGCATGAATTAAACCAAACACTTATTTTTAATAATTTTTAATAACATGTCACCTGAAATGTATCTTTTGCACAACCTGACATTTTTTTAAATTAATATAGAGAAGTAATTTATTTGTATATAAGTAATTTAATTTGTTAATCGATGTTTATCACATATTGAATATTCAAAATCTCTTTTGTATGAATAAAATTAATCGTAAGACAGTAATACAATGTTTAATGTGAGACTGGATTAACTGGATATCTTGTTAATTGTGTGGGAAAAGAGCTGGTGCAAAACTGAGTTTTGCCGCGAAAAAAACAAAATGTATGGTCCACCATTACAACATTATCTCGTAACATGAGAAAGTGAAAACACTTCAGATTGTGAAATAGTATTATTTTATTCTAAATAAGTAATACGGTAACATAAAGTAAACCAGCAACGCATTACTTAGAAATATTTGTGGACGCAGCGTACTCAAGTGGCAAAATAAGAAAGCGATTGTTAACTGAAGCAGCGTATCACTTCCTCCTGGGTCCATTTAAGATAATAGCTACAACATCACTGGCTTTCTCGCATTATTGGAAATAGTTATGTAGTTTTGAAGTATATAGTTGTTTTTAGTGAAACATGAAAGTAACTCAGTTAAAAATTGTGTATGTCCCAAACCCCCATTTAACCGAAAAGCCTGTGGTGCATCAGCGTTTATTACTCTCTTGCCTTTAAGAAGGTACTTCTTTAGGAGATAAATTTTCAAAATGCTGCGGAAAAAAACAGGGAATTTTCGACATAAAAACTCTTATTGCCGCGCCCTCGAAACAAAATATGGAAAAAAACAGTTGCAAAATTTAGGGAACAAAATGCTCTAACACGTAGTGTTGCCTGAATCCATGTTTTATGAAGTGAACATATATTTTTATAATTATATTTGTAGGATATTAAAAAAGCATAGTGTTTAATAATTACTATTATATATTTTTCGATCTATTTGCATTTGTTTGCCAATGCTGTCAGTATCCTATTTTATCTTTTAAGTTTTAATTATTTTACTTTCTTACGTACTGCTTGCGACGAATATATTAATACTAAAAAGTTCATTCGATATGTTCATGAATACGCTGCATACTTTATAAAATGAAGTCAATGCTACAAATATATTTTCACTTAAATGTAAAACGTAAAAACACATAAAAATATATTGCTTGAAGCTCTTTAATTTTCGTACCAAATGTTTCATGATTTAACATGAGTTTTACAAAAAATGGTGACTGAAATGTGTCATTTTAGAATGAAAAATTTAGGATGAAATTGTGGTATAAAACAATTACTAAATGCGAGAAAGTATGTGCTGTTGACCACTAGTATCTATAGACATGAAAAGTAGTCATTTCTAACTATTACAAATTAAAGAAACATAAATAAATTTAATTGTTTCAGTATTTGCAGCACAACACAGAGAAAACAAAGAATAATATTGCCAACAAGCTTGCGTTGATTACATCGAAAGAAGCTAAAACGTTCTGGGTATCATACTGCAGCGATCAAAAATTCATAATTTTTAAGACATGTATTTATTAGTTCTACGTTAAATATGTTACAACCCTAATTATATTTCCTTTCAAAAGAATGTTGTCTGCATCATACATGGATTAACACGACCGGCAGCTGAAAAAAAATAATGATTTGAATCCGTTGTATTGCCAATTTGCGAACTTTCAGCACGACAAAAGAAGCGCGTGAAATTGGAATATACCTTTTCGATTTGTATTTTTATCATTTTTGAAAAACACAAGAGAATGGGCCGAAAACAGCTCTAACATTACACACATTCTTTACCACTATATATGTGAATTTGTTTAAATTTGTTCAAAATTTAAAATTGTGTCTGTTTGCCGCATAATTGCGCAAAAAGTACTCACATATTCGAAAAGTACAACACGACCTATATCTGTATTTGATGATTTGGCTTTGACATTTCTTAAAGAAAAAATATCTTCATAAATGTAGTAGTAAAAAATGGCCGAAACAAATTGGGATTTTTTGCAATTTTTGACAAATATTTTACAAAAAACGAAGGGAGTGTGCATTAAGCTAAATAATATATTGTACGGTAATTTATGTAAGATCAGTTAATTTCAAGAAATTGTTTAATTAATGAGCGCAGGGATGAACATTTTTCACAGAAAATAAATGTGTGATGCTTGTTACTATGTAAAAGAATGCTGCTTAATCATTCAGATATATTTAGCGTTAGTATGCAGACTATTGGTCATCTATGCTACAAAATAATCAATTAAATGTGGTTGAGGAGAAAGGAAACAAGTCATTTTTTGCAACTTTTCAGAAGGAAGAAAACATTAATACTTACAAATTTTTAATTATCCTGTCCAATTTTTCTGTGTGAATTTATTGTAATAGAAGTAAATTGTTTTTAATCAAATTTCTACTAAATAACATTTACGTGATCAGAATTTGGGTTAAATTGTAGTCAATATGTTTCCTTCCCCCTCACTGTCAGAATCGAGTTTAAAGGAAATTGGAGACAGAAATAATAAATGCAATACATTTCACGTAATACTATTTAAGAACTTTTTAAGAAAGAAGATACAGGGGAATACTGAGAAGAACATGGAACATGGCAATACCTGAAGCCATGGAAAAAAGAGAAATGGAGGAACACGATGTATGGGATAAAGAGGCATGGAAATTGTGATGCGGAATACGGCCAAGGCAGTAGAAAACCTCTAAATAGATAGATAGACTATTTGAGAATAAATATTTATTTAACACAATGATTTACCCAACGAACTAAATATGTTGTAGCAACAATTGGCTAAATGTATTACAAATTAAATATTGTAATGATTTTGTATAAAGAACTAGCACATGTCTCAAGTCTCCTTAACATCTTGCCTTATCTTATAATATATACCAGCAATTTTTTTTTGTATATGAAGTTCAGCCATTACTGCGCGTTTAGCACTGCCACACAAAAATGTACTCTTAATTTTGGTTCCTAGCTCTTCACATTTGGAGCAAACATCCTCTTGAGGCCTAACAAATCTAAGTTTAAAATGTTCTTTAAAAATCAAAATTAAAACAATGTCGCTTGCAGAGCCACATCTAGATAATCAGGCGTAAGCATAGAATTTGTGTTCATTTCAGGACTCTTCAAATTAGGGTTGTTATTTGTTTTAACGGGAATACTCTGAATAGCTCACCTGAAAGTAGCTTTCATATCTCGTGCTGTCCCTTCCATACCGTGGATATGGAACATGCATGCATGCATGCATGCATAACACGATTCGCACCGCAAACATACAAAAGCAAAAGTATAGTACTGAGGAGTCGATCCATCCATCCATCCATCCATACATACATACATACATACATACATACATACATACATACATACATACTACATCCATCTACCAATTTATAGCGTAAACACTATTATGTCATGATTACTTTCTTCATAGGACAATTTGCCTTGTCTTAAAGAGCAACTTCCCAAAATAAAAATAAAAAATTGCTTTTTTGACTTGTTCCCTTTCTCCTCATTCCGATTCAATAAATTTATATCTGTACAAAGGGTCCCCTTTTAGTGCCGTGATCCTACAATTTGATGAGAGAGGTATATCTGAGTGCTAAAATATTCGAAGTACGCAATTAGCGATTTTAGTCTTATCATTGTCTGTATCATTACCTTTACATTTAATATAATAATGCCAGTGCACTAAAAACCATTCATTTTATTTTATAACGTTTTATTGTCGGCAGTTGTGGAATATGACCTCTTCAAATTCAAAAGACACTCTTTTAGTAGCCGATTTCTACGCTGGAAAGTCAATTTTTGTGACCGGTGGTACCGGATTTCTGGGCAAATTACTGATAGAAAAATTATTATGGTCATGCCCTGGAATACAAGCCATTTATTTGCTCATGCGGTCAAAGAAGAACCAGGATGAAACAAGCCGTCTCACAACTATTTTATGCAGTTCGGTAAGTAGGATTACCAGATCGTCAAGACAACTTTAAGCAGTGAATGTTAACAGCACATAATTTTTGGCATATAGAAAATAATTACGTAATATTGAAATACAGCAACTTCTGATCTACAACACCGCAGTTGTAACTTGACTCTAGAATGTCCTCTGAATTAATAGTTATTTATTACATTTACAAATGAAACAAGCATGAATGAATAAACTGTTGCAGTGTTTTTATTTATTTATATATTTAACGCCAAAAACAGTTAAGAACTGTGTGTGATGTACTATTGGGAGGTGTGAATTCAGTACATGTTTTCCCAAATTCTACAATCCCTACCCTAATTCCCGTACGACTTGAATTCTGAATTCAGATGGAAACAAGTGGTACTAAAACAATGTCATTCTTGTCCTATTTTAACGCAAAATTACTCCAAAAGAACTCAAATATTTTAAAAATTGTACCTGATCTTACTTGAAAACCAATCTTCAAGAAAAATAATTTATTAGAAAAACAAATTGTAACATTAAAAATATTTAGTTGTAGAAAGAAGCTAAAAAAATTGATTTTTTAAATTTTTGAAAAATCATGGGTTTGCAACAAACATGAGACCTGCACCATGCTCTTAAACGTCCTTTGCACTATCCAACAACAAAATTGAACCAAAAATAATGGGGAGAGTTTTTTGAAAGTTTGTAAAATTTCCCAAGAGCTTCATGTAAAGTATCCCCCAAAATAAAATATCGATTTCAAGTTTAAGGGGCTGCGTCATCAGCCATATCGATTGGTTAATATCAGTTTTGGAGAAAATAGGTTGAACGGATTACCCGGTGGCTCCGTTCACTCACGGACGGAGAGATAGATGTTTGCCGTCATTTGATTTTTTGGTATCAAGGACCCCCAAAATATGGATTCTGGCTACACCACAAGTTAGAGGATTTTTTTGCTAAATTTATCAACAGGATTTATCTACTTTTTCGTTACCGGGGTCAGGTAATACTAGGTTTGTTACCGAAAATTCGCAGTTCTTTCGCGCAGCGTTTTATCGAGCTCTATTTATGAAAGCAAATCTGCTGTAGATTTAGGCTATTATCCCTTATCGTGTCCTTCGTGGAGGAATCAAACTCTTACCGTCAGAACATAGAAAATGATCATTTGAAGAAATATAGAAACAGTTATGCCGCAGAATAGATTTTACTTGGAAGTTACTCTTCTGTATCGAATTTAATAGTTTATTGTCATTTCTCGATGTGTTATAAAATTAGGAACATCAATTGTATGAGAATTTTTGTATTGAGCTGTTGATACGGATGAACGAATATGATCACTACGTCGAATATTGTAGACATGAGTATTAGCTGAAAATACATTCCCATTCTTGAGAGAGTTATTTTTGGCAATAACCCCTGATTAGAATAGTAAAAATACAATGACTAGCTTATTCAAGAGAATCTTACAAGAATGACCTGGGTGCAATTTGATTATTATTCGTACAATCCTCTTTCGTAATTTAAACGTCTGTGAGCTACATGACGAGATTCCCAGAATATTATATCATATCTCACTTAGTACATAATGCGCCAGTAATTCGAGGGTAGCGAACGAAAAAAATACATGACAAAAGGTGAGAAAACTTTCACTGACTGAATGTGATGCTTGAGGTTTAATCCAGTAAAATTGATAAAAATCTGTCATTTTTCAGTTTTTTTAAAATAACTAACAAAATCTACTTTTTGTAAATTAATGTCGTTTATGAACAAAAAATATTAAATTTCCTACATTTTATTTCTTAGATTTTTTCTTTAACCTATCATTTAGCCAAAAGAGCAACGTGAATTTTGATATCTTATGAAGAAAATTCTGAAAACGGGATTCATCCCATTTTATCTCAATGTAGATAATAATACGCATTTTTCGTAAATATTTACCTTATATGAAATGAAAGATTATATAATTTCCTACATTTTAAGAATTAGAGATTCTTTGGCTCATGAACAGTTGCCTCGCTGACGCGTGTCGAATGCAAGGGCAAAAAATACTTGGATGTTGCTGTGAGAATGACACCTCACTTATCTTCTCCTGTACGTTATTATAATTAACTACAATATAATTGCCTCAAACCAGATGTGATAGTTGTTGAATAATTTCAACTAAAAAGCAAGGTTGTAATTAACAAACTCAAAAAGGAAAATTAAATATTTTGGAAACCGCTAAACCTCACCTTCATCGATGTATTGTTTGGTTTGGAATCCCTGACTACTCACCGCTATCTGCGGCAAAGAAATAGGGAAATGAAATTCTATTACTCTCGGCATTCTATATTGTAGTATTTCTTAAGGATTTGTTTAAACTATTTCCTTGTGGAAGCTCCTGTTTGAAAATATGGCTTCATCTCGTTTTCCAGTTCTAGTTCGTCTTCTAAGTGATCTTCAGAAACCTCTTGTCATATTATCTCAACTCTACTTGCAATTGAGGCACAAGTTAAAACATTTAATCCCTTCCTTATTTCAACCACAATTTTTCTGACAGGTTTTGGTGAATTTGCATGAAACACGTTACAATAAAGCTGAGGGTTCGGGTGATAACAGTGTTGTCACAGTCGCAGGGGCATATTTAATTTTTTTCCATCTTCATTCTTCATAATTTTCTTTCTGTCGCCAAGCCATTACTGCACCTGATGGTAGACACTTTAAGAATGTTGTTGTGCTGCTCCTGCAGATGGTGGTAATGCAGCAATGTTTGGCTTGTTCTTTAAGGCAGATTTGATTGAAAAAACATCTGAATTTGTTGAGTGATCGCGCTTTCTTCCCACTATAGTCGATTAATGAAATAAGAAAACGTTCGCCAGGTTCAGTATCCATCTTCTTCGTGGCGTTGGAATTCTCCAAAGACTTTTGTTGTGTCAACAAGATTAGGGTCCTTGATCAGAGTCTGAAGATCCTGCTGCTGCTTCAACAGTGTGAAGTCTTTCTTCATCCGCAAATTTACATTTTTGCTGGTACCTTGCGTTAGTCAATATCTTCTCTTCTGAATTCTTGAAATACAGGTTTTTTCGACTTATTGCTTATTAACAAAATATTTTCTCCATATTTTTCAAAGAATCGAGCCTTCACCGTTTTCACATCAGGTTGATAATTTCCCGTAATCTGTTCCATCAACTCTTTGATGGAGAATCGGCACTCATCATTGCTGTTTTCGAGGTTACTCTAAATACATTGCATTGGTATATTGATTTCCTAAGAAAATGGCCCAAGTCTCTTCTGTTTCTCCACCTTTGGCCGACCATAAATTGCTTTGAACGACGTGATGTGGTATTGAGCATCAGCTGCAACCTAATCAACCACTGAATCGATGTGCTGATTTATCGCTCGTCCGTAAGCGTCATTACGAGCCCTTGCTATGTTGAGTACTCTCTCTCTCACTCCAATGTGTCGAACACGGTATACAGTATTGCACTCACGCGCTAGATTTCGCGATTATGAAGCAATTTACTCATCACTAACGCGCAGTTCACCCCCAAAAAAACAATGACATCGAAAATCACACAGGAAGTGATGACCGTAAAACTTGAAGAGAGGTACCTGTTTGATCCTCGGCCCTTTCCAGGTGATATCATGGCCACGAGAATGCATCGGATGAAAGATGAATTGTGTGAATGTGTGTACGAAAGTCATGAATTTCACACAATATGTATATACAATATTTTTATCGTTGTACTGTGATATTTGTAATTTGTGTTTATTCCTAGCGCCTACAGTGGAGCTGCGAGATTCAGTAAGATGAATTTATTAAAGTCAAATAATATTATTTCGGTATGATGAACATGTTTTTTTTATTTATGTAGTACAAATTTTGATCAGAAAAACAAATTCTACGTAAATTTTCCTACTTTGAAATTCCGTTTGGACACGTCTGTCGACTTACATAATTTGTTCTTAACGGATGAGTTATTTTAATTTGAAACTTAATTAGAACAGACATACACTGTAGATATTAGCAATAAATTTTGAGAAAAGCCGGGACAAGAGAAAATAAATAGTTGGATTTTTATGTAATTTCGTAAAATTAGGAGTAAGCGAAAATCGTGGGTCTCAATATATATGCAGTATCATTTCTACTATTAGCCTATATTCCAAAATTTAATTCGAAAGTGTAGCAAGGCTATGTAAACACTCAGGCTTGAAGTAAACGTGCGGTTTAATTTCTTGTATCTATTTTGCAGATATGTAAGAAAAATGTGATTCTATTATAACTTAAGTAATAAAGAAATAACATTAATACCTTTATTATATACAAGTACAATTCCTCTATACTGGTATAATGGCCACATTTTTCGGTTGTAGTTCAACACCCTACAACGGGCACAGCCGCCATAGGTAAAATCAATGAAAGCGATACATAGCTTCGTTGTTAATTAGCATTGTTTGTAAATTATGGATTGTGCTAAATTCTTTTCTAAATCCCGCTTGCTCAAGAGGTTGTTGTTCTAGTATATTTGTAATTCTAAATGTTATAATGCTCGCAAATATTTTGTTTAGGTTGGACATCAAGCTTATCGGACTGTAGTTTGTAATGTCATTCCTATTTCCTATTTTGTGATTGAGGGAAGTTATACTCAAAACCCATTGTTTTGGGATTACTTCTTTTTGCTAGACTTATTACTTTAAGTATGTATCTCTTATTACTTTAAGCAATTTTGTAGGAGCTTTCTTGAAGAAAGTAATTCATTTTGCAGTCTTCCCCTACTGAACGCCCGGTCTGTCATCTATTCTTGTTTCACTGACACCAATTGTGTCGTATTTTATGTTTGATATTTCCTTTTATATTTCAGTGTTAAGAAATGACTAACGTAAGGTGAAAAGGGGATTAAAGAAGAAAATATTATTATTATTATTATTATTATTATTATTATTATTATTATATCACATATTAAGGGGTGATAAAGTATGTGCCGTTTAAGCACCACTAAATGCAATAACTTTCGCCTAAGCGGTTTGCCCACAAAGCAAGAAGTAAAGACAGATTTCAAAAATTTTTAATTCATTGCAGAAAGTCGAACATATTGTAATACGTCTAGAGATTCGTGACAATTTTGCATGGTATAATAAAACAAAGTGGTTTAAGTCAGGGCTAGCTACATTTTACCACATAAACACATACAAACTACTTCTTGGGTGTCAAAAAATGTAAACCTTCGGTACATAACCGTCGTATTACGTCTTGCGAAATACAATGAACCTCAACACCCATTCCTCATAAGAAAAGTACTAGTACCCATGAACGAGAACGACTGGTAAACCTACTATTCATAACTAAGAAAGGTATTACAAGTTGGGGTTTCACCTGAAATACACTAAGGGGACAGTTGTATCGGGTATCGTTAGAGAGTACAACACAAGTATTCCGAGATCCGCAGTGTCAAGAGCGGAAATATCTTATTTTAAGGATAACGTCTCACCATCGACAACGCAGTGGCCGACGGCCATCACTAAAAGACGAAGAGAGTGGAATTGTACAGAGATTTCAGAAATAACGGACATGCAACGTTGCGTGAAATCAATGTGGGACGTACGATGAACATATCCTTAAGACAGATATTCTCTTGTAGATAAACTACGCATTCAATGAGATTTAATGACAAGCAAAAGCGATTATAAACATATCGATTTCGTATGTAAATTTTTAAATACTTTTTAAAATTTGTGGTATATTTGGGTTTTAATTTGTGTTACATTTGTTGATTTCAGGTATTTGAGCGCCTTAAAAAAGCCAGACCTCATGATTTGAAAAAGATAATTCCTATTTCGGGAGACATAACCAAAGAACATATGGACATTTGTCCGACGAACATAACAACTTTAATAAACAATGTGTCCGTAGTATTCCATGTGGCGGCCACGGTACGATTCGATGAGCCAATAAAACAAGCAATATCTGTGAACACCGTTGGCACATACCATGTACTGGAGTTCTGCCAGCAGTTGCCTAACATTAAAGTAAAAGCTCTTTGTATATGTTCTACATTTATTTAATTTAACGCTAAAATTACCTGCCTGTAATATTGATTAATAGATTTTATTATATACGTTCTCAGGCATTTATCTTTGTTTCCACTGCATTCAGTAATTGCAATCGTGAAGAAGTGAAAGAAGAGATTTACAAACTTCCTTACGATTCTGATAAAATTATAAGTATGGTGGAAATATTAAGTGAAGAGATTTTAGAAGAAATTACTCCAAAGTATGTATTGATTAAGTGTTCTCGATCATTATTTGTTTACCTTTGCTTACTCCTACGTAATAATTGTAATTTAAGGCACTTCAATTAAATATTCAAATGGGAACATTTTAAACTTACAATTTGTTCTTTGTGAGGTATTTTTCAGGTAATAATGCTGTTTAAAACAAATTCGCTACCAATACATCACAATCTCGAAACTTTAATACTTTAACTTTAACTACAAAAGTTCTTTATTAAACAGAGATTTTGCAAAGCAAGTCGAAACATTTTCCTGTCTAACTCCTGTGACAGGCATATTTCGGCTGTTAAAATGGTTTGGAAAAAATAGAATATTAATTGCAGGTCTTAGGTCTACATTGTCCTGTGTGGCTTCGAGCTCATTCAGCGAAAATGACAATTTAAAAAAAATACAAATCACTTAAAAGTGCCTTCAAAATGAAAATTGCCATCGTGTTTTTCTTAATAGAACTGTCTTTTAAATACATAATACAATCTGACAAGTTCCTTACAGTCCTGACACGTTAAAAAAATAATGATTTATAGGGAACTAAATTACGTCGTCAATATTTACAGATTATACGTGAAAACGATTTCATTTTTCTTTTTGACTCTTTCTTTTACAAACAGACAGAACAAACTTTGTTCAAATCCTCAAGTAATAAAACTTTACGCACACACAAATGGAATTTTTATTTCAGTTTATTATTAAAATACTCCCAGTGACTGGTATTGTAAAAATTGCAACACCAAGGAGGAGACAGACTATTACAATGAAATTTATTCTTTATTCCTTCCAGACTTTGCACCCTTTGGCGTCAAGTGTCGGCACCCGCTTACTCGTTTTGACGATGTTTGAAGGCTCTACACCGACTGAGTGTGTCGTAACACTGACCTGACCTGTCACACAAAGGAGGGCGCTCTTAGGGCAATGTGAACGCCATCTCTACGCAAGTTTAAACACTTCTATGGACACCCCGTTCTACACATTTGCCCATTTTTAATTATCACCATTCCTTCTGAGCGTTGCAATTTTCACAAACAGCAGTGTACTAACAAAACATTTTATATAAGATGTGATAACAAAATACTTACCCTCCAGGAATGAATGGATATTTTCTGCAATTACCTAATGAATATTTTCTATCTTTTCTTTAATTGTATTGTGTTATCTTTCTTTAAAAAAATTGATTTACATCGGGAATTCAAGAAAAAAATACTACGAATTTTAATTAGTTTGCCGCAGATGCAGGAAAAGGTACTGGATATTTCTTGTTTAGTATACGTGATAAAAGATACTTCACCTTCCGGGTCAATGACCCCCATCTCGATCAGGTATTAGTCTAGTTTCCCTGATCCATTGAGCAAATACTGAGAGGGCTCCTTGTTTGCTTCTGGGCGTAAATGTAACTTCACTATTTTGTTGAACTCTCTTTTGCTTGTAATGCTAGGAGAAGTGGTAAGGGCGAGTTTTTATTTTTTTAGCATTGCGAATGCAAATCATACCTGCAATTCGATTACCGATACAAATAAGTTTTCTATAACTTGGACACGAAAATGTCTAGTTTTTTCAAATGTTGCTAATCTCGCGATTTTTTAAAATTTATTTTTATTTATTTATTTTAAACTTTTTCTCCTCATTCAACTATTTATAGTTAAAATAACGGGAAGGGATTCTGGAACTCAAGAAAACGTGCGCAGATAATTTTCTCCCCCATACGTCAGATACAGTTTTTTGATTATATAAATCTAAAGATGCTTAGGTTTCAGAAGACTAAATTCACAGAAAAATAATTCAGTAGATATCATCACTACCAGAAGAGAGTACACGTTACCAATAAGCACTGAACAAGTGGACCAATTCCAATCTATCAACGGAATCGGACTAGTCTTTAATATAGAACTAACTCCACGAAGCTCCCTTTACAAATAAAATAAGAAAGCTTATTTCTCAAATCGTATCCACAAATAGTTTTATTGGCCTTGTCAACATTGTAAAATATTTAATGATTTAATAATTACCGCAAAATCAATTATTTACGTCTAATGTTACTAAAAATTTGGTTTTGTAACGTTGGTATCCAGCTGGGGAAACCAGTTTAACTCGTATACGTACGTATTATACAAAGTATAAAAAGTTATGAAATGCTACGGAAAATTGATTTTAAGATTTCAACGGAAATATAAATTCTGAGGCCCCCTGATAACAAAAAAGTGTTTATTTTTTTAGAAAGTCCGTCCCTCCCGTCTGTCCTTCCCTTGTTTGTGAACAACACTAGCGCCTAAACTATGCGTACGATTTATTCTAAACTGAATAATCTTCTGTCGATCTGTCCTCGCTGAAAGCTCTTCGGTTTTGAAAAAAAAGTATTAATTTTTTGGAATACTGTTGAAGAAACTCCTTCGCTGTTAACACTTTCTAAATTAATTAGAGAATCAATATTATTCGCCGTTCCCCTACAACCACAAAACTGAACACAGTTATTACCCTTAAAGTGAAATTTGTTCTTTCTTAATAAGTTTTTTCATGAAGGTCACGTAAATCTGTTTGATAATTTTACTAGTTTTCTTAGAATATTTTGTGAAATCTGTGAATACTAAAAAATAACAAAAACATGAATTTCTGAAAAACGGCTCCAATTTTTTCTATAAACTTCTGGGGGAAATGATGCTACACTTACTCATTAGATGACATTAACTACCCATTTACCTACTCTTTTCATTTTTTAAATTACAAATACACAATTACACATGGAATAAAGTTTTCTTTTTGCTTTCTTTATTTAGTTCAGTTGATTAAAATTTTTATTTATGTTCAAATATGTAATTATTCAAATAATAATAATTTATATTATCATGTCTAAAGTACGCAAATAATACGCAACACAATAACAAATATATTTAACACCAATCTGCGATGCACACCCCTCCCAAAATGACCGCCTGGATTCGACCCTGCGGACGTTTTCGACAATAATTGATATTACTTAATCGAAGTCGAGACCCAGTGAGTTTGAAATGGATATTTTGATTTTTGAAGGAACATTAGCTGACGTCTCACCAATATTTTAGAAAATTTCTTAAAAGTGGCTTCACATTTTTTATTCATTTTGGTACTTAGATGGCATAAAGAACTCTTAAAAATGGGCGGATCCTCATTTCGTTAAAATACTGAAAATATCAAACATTCAAAATTTGTTCGGCCTGTTCCTGCAACTATAACAATGAAGAGAAAGAATGTTTTCTTGATGAAATCCGTTGCTCAAAGAGAGACCTTGAAATAAAGTCAGTTACACGTTTTGGAACTATTACTAGTTTTCGCGTAATTTAACGTAAAATAAGCCACACATTGTTTAAAACCATTATTTTCGCAAAAACTGTTTCAATTCATTCTTTCAATTTTTGCCCGTGGTATCACAGATCGGTATAAAAATTGTTGATGATCCCACTGCCCATGAACGAAAAACTCAGTACCCAATTTTTGGATAATTTTAACTTCAATCTAATGCAATTAATAAAATAAACATTGCCTTAAAAGCGGTTGCAATTTTTTTCTTTATTTTTCCCTCGTATACAGCAAAGACTAGTAAAGAAATGGTAATGGCCCAAATGACCGAGTACTCTCGAAATTTGCAATGGTTCTATATTGATAGCAGAGAATTTGTTATTTGAAATTTAAAAAATCAGTTATTTTAAATATTTATGTACAATTTTGAAAAAAATATTAATAGATTAGCGTAATTTTGATAATTAAGCATAGACAAATTTAAATTTCTCAAACTATTTATTAAATAATATTACATGTATAATTCTTTATGTACTTGAAGGCCATTAATGTTTTTTTTAATTTTCAAATGATTTGCAGCAAAAAACAGTGTATTTTGAAAAATGTACAAACATGGCGCAAATGATTTTTTCCACATAACCTAAAAATGCCTATTTTGTTCTGAAAAAATTAAAATAAAATACAAATGAAAATTGTTCATCCCTTTAATTTTGTATGTTTTCATGTATTTAAGACTTATTGACGGACGTCCAAATACGTACACCTATACGAAGGCTCTTGCCGAGGATGTTCTGCAGAAATACCACACAAAATTTCCTATTGCTATTGTTAGACCGTCAATTGGTAAGTGCGATTACAAACGAAATTTTTAATAATATGTCACTTATTAGGATTTTCTTCAGAATATAGTCATTAATATTACTGCTATTTATTATAGTGATATCTTCAATTCACGAACCTGTGCCTGGCTGGTCTGACAGCTGGAACGGTCCCAATCTATTTGTGGCTGGCATCCTTAAAGGAATATATCACGTATCAATGGGAAATGGCTGTATGGTTGCAGCGATAATACCAGCAGATATTGTAATCAATCTCATTATATGTGCTGCTTGGCGGGCATCCAACACCTCAGACAACTCCAACATTGAAGTGTATCACTGCTGTAGTGGTGAACTGAATCCCATTACATGGGCTGAGTTCACATTATACTGTTCCCATTTAGCTACACAAAAGCCCGTCGAACAAGTTCTGTCATATCCCCATTTTTCGTGGCATAGAAATAGAGTTGTTTACTTCCTCCAAATGTTCTTCTTGGAAAAACTGCTGGCCTACGGCATAGACTGCATCAATTACTTGATTGGAAAGAAGTCAGTGTGAGTATAAAAATTACCTTAAATACGTAAGTAAAAATAAACAAACATATTAAATTTAAGGAGCAGTAGGAATTTTATTTAATTATATCAGCAATCGTTTTTCAATTACTAAAGCTATATAGAGGAAAGACATAATCAAGAAGGTATGCTAAAGATTGTCGATAGTAACAAGCGGGTAACAAATGTACTACTTTTTTTACGCTACCAACGTTTTCTCAAGTATTCGTAATTAGCCAGATGAAATTGAACAAAGCAACTAAAGACATGATCCGGAGTTCTGAAATCTATCACATAATATCTAAAACGAGGTCTGAGCCGCGGCGTGGTTTGAAACTCTAGTTTCGCTTGATTAGTCTCTGCTTTGGCTAAGCTTCAAGCCCAGTCTCGAACCGCGGCTTGAAATTTGCAGACCTCGGTGAAGGATGGTGTCAAACCATGGATCATTCTCTCAAATAGTAGAAACTGGAATACTGTAGATCAGTAGATGAATTTCAAGGCTGTGCTCATTGGTTCAGGACACTGAACCCGAGATCAAGAGAGCTGCGGGATCGCAGCAATCCTTAGAAGAATGCAACAATCGCGAATTTCAGTTTTCGCTTTTCAAAAGAAACGCTCTTTCATTTGGCCGAAAGGTTGCGACCTAGTCTCAATCACGTGGACGCAAGACGTTGGGATTTACCCGTTCTAATTCAAGTTTTGTCGTTCTAAGATTAATAAAATGAATATATAAGAGAATAATAAACTTAATTTATAACTTAAAAATTAAATTTATTGTTGTTGAGAAATGAAGTAAATTTTAGGGTTACTGAGGATGTTTAATTGTGGAAATTATAATGTTAGTTTTCGGTTTAAAATATTGAGATGACAACGTAGCGTAATTTGGCGCAAGGGTTGCTTGTAACCGACCCAGACACGTGTCGGGAGCGGATGCTTCTTAGAAGTAGGCGAGGTTTGAATCAGATAGAATTCCAAGAATATTGTTTCTTGTTCGATCTTGTTGCAAAATGTAATTATGAAACAAAGAAATGATTTGAACTGACACCTGACCGCACTGATGTGTCTAAGTAAATATAATTAATTTCATAAATGCATTGGTAGCCCGAACAATCACGTACAACACGTCCGGTTTATTTGTACATGTATTCATTGTATTTGTGAGTAAAAAATGATTCGAATGATTTTCAATGAAGTTTCTCGAATCCTCAATAGTTTTCTACAACCACGTTTTCATGAAATTAAAATCCCCGTGTGGAACTCGAACCAGCAACATCTTGGTTTCAAGTCATTAACTCGTCAGTCATATCAGCGGAAATACACGTTAAATATTGCCAAGTTGAACTTTTCAAAAACGTGCTTTTTTGTGCAAAATTTTGTGTCAAACATAGGATATTTGTATTTTTTAAACAATTTTTTTTCATAAAAACAATTATTTTGATTAAATTTAAAACTTAGCTTAAAAGACGCTTAAGAAAATGGTGAAAGCCTCATCTTCGTTGATATGCCCTATTTTTCAAAATATTCAGTTTTTCGGCGTTTTCTTTCAACTATAATTGTAAAGATACTCTTTTTAATGATATATTCATAAAAATCTTTAAATAAGGTAATGTTGAAGTTTGTGGAAACAGGGTATTTTATGAGTGATGTACTGACAAAATTAATAGCCCGTTCCCCTTCGACAGTGCTTCGTTTACGTAATTGAAGTACCCCAGCAGGATGCTTCGCAAGTTAGAATTTGTATATTATTTCATATTTTTGTTCGTTTCTTACACTTGAGGTTTTGTTATAATTTACAATTTTTTTAAATAACTCCTTACAACCTATTTGAAATAAATTAAACAAAAACTGCAAGCCTTCAGGGAATATTAGATTGAAATGGAACAATGGCTCGGCAACGACTCTAGAGCTAATTTCAATGAGTTAGGTCTTATTGTTGGGATATGATTTACTTGTAAAGCAATTATAATTGTGAAATTTGTTTTGATATTTGCACGAAAATATTTAGTTTGTAATGAGTTTTGCAAAAACTAATGACTGAGATGTGTTAATTCGGAGAGAAATTGTGGTATAAATTTTATTACATAACTTGTATTAAATGCGAGAAAGTATGTTCTGTTTCAATCACCAATAGTTTAGAATATTCTATATAGGTTTCATGGATATATGTAGATCATGCAATTATATCTTTTAAAATATAAAAATATAAAAAAGAATATGATCATATCTTTTAGTTTTAAAAAGCGTGTGAAAGCTAATTCATTGTTTTCTGTTACAGATTGGTCAAATTTCATAGAAAATTATTGAAAGCCCAAAATCTCACTGTGTATTTTACAATGCGTCAATGGAAATTTCTAGATAACAACACGCAAAATTTGAGTAATTTGCTCAACGAAAGTGAGCGACAGACATTTTCTTTCGACGTTCGCAGTATCCACTGGCCTACATATCTTCAAAGTTATTGCCTTGGAATCCGCCATTATCTCTTGAATAACAGTCCTGACTCTGTTCACGAGAGTCAAAAGCGGTTGGCAATGTATGAGAAAATTAATACAAGTGCTTTTTAATTATTAATTTATTTTTATGTTTTACAAACTATTTTGTTGCAGGTTTAAATGGATTAATGTGTGGATTCCATGGTTGCTTTTAATTTTCATTCTATATTTGATATTTGTTTCCTGAGTGTTACTAACAGAAACACTTGAGGATGGCAACCTAATTCATGAAAAAGTAACAACTGATAAGAAGAAAGCATTAATATTTTTGTTGTAAGAAAGAAATTATTTGCAAAGCGTTACATTTATTTAGTTTATGTTACAGCCTGGTACAAAGTGTTGTTACCTCACGGATATTATTTTCTGAATATTTTATTATTATCGAAATAACATGCCTGTTATCAACACCTGCAAAAAATCTCACCATATTATGAAAACTGCAATAAGCTGTTATAATTGAAATCGATATTATTGATAAGCTTTATATATGAGCAAGAAACTTGCATCTGCACTATCGCCAACAAAATATTATTCAGTCAAACAATTCAGCCCAGTAAAATTTTACGCTATACAATATATCAATTTCTGAAACTATTATTACTGGCTTTCAATAATTTTACTATTTATTAAAGTAATGATGCAGGAATTAAAATATAAAAATCTCGAGTAAGTCTCAGTCATAGCTCTGAAATTAATTAATGTGCTCAGATTTCTTAATTAAAAATGAGTACATTCCAATATATGAATATAATACAGAAAGTAATCCTGATATTTGGAATGAAGGCCTCTACTGGCTAATGTAATTTTAAGTTTTTAAACATAAAAAACAGAAAATTTCAGAAAATTACTATTCATATCGAAAGATAAGGCCAAATATTTTAGTATCTTCGTACCATTATATCAGTGTACAAAAGTGAAATTTCATAAATAGTAAGTTTAGTGTTGTGAATAATTATTTTTAGAAAATAGTATACATTTCCAATAAAAGATTTTCTCTTTCGGTTAAAAATTAAAGGCTCAACTAAGGATGAAACAGTTATCCTTCAAAATGCCATTTTTAATGATTTTTAAGCAGTACATATTTTAGATAATTTTCTTGTGCACCAACATTTTTGAAATATTAAAATCAGAATATGTAACACACAGACATTTTCAATATACTACCACTGGTTCATATCATCAACATGAAAATTAAACTCACTTTGTCGACGATGGATATTTTTGAGTTTTGTGTACATTGTTAATTCATATTTATTGTATTGTTTCACGTAGTGACATCATTGGAATCCTGGTGTTTGAATGTGCTTAATTATAGTGAAAATGACAGAAAAAATTTAAATAAGCTGAGTAAAAAGATTAATGATTCCACTTCAACTTCTTGAACCAGTTTTTGGACTAAGTAGGTTTTACTTACATCCAGTTATTACATACAATATATTTATTGTTCAAAAAAGCAGTTAGTTTTGTCAATCAATGGTAGATGAAAATCCAAAGGTAGATCAGATATCCAGAATTACTCAACATATTTTCTAGGCATTGAATAAATTTCTATTTCCCAACAAAATATTTTCATGTATTTTCTATAATGTGGATGATCTTTGACTCAGTGATGCCAAACTAAATTGGATGCATTATCAGTTATTAACAAAGTACAAATGATTTTCATTAATTTCACAAATATTGATTAACTTGGGCTTGGACCATTTAATTTCCTATCATTCTTGTAATTCTGCCAACTGGAAAACATTTGCATATCAATGCATTTATTATGTATTAATTTATTATGTATTTATTGCATGCTAAAATGCAACAAAAGTATTATTTTAAACTTCGTTTACAACAATATTCTTTACATGCATACTTTTAAGACGAACTGAGTGAATTTAAAAAATTGTATCACTTGCACTTTGTTCATAATTGTGTCATGTCTCATTGCTGACAATGAGTACAATCACTTTCATGCAGTGGAAAAATATTAATTATTCTCATTCATTTATTACCATGTTAATTATATTTATGATATATTGTAACAAATTCTTTACGCGTAAACTTTTAATGAGTAATGGATTTCATAGTTTTCAAGGTATTTCTAAAGTAATGTGCAAATTAATTTTTTTACCTGATTACTTATCAAATAGAGAGAAGAGACACCTCTCATTTAATGAGCAGATATTCCTCTAGTACGTATTAACAAGTATTTATAAACAAAATTAATTTTCAATTTAATGGTATTGCAACGGAACCTAGTGGTGCTACAGAATGGCACAGACTTTCTCGTATTAGTTTTCTATTTTATCTGGTCTTTGCTAGATATTCTGACTTGCCCCATTCTCTTTATAGCTGACATCTATCGCCATCCAAAGTACATTCCTTCTTTTTAATTTTCTCAATTTTTCGGTTTTCTAATAGTAGTAAAAGAAAGTCTAAAGAATAGTAAAAGCTCGTCCTAGGTGGCAATTTTCATTAAACAATTTGTAGCCATTTTTAAGATAACAGTGTTTAAGCCTTACTGAGAATGCCAAATTTTAACCCTTTCACAGAAAACTATTGAGGTTTTGAGAGCGTAGGCTTCCGCGGCCGGAGTCAGTATTTACTACGCTGACGCCGGGTACGTGGCGAAGGTGCCGACGTTTCGGTCGCCATTCTGCGACCTTCCCTGAGGAACACTTATTACGCCCTGAGGAAGGTCGCAGAATGACAACTGAAACGTCGGCGCCTTCGCCATGGACGCGGCGTCACCCGGACAGCCTAGTAAATATTGAGTTTTTGAAAAGCATCATATGAAATCATTTCACATACTTCGTTACAAATGTATGTGTGTTTAAAAATCGCTGGAAATATGCATATTGAAGGCGTGTGAGATATTTAAAAAAAATAATTTGGTAATTTTTGGAAAAAACAAATGAAAAAATGTAAAAATTGCACGTTAGCATATGTGCACACACTTAAAGTTCAAATTCTTAGATAATTTCCTCATCAATTTCCCGAAGGAGGATCTTTCTTGTGTTTCCTGACCATTGCTCAAATGCCTATTACATATAATCAAAATAAATTTCTAAATACTATTCACTTCCTGAACAGAATTTTAGGGTGTATAATTTACAATTAAGTTAAGAATATATAAGTCATAATAAATTGACTTGAACATCTCAACAGAATAAAGTCCAACAGTCACTTAAAATTCTACTGAGCGGAGTGTGGGAATCCCAATGAAATGAGAGTGATGTATGTTAAATATTAACAACACCGAAATAAATTGTACAAAAACTCTATAGTTTAGGAAAGTTTAAACAGATAAAAATGTGAGAAAAATATTGTCGCTTCAATAATAATAATAATAATAATAATAATAATAATAATAATAATAATTCAAGTATAATATTCCTTATTAACAATCATAAAACTGTTTTTCTTCAAAAAACTATATTTTTATGGTAGTTTTATTTTAGAGAGAATAATGCGCTACTATCAATGTTTGTGAAAAGATTTGACTCTAACATGGTATTAATCCATTCTAACACGCTATTAACACTACGTTAGAAACATATCTTTTCACAAACATTTATGACAGTGTTCTGCTAAAATAAAAATTCATTTTGGATAATGGACCCATAACATATTCTAAAATAATCTTGAAGTGAGGATGTATAAGTATGTTTTCACGATGGTATTTTTTTGTGATTGGATTTTTCTTTTTAATAATTATCTGCTTAATTTAACATGTTTTGGCAAATTTCTCACGTTTAATTTTATAGTTTCTACTTCCTACTTATATATTTTTTCATTTATACTTGATTTTTTAATGAATTTCATATCTTATTTCTACTTTGATTTTTTATTCTTTTATTTTATTCACTATTTTCAAAATTTAATGACTTTTTTTCATTTTCAGACGGATCATGTCAATTAGGCCTATCTAACATATGTTGAAGTGTAATTGACACATCGAATCTGTATGTTGGACAATAAAGATTTCTTTGGAAGGACAATAAAGATTTTCTTTAATTGTTAAAAGGATACTTGTATTTAGTTAATTTATTAAGAAACATTTCATAAAGATTGTTCATAAGACAGTCACTATGTAAAGTAGAACACTATAAAATCGGGTTTGTATGTGCAATCTATTGCTGCGATAAAATATTATTATAAAAATAGTCTTCCTAATACCGTCATTCTTCATTGTTTAACTCTTGCCCTGTTTATCAGTTGTTGCATTGTTGTGGTTTTATGAAAGTTTTTATAAAGGAGTTCTTTAACTATATTGTTTGTTTCGAAAACCAATTCTTTTTCACAGTTTCCCAAAGAAATTCATAACTGTTTCATTTTCTATTAAATGACGACTTACAACCAAACAAATCACATTACTCTCTTGGTAATTACTACACTAAACAGTTATAGGTGCCCCGAAAATCAGTAGAGCAGAGATCTTGCTAAAATGTTGTTCGAGAAAGCTAGGTAGACTTTATTATAAATCTTATATTTTGTTTTATTCAATGCGCATCGCATCATGGGCAAGTTTCTGTACAACTATTTCAACAATCCGCAGCTTATGTAAAATGCACGTCTCATGTAAGCTATTCTATGAATTTACAGCTCCGCAGATTTAATTCCACCTAATGACTGCACATGGCGTGGCACATTGAGCAACGGAGTTCTCAGAACCATCCAGAGCATTTTGTATGAATTCATTAACCCTGACACATTTTCCACGAAATGTATGTTATGAATTCTACTCCCTGCGTGCAGCAGCAGGCACAAAGTCATTCGGAAGGAAATCGGAGGGTACTCGGAAATCCTGCACTTGCACTCGTTGGGGGTTCCGGCACCCCTGAAACCGAACGACGTCAGTTTTTCGGACCGGCATCTCCCCCGATGGTCTGCACGCGCCCCCCGTGGTCTCTCAGTCGGTGGAAGTCGCTTCGCTGCCTGATGTGTCGGAGGACCTCCGTTGTTAGCCCGGAGCTCCTCGTGACCTCGCCGCCATTGCCCGGGACCCTGTGCGGTCGCCTAGAGGGCCCTCCCCCTGATCCCTGGCGCACGCGCGCCACGTCATACTTCGCGAGAAGAAGCTGCACTTTCTCGAGATCGAGCGAGTTAATTTAATAAGTTTTGGATCCGAAAGGGGAAGTGTGAGGTGATAATGGAACTTAACTGTGCATCTGAGATCTGCGGGTCGCATACTCAGTGCCGCTATCTAATCTACCGCGTAGTCTAACAATGACACGCCCTATCTATCCTCGCATCTTCTTTCCATTACTCGCCTTTCGTATTCATACCGAACCCGCTTTGTCCAATAGCGATCCAGAAACCGGATCTTCAAATCAGCGAAATCACGCAGCATCGGCTCTCGCGACGTCCCTCGTAGCAGTTGCTGCACGAACTTCGTTTCAAATTGTTCGGGATAGCTTTGGTGAGCTCAATGTCGTCCTTGACCCGGGGAATGAATTCACACGCATTCTCGTTTATGTTTTCCTAAAAATTTAAGTTGAGCGGCGAGGTCCATGGGAGTGATGCGGTGCCCGCCACTTTGCGGTGGTAGTTGTTCTCAGATATCCGCGATCTCTTGCCGTAGCTCATCACGTGTTACCTCCGTCTCATTAAGTTCTTGTTTAAGCTGTTGTTTTCTTTCAATATTAGATTTGCCGCGCCCGTTTTCATTTTTTGTACTTGAAAGGTGACGCTCTGCATATCCGCCAGTACATTGGTTACTAATTTTGAACCCCGCCTACAAACTTCTTCATTCTAATTTCCGATTTCGGAGATTGATGTTTTATTTGACTGGTGGATCTATCGATCTTTCCTTCCAGACCTATTAACGTGGCGTTAATTGTGCCCTCCTTGAAGCGGCCGCCCTGCTCCGCGATCTGGTCTTTCAGTTCGTTTTGCATTAGTTGCGTTGCTGTTTGCGTCAAATATCGCACCAACGACACCCACACGCTGTGCCAGGACAGAGTTCTGTTTTACGTGTCAGGTAGTTGTGGCGAGCGAGGGCGGCTGTCAGCAGATTCGGCGGCGGGCGGGCGGCGGGCGGCGCGCGTCGGCTCCCCGGCGTTTCCAGGCGGCTCCTCACTCCTCCCCCGCAAAGGGGCGGGCCCCTACAGCTGCGCTCGCACCCACGCACCTTCTCGTCGCGATGACCCGTCCTCGGTGGCGGCGGACACATTACCGGCGAAGGCGATGCGGCGATTCTGCCGTGACGATCACATACGGGTGCCTCAGGCAGTCACGAGCGTGATAGTTTAGAGGCTCTCAGGCACAAAAAACAATGCCTTCCTCGAGGCTCACTCAGTGCCGAGAGCATTTTCGAAGTTCAAATGAATTTGTCATGTGAGCCTTCATGTAAATACCCGAACTCGAAGCACTTCGGTCATCAGTCTGAGCACTCGAGACGCTCTCCTGGCGAGTCTCAAACTCGATCCCCATCGTCAGTGATCTTTCCGAGGGCTGGTGTGCAGGAACTTCCTCCTTTGTTTCCAGTGGGAGTGAGCGGTCGTGCATCAGGCCCAGTTCCTCCATCCTCTTCGCGGTCATAAATCCGCCCACAGTTATACAAAAGTACATACCTCCGTCGTCGGCACCCTGTCGGTGCCGCGGATATCTGATGCGCCTACCGTTCTATTTGCCAGCATTGGAGCGTCGTAAATTAAACACGTCTTTGTTACCAGAGCATTCATCATTTGCATTGTTTTTTTAAATTTTTGATATTGTGTTAGTGTGTAGAGGATTTCGCACGGGTACGCGGAGGTAGTAGTGAAAACCTCGTGCTATGGCACAACACAAAGTACATATGCGTAGTGTAAAGCGAGCAAGCTGGCCAAGAACTAGCCACGAGACTAACTTTCCGTATACTACGAATATTACTCCGTATATACGCACGTATACAGTAAAATAGTGACGGAGATAGTCAACATCAAATATATCAGCACCATTCATTGAATTGTTTAATGTTCTATCCGTGGAAAAAAATTGAAAAAAACGAAAATTGTTTTTGAGACTTGCGTAAATTACAAACACAATTTTGAAAGGTAAAAATGTACTTGTTTGAAAAAATGGACATGTTCAATGTTAAAATTTTGCAATTTTTGAAAATACAGAGAGTTTGTTGAAATTGAGAATAGCATAAATTTTTCACCGTTCTTACATATTTCTCTACATATCTTACCGTTTGTACATACGAGAAAAATATGTGAATTAAGAATTTGGTGGCGTTGCTAAAAAATAAGAGTTTAAAGAATTGCCTATCATTCATGCCTAATGTCGCGAAAATTACTCAAATTTTCGAAAAATTGTACTCCACCTTATTTCAAGACCTATCTTCAAAGAACAGATTTCATTAAAAAAATACACATAGTCTTCAACATTTTAGTTGTAGCAACTCGCCGAAAATAGTGAAACTTTAACAACTTTCTAAAAATTGTGGTTGCAAAACCGAACTAAGAACTGAGCAATTCTCTTAAGCATTTTAACGCTATTTCACAATAGAAGTTGAGTAAAACATTTAGGCTCGTCAGGAGCATTTTGTAAATGACCCCCCGAATTGAAAATTTTAGTGTCCAAATCAAGACGCCGCGTCAACCGCGGAATCGTCTGGGGAAAAGCCAATTTTGCATAAAATCTCCTGAGCAGATTAAGCGCTAGCCTTGAGTAGAGGCGGAAATTTGGCCGCCAATCGATTTTTACTTTCCCGTCTATGTACGTATGTACTCAGTAAAGTACGTAGTAGAGGAAGAGTTATGTAATGCTGCCCACACAAAAGGCGGATTTTTAGCTGAAAAAAATACAATGCCTGGCTGTTATAATGAAACATTGGATAAATCTAGTTTCTAAATTAAGAAAACAATCCTATAACTCGTGATGAAGCTAAAATCCCTATTTTGTAGGTCCTTGATACCGAAAAATCAATTGTTGGCAAAACGTCTGTCTGTCCTTGCGTCCGTCCGTCTGATGTCTGTGAACACTTCATATATACATAAAATAAAGTGAAGTCGTAGGCATTTGCGGCCAGAGTCATGTGCATGATCTTCGCTGTTCAAGTGACACCGTGTCGAAGGTTGTGTAGCCGACGTTTCGACCATCTTGTCGTGGTCTTCCTCAGGCGTACCAGAATACCAGCCCTGAGGAAGACCACAAGATGGTCAAAACGTCGGCAACACAACCATTGACGCGTCGTCACCCGGACAGCCAAGATCATATACTCGTTCATAAAATACTTTAAAACCGCCTTTTGCGGCTGGTGGCATCAGGACCAAGGAGAGTTTCGGCAATAAGAGAAAGAGCACGCGAGACGAACCACTGACCTTTCCGTGGCGACGGACTTTAGTTCGCATTCGGAACGTAAGCTAAAGGTGGATGCACTTACAACATATAAACTGCAAAACTAGGCATATAACTCTGAACAAACATAATAAACGGTCTATTCATACATACACAGAACAGATAAGGTAATTAATATGCAAATTGAGTACACGGAACAATGCCCCGTTGAGAATGAAAGCTAAGGGGCTAAAAAGCATATCTGCACTGGACATTTACATATGTCCGTCTGCGAACACCTCTAGCGCCTAAACCATGCGAAAGATTTTTTCCCAATTGAAGAAACCCCTGTCCATCTGACTCGAGTAGAGTTTTTGAAAAAAAATATTCAAAATTTGAGGATGCTTTACATTAAAATCTCCCGACATTTTCAAAATTTTCTCAAAAAATAGCTCCAATTTTTTTCTCTAAATTTCTTGTAAGAATAGAGTAATACACACACTTATTAACGTTGCATATGTCTGACTTTCACGGTTAAGACTGAATTCTCAAGAATTTCAAAAGTATGATTTTTCGGTGTCTTTCTACAACTACAAATTGAAGATAGAGGTTTTTCTTTCAAATAAAAGTTGTTCTGCATTGCACTATTGCATGCAATATGTGCAATTTAAAAAAAAAATACAAAAAGGAGATTTTCTTTAAAATAGCTCTATTTTCTTTAAACTGTTAGTATACATAGTGCTAAATGAACTCTATAAGATAACTTATACGCTATATTGTTCTATTCTCTAATTTTTTGAAACACATATTTTTACTTGTCTCTCCTGTTGTTAATACTTGTATTAGTGGTAATTTGTTCACATTAGCGTATTTATAAGTACGTGTGCTTTAACTAATATCAAATACAGTTTCTCAAACACTCAACCGGGAAAACTAGCACAAACTTCCGTATTTTTAAAAACGCTCAAAGGTAATTTGCTCAAAAAACGGCTCCAAATTTTTTTCTTCAAACATTTCGAGCGGATAGAGTTAATTGCACTCTTTAAAGTTAATTTCGGTGCATTATTTTTGTATTTTAAAAAATTACACAAATATAATTTTTTGAATAACTTCTCATGCCAATAATATGCACATTTCCAACCATTTGTAAACACTATTATATTTGTGAATTAATATACTTCAAATGACTTCGTTTGAAGTTTTTCAAAAATTAAAAAAATTAAGTGAAAAAATACTTCAAATTTCGAATTTACTGTTGTGCTTGGGCGCCTTTTTCTTAGGGCCCGGCAATTAAGCTATTTCTGTTCTCAACATTCATCAGAACATTACAGCATCACAAGCCTTTCTCTATACTGCGTCAACAGTAACGAGAAAGTAAAAAATCTTTATCATATATTTTGTAGTTGAATAAAAAAGCAGAATTGCAATATTGGAGAAAATTTCCACAGACCAGACGCGGACTACTGAGAGACGTTTTGCCGTCAATTGATTTTTCGATACCATGGACCCTCTAGACATGGATTTTGACTACATAAGATGATGGAGGTAATACTTTACTACATTCAAAAACAATATTTATCCAAGGTTTAATTATCAGATCCCGGCAATAAGAGTGCGTTGAACATTCGCCGTTTTGTTCCATAGATTATCAGTACTTTCTCTCATCTGTGTCAGCGGTTGCAAGAAAGTTAAAAAGTCTCTATCCTCAATATTGCCCTTTACTACTCATAAATTTGTGCAGGTTTCAAAAATACAGTAATTGTTCAAAAATGGGTCTAATACTCATTTATACCGTGGTTTTGTACGTATGAAGAAGAAATTTACAGAAAAATATTGAAGCCGCTTTAAAGAAAATAATTTTAAAAAATGCTGTACATCACGCAAATGTACTAAAAAACTATTCATAATATCTAGTATTCAGTAAGTAAATATAAATATAATAATATGCAATAAAATATATAAATATGCACATTCCCGAAATATTGAGTATATTTTTAATATGATTATATTTTTAATCGAAGTTATAGGCAGTGCACTCTAGTAAATATTCTATCATTTATTTTCGGCTTATTGGTAACGATCATATTATTAACAAAATATTCATTTATTTTCTAAGAAGATAATTTGATAGGCATAGTTTATTACTATTTCAATAAATATCGAATTCATTTTAGTTTATCAATATTGTCTTAATATTGACATTGTGAACAATAATAAGTATGAGTGTTCATTATTTTCAGAATCAAGTACTTATTACCTCATTACTTATCTCTTCAAAATATTCTTATATAATATATAATGAACATGAGCCTGGACAGAAAGATACCAATTTCTTCTGACACAGATTTGCTCATAGTAGTAGCACTGTGACGCTGACAGGAGTAAAAATATTTCTAAATATTTTTTTTATAATTTTCAGGGAGGGGGAAGATTAGAGTTTACCTATGGCGCAAAATAATCTAGTGCCGGTCCTGGATATAGGAAGACACTAAAAATATTTTGAACTTTTGTAATTTCCGAAATTTTATGTATTTCAACGAAAATGTGACCTGCATTATTTTTAAGCCTACTTTAGGCTACCCGAGGGGAAACATCAATCGAAAGTGTAGGAGCCATTTTTGAGAAAATTTTGGTAATAATGTTGAGACTTCATGTAAATTACCTCCCCAGAATCAAAAAACCCGTATCAAACTTGCAAGGCTTTCAGTCCGTTCGCATCATTCGGGGAATATCAATTTTGCAGAACATGGTGTAAAATACACATTTTGAATATTTGTTGACATTGTGTTGTTAAGAGAAAGGCAGGCAGACAAACGTACACACGGTTGAATAAAAGGACGTACAGACAACCAGATCGACATACGAAACGTGTGAAAAGAAATTTAGGGTCAAGGATTCCTAAAAACCTTTCTCCTTTAAAACCTCCAAAATTATTACTTTGAAGTAGCTAATATTTCCCATGTAAAACAAAAAAAAACATGTTTTGTTCTCGTATTCATTTTATTTTAAGATTATATATATCTGTACATTTAGTTTCTCAACACATTAGGAGTCATCATCAGATAGTCTCATAGCAATTACCAGCCAGTGTGCTTTGTACTTGGGCACTGGGAACCGGAGACATGCAATTTATATAAGGACGATGTTCCGGGGAAGCGTGGAAGTATATGTTCTTGAAATTCGTTCGTTTGAAGCTCGTGCGAGGAGGAATAAAGGCTCTGCAAGACGCAATTTCCTTAGCTCTGTAAAGGTGAGTGTGATCGAGAAATCTTCGAGAAGGCCGAAGAAGCGACTTGCTGGGAAGTCCGACTTCATATAATGTTAATGATGATCCACGTTATAAGATTATTTACATAACTGATCGCCAACATTTGCTTATTAGTTTAACTGAGCGTATTTTCAATGAACATATTTTATTTTCACTAAAGAAATATTAAGTAGCAATCGCATATTATCTTTTAAGTACAAGCGTAAATTCTATGGGCATTTGTGAAAGGACCACTGAGAGTTCATTCAATATAGTGCTCGTAAGGACTCTATTAAACATAGTGAGAAATCATAAAAACATGTTATTATTAAGCAGGGGGAGGAATAAACGGCATCTACACAGGCAACATGATAACTCTCAGCTTTACTTATTCATGTAGATCACTCCCCACTATGAGAAATGCAATACTTCAGAACACATATCCCTAGATAAACTTATTACCCTGCAGTTAATTTACAAATCCTAAATTAACTTACATTTTTTAATGCATTGATTAAACCAAACGCTAATGTTCCATAATTATTACTAAATTGCCACCAAAAAGTACCTTTTACTCTACCTGTCATTTTTAATTAATATAGAAAGGTCATTTATTTGTATATAATGCATTTAACTTAGTAATCGATCTGTAATACACATTGAATTATAGTCTCGTTTGTACGAAGACGAATAATCGTAAGACAATAATACAATATTTACTGTGAGACTCATAAAGTGGATATCTTAATGTGTGGAAAAAGACCTGGAGAAGAATTTTGAGATATTGCGCCGAAAAAACGCAGTTTTCTTTTAATGCATTGCATGGTCTCTTTTTATGTAAGTGTACGGTAAGACAAGAAAGTGAGACCACTTTCGACAGTGCAATAGTTTTATTTTTATTCTCAGAAATAGTAATATGGTAACACAAAGTAAGCCTGCAACGTATTACTTAGAAACATTTTGGAACGCTGCGTGCTCAAGTGGCAAAATAAGAAAGCGATTGTTAACTGGAACAGCGTATCACTTCCTTCAGGGTCCATTTAAGATAATAACTACAACAGCACTTACTTTCTCGCATTATTGGAAATAGTTATGTAATTTTGGAATATATAGTTGTATTTCATGAAACTTGAAAGAAACTCAGTTATAAATTGATTAACTCCCATTGAAACGAAGCGCCTGTGGTGCACACGAGTATCAGAGTTAATTACTTTCTTAATGTTAAGAAGGTAACGCTTGTAATGCTACAGAAAAAAATGGAGAATTTTAGGCAGAAAAACTCTTATTGCCGCGACTGGTAACAAAAAAGTGGATAAATCCAATTGATAAATCTAAGGAACAAATTCCTCTAACGCGTATTGTAA
>BOPP01000014.1:15900565-15931719 GCA_017312745.1 Gryllus bimaculatus | reverse complement strand
GTCTGTGTGTCTGTCTGTGTATTCTATGGGCAACGCTAGCGGATAAACCGTTCAACCGATTTTCTCCAAAATTGATTTTCCTCTATCGATCTCGCCGATGTCGGGCCCCTTGAAATTGAAACATGATATTTAATGTTTTGGGGTACTTTACATTAAGTTCCTCAAACATTTTTAAAAATTTTCAAAAACACTGGCTCCATCGACTTTAATTAAATTTTATTGTTGGATAGTCTGAATAGTAGCAGTTGGCTGCTACGTAAGTTAGGAGTTAAGGTTCTGAAGACCATACGGCAGCGATGGATACTTCATAAATTAAAATACATGAATTTTTTAGTTTTACATTAAATATGTTACATCCAGAAAACTATTTCCTTTCATAAGAATGTTATCTGCATAATACTGCGATTAGCACGACAGGCAACAATGAGAAATATTTTAATAATTTGAAACCGCTGAAATGCGATTTTGAATACTGCCAGCGCGTAAAACAAAACCCGAAAAGTTCGAAATCACCACTTCTATTTTTTTCATTTTTTCTAAAATTCATCGAATGTACCAAAATGGGACTAGCACCATCCACGTACTTTACAGCTATATACGTGAATTTGTTTTAATGGAAGACTTTACTGAAAAAAATGTTCAAAATTATAAATTACCTCTATTTTACGCTTAAGTGCGCAAAAATACTCATATATTCGAAACACGACCTTATTTCTATGTCTGTATTTGATGATCTGGTTTTGACAGATTTCTTTAAGAAAAAAAATCTTGATAATTGTAGTTGTAAGAAGAAGCCGAAAAAACTATCTATTAACTCGGCGAACAGCTGAATATGATATTATTTTCACGAAATTTGTTAATTGATGAGCGCAGGGATGAACATTTTTCACGGAAAATAAATGTGTGATGTTTGTTACTATGGAAAACAATGCTTCTTAATTATTCAGATTGATAGTGTTGGTATGTAGACTATTGGCCGTACATGCCACAAAGATCAATTCGGGCTGAGGAGAAAGGGGACAAGCCATGTTTGCAACATTTCAGGAGAAAGAAAATATTATATAATACTCTCACATTGCATACTATCCTCTTCAAATATTCTGTGTGAATTCACTGTGATAGCAGTAAATTGTTTTTTAATCAACTTTTTGCTAAATAGCTTTTATGTGATCAGAACTTGGGTTTAATTGTAGTTGATATGATTCCTTTCTCCGCAGAGTCAGAATCGAGTTTAAAGAAGGAAGTGGGAACCAAAATCATAAATGCAATAAATTTTACGTAATAATATTTAAGAATGTTATATTTATATAGAAACATCATACATCCAACGAACTAAATATTTGTGTAGCAACAATCCCATCTCGATCACATTTTCGTCCAGTTTTCCTTATCCTCGAGCAAATGCGGAGAAGGCCCCTTCTTTCGCTTCTGAACATAAATGTAACTTCAAATTTACTTCTCCGGATAGCACGCCACACACAGTTTTTAACTGTTTTGGACGTAAATAAATAAGTAAATAAATAAACAATTGTCAAAATTTATTACAAATTAAAAATTGTAATGAGTTTGGAAAAAAGACTAGCACATGGCTCAATTCTCTTTATCTCCTTGAATTGATTTACGGAGGCAGATTGACAAGTCCCCGACTTTGACAATAGTTCGCGTCCACTTAGCAGGCTCTTCGTTGGCACTCAAGTCTTAGATCCATTTTACGAAACCTTGCTTGATAGTGTTGCAATCTGCTTGTTAGATCATTGTTGAGAAAGTCCGAAAGCAGAAGGTGTGAGTGGCTTTGTGAAAATGGAGAAAAGTGAATTTCGAATTTTGATCAAATACTACTTTTTGCGTGGGAAAACTAAAGGAAACGGAAGAGAAGTAGAGAAAGTGTTACGGTAACACTGCTCGTCACATGGTATGGTCCATAAGTGGTTCACCGAATTTCGATGTGGTCGTTTGTGCACAAGTGATGCGGAGTGTCCAGGACGGCCGGTTAAGGCCACAAATGAAGAAACAGTGACCAGAACTCACGATATTGTGATGGAAGACTGCCGATTCAAAGTAAGGGAGATAGTTGAGATTTAAACATTTCGTATGAACGAATGTGCACCATTCTACACGAACATTTCGATATGAGAAAGCTGTCGGCTAGATGGCTGCCGCGACTGCTAACGGTTGACAAGCAAATAGTGTGACCATTTCACAGAAGTGTTTGAACATGTTCAAGCGTAATCCACATGAGTTTTTGAGGCGTTATGTAACAGTTGAAACGTGGATTCATTATTTTTAACCCGCGACCAAACATCAATACAAGCAGTTGATTTGTTCCCACGAACGTGCTCCAAAGAAGGCGAAAACAGTTCCGTCGGCAGGAATGTTATAGCAACAGTTTTCTGGGATTCGCAAGGTGTACTATTAATTAACTACCTGGAGAACAATAACAGGTTTATATTACGCCACATTATTTTCACGGGGAATTGTTGAAGAAACGATCACACTAGGCGAAGAAAAAGGTCCCCTTTCACCAAGACAATGCCCTCGCGCTCAAGTCTGCTATTGCCATGGCAAAATTCATGGGACTGCACTACGAACTTTTACCTCACGCACCCTATTCCCCAGATTTGGCTCCAAGTGACCTCTATTCGAAACCTGAAGAAATGGCTCGGTGGAAAAGAAATTCATGTCCGATGAAGACATCATGTAAGCAACAAACCAATATTTTGCAGACTTCGAAAAGTCATATTTTTTGAAAGGCTTAAAAAATTAGAAACCTTTGGGGAAGGTGTATTGCGTTAAAAGGAGATTATGTTAAGAAATAAAGTTGAATTTTGTAAAAAATAAATTGTCTTCTTTAAACGTCACGGGTTTTTCAATCCACCCTCGTATAGGATGTATCAGCTATTTATTGTGGATATATGAATTCATGCTTTACTGCACGTTTAGCGCTGTCACACAAAAATGTACTCTTAATATTTGCTCCAAGATCTTCACATTTGGAGCAAACATCCACTTGAGACCTACATAATCTAAGCTCCTAATTTTCAGGTGCCATGCATGCGGAGGCGCAACTAAATTTTCAGGTGCAAGCATTCAATTTGTGTTCATTTCAGGATACTTCAAATTAGGGTTGTGATTTGTTTTGGCGGGTATACTCTAAACAACGCCCCTGTGAGTAGCTCCTTTGGCTGTGACTTCCAAACTGCAGATACCCCACTGCACGCATACATAACACGATTCGCTTTGCTAACATTCAAAAGGAAATGTTAGTACTGAGGAGTAACGGAACATGTCAGTGACTTGATCCCTTCCTCTGCAATTCAGCTATCTCCATTATGCAATTTACAGCCTAAACATTGATATGACATGATTCTTTTCTTTTCAGTACAATTTGTTTTGCCTTAAGAAACAACTTCACAAAATAAAAAAAATGCTTTTTTGACTTATTCTCTTTCTCCTCATTCTGATTCCATTAATTTATTTCTGTACAAAGGGTTCTAGGAGATACTAGATAAGAGACATTTGGTGGCGTCATCCAAGCAATTTGATAAGGTAGTTGTATCTGATAGTTAAAATATTAGTGGTAATTAGCGGTATAAGTATTATCATTGTACTAACCTTTCCAATAATATCTCGAAGTCAATGCAGTGAAAAACCATTAGTTTTAATTTGACATGTTTTATTGTTGTAGTTGTGGAATATGACCTCTTCAAATTCAAAAGACACTCTATTAGTGGCCGATTTCTACGCTGGAAAGTCAATTTTTGTGACCGGTGGTACCGGATTTCTGGGCAAATTACTGGTAGAAAAATTATTATGGTCATGCCCTGGAATACAAGCCATTTATTTGCTCATCCGATCAAAGAAGAACCAAGATGAAATAAGCCGTCTCACCACGATTTTAAGCAGTCCGGTAAGTAGGATTAGGGGATCGTCAACACAAACAAGCAGCGCTGCAAGTTAACCGCACATACTTTCTGCCATTTAGAATCTAGGTATGTAATATTGAAATACTGCAACGTCTGTCCTACTAGCACATCAGCTGTAACTTAACTCCAGTTCAACAAATTCAAACCAAGCACCACAGGTGTATATCAGCATTTCTTTCGATTGTCAGAAACAATAGTCATATCTTACTTTTATAAATTAAACAAACGTGAATAAATAAACTGTTTAAGTATTTTTTATTTATTTTTTACGTAACGTCACTAACTGCCAAGAACTGTGTGTGATGTGCTATGGTCAGAGTTGCATTCTGTACATGTTTTCTTAAATTCTGGGATCCCTACCTTGAAATAATTAAAGATGTTGTCATTGCCAACAATATTTTTTAATGCAATAGCAGCTTTCGATGGCTTAGCCATCATCATCAGTTGTCTGATACAAGAAGGAAAAAACAAAAAAACAAAGCATTAAAACGTGAATTAACAACAAGATTATGATAAAGGTAACAAATAATTTACAAATTTTTTGGAAAATATATTTGACAACGGGAGAAAGAAAAAGTGGGGGGGTTAAGCCATTAATACTAAAGAAAAGCGAATGAAAATAGAAATAGAACACGTAAAAATTATTTTTATACAGAAAAACATAGAAATGTAAGTTGAGCCGTTCCTTACCTGCTAGATGGAAGCCACAAAACGACTACTCGGGGTCGGGCGAGCCGAGGGGCTTAAGTACCTTGACCCAAGTTAATATACACGTTGAATAATACAAACATAATACAAGTTGAATTCTGAATACAGATGGAAACTAGTGGTCCTAAAGCAATACCTTCTTTCTCGCCCGTATTTTAACGCAAAATTACTCCAAAAGTACTCATATTTACGATAAATTGTACATAATCTTCTTTCAAAATCTATCTTTAAGGAACTGATTAAATTAAAGAAACAAATTGTATCTTTACAATTATTTAGTTGTAGACAAATGTCAAAAATTTTCTTTTTCAAATTTCGAAAAATCTGGGTTTGTAACACACATGAAACCTGCACCATTATCTTAAACGTCCTTTACACTATCCAACAATTGAATAAAAAACAATGGAGACATTTTTTTGTTCAAAATTTAGAAAATGTCCCACGGGGTTCATGGAAAGTATCACTGAAAATTAAAATATCCATTTCAAATTCAAAGGGGAGAGACATCAGCCATATCGAATAGGGAATATCAATTTTGTTAAAAATCAGCTGAACGGATTAGCCGCAAGCGTTGTTCATAGATGGTGGGAGAGTTTGCCGTCATTTAATTTTTTGGTGTCAAGTACACACAAAACATGTATTCTGGCTACGCCCCGAGTTATAGGATTTTTTGCTAAATTTATCTACTGGATTGAACTACGTTTTCTTAATAAGAGAATTTGTGCCGAAAATTTGTTTTTTCACGCTGCGCTACATAAATTTCTATCTACTGCGTAAACGAAAGAGAGAAAGTAGTGAGCTTCAATGGCAAAAATTGAGAAGAAAATTCGCTGCAGTAAAATAATATTTATCTGCGATAGATTTAGGCTATTATCCCTTATCGTGCCGAAGGACTCGAACTCCAGCATGAGAACAGGTAAAATAATCATTTGAATAACTATATTACTCTATGAACTCTAAAAGACTCGCACATGCAGTAAAGTTACTTATGTACAAGAGCAAAAGCAGGACATCTAAGCTTCTGCTCGAAGGATCAGGGAAACTGGGCGAAAAACCTGGTCGAGAACGGAACAGAAGCTGAGATACAATACTTGTTAAGGGTTGTTTACAATTATACCGCCCAAAAAATTAATACATTAAATATTGTTATTGAAATTAATATTACTTCTTTTTATGCATGGCATAGACACTAAACGTATAGAAACAGTTAAGAGCAGAAAAGGTTTTACTTAGGACTTAAACTTGTGTATCGAATTCAATCGTTTAATTTCATCTCTCAATGTGTTATAATATTATGAAGGTGAGTTGTATATGATTTTTTTTTACGGAGCTGTTGATACTAACAATTGATGAATACGATTACTACTTCTAAATTAATAGTTATTGGTACTATATAAAAATACGTTCTGAAAAGAAAGTGCTTTAAAGCTGAATTTTGTTTTCCGCTCTTATGCTGCACGCTTTGATGATGATCGCTTCGGGATAGAAAAGGGCCTATAGATTAAATATAATTTAGATACTGTCTCGTAGCTAAGGGAAAGGTAAAGATACATAATTTCTAGTTTAATAAAGAGAGGCTTACAAGAACGACGTGGGTGAGATTTTCTTATTATTCGTACAATCCTTATTTGTAATCTAAACGTCTGGGTTCTATAAAATGTGTTTTCTCAGAATATTATGGGTTATCGCGGGCAGGAATGAACATATACAACACTTAATACATCAAGGGCCAGTAACTCGAGGGAAACAGACGCACAAAATACAAGGCGAGGAGGTCAGAGGTCTTCCGGCCTAGAAACACGTTTTTAGCAAAAAAATGTTAAAAATTCAACATTTTCAGTTTTTTTCAAAATATCTAAAAAATCAACTTTTTGTAATAATTGTCGTATATTAAATAAAAGAAGATAAAATTTCCTACATTTTAGGTATTACAGTTTTTTTCTTCTTCAAGCTGCTAGAGCAAGTGCATTTTATGAAGATACTTCGGAAAACTCTATTCATCCCATTTTATTTCAATGTAGATTAAAATACGCATTTTTCGTTCATATTGACCTTATATGAAATGAAAGGTTGTATATTTGCCTACATTTTACAAATTAGACGTTCTTTGTCTTGTAAACAGTTGCGTAGGTACTGCACGTCGAACCACACATAGACCAAAAAAAAAACTTTGATGTTATTGTGAGAATGGCACCTTACTTATCTTCTCACACTAACTCATGTATGTAATTATAATTAACTACATTAATTAAAATTGCGTCCTACTAATTATGACGCCTGGTGAATAATTTGAACTGAAAAAAGCAAAGTTGGTAATTAACAAGGTAAAAAAGAAAAATTAAATATTTTCGAAGCCGTTGCACCTCACTTTCATCAATGTATTCTTTTGTTTGGAATGCATGGCTATTCATCGTCATTTGCTACACTGAAATAGAGAATTCTATTACTCTTGGCATTTTATATTGTATTATTTCTTAAGGATTAGTTCTAACTAATTCCTTGTTGAAGGTCCTGCTCCACCAGTTCTGCTTTGTCAGTTCCGTAGGTTGGGATATCTGGCATTATCTCGCTTTCCGGTTCTAGTTCGTCCTCTAGGTGATTTTCAGAAACCTCTGTCATATTATCACAACTCTTCTTGGAATTGAGCCACAAGTTAAAACTTTTAAGCCCTCCCTTCTTTCAGCCACACTTTCTCTGACAGGTTTTGGTGGATTTGCATGAATTACGTAGCAAAAAGCTGTGTGGTAACAGAGTTGTCACAGCCGCAAGGTCATGTTTAATACTTTTTCCCATCCCCACCCATCATAATTTCCTTTCCGCCGCCTAGCCGTTGCTGCACCTGATGGTAGACTCTTAAAGTGTTGTTGAGCTGCTCCAGCAGATGGTGGCCATACAGCAATGTTTAGCTTGCACTTTAAGGCAGATTTGATGGAAAAATCATCTGAATTGGTTGAGTGATGGCGCTTTCTCCCCACTATAACCGAGTAATGATACAAGAAAACGTACGCCAGCATCAATATCCATTTTCTGAGTGGCTTTGAAGTTGCCCAAATACTTTTGTTGTGTCAAGAAGATTAGGGTTCCTGATCAGAGTCTGAAGACACTGCTGCTGCTTCAACAGTTTGAAGTCTTTCCTCGTGCGCAGATTTACATTTTTGCTGATACCTTGCATTAGTCAATATCTTCTCTCCTGTATTCTTGAAAAAGTATTTTTTTAAAGATTTTCTGCATATTTTGCAAAGAATTGAGCCTTCGCCGTCTTCACGTCAGGATGATATTTTTTCTTGATCTGTTCCATCAACTCTTTCATGGAGAATCGGCACTCATAATAACTGTTTTCGAGGTTATTGTGAATACATTGCATTAGTCTATTAATTTCCTAAGAAAATGGCCCAAGTCTCTTCTGTTCCTCCACCTTTGGCCGACCATAAATTGCTTTCAAAGACGTGATGTGGTATTGAGCATCAGCTGCAACCAAATCAACCACTGAATCGATGCGCTGATTTATCGCTCGCCCGTAAGCATCATTACGAGCTCTTGCTCGGTTGAGGACTGATACTCCAATGTGTCGAGCCGTTTAATGACTCGAGAAAACGTTCAAGCAACGCTCAGCTCAATAGATTATTAACTAGAAATAAATATATTTAGCTACTTAGAGGCCGCTTGCAGCCGTTCATGTACTTTATGTTTCCAAATGACGATTGAATTTTTATAGACGACAATGTGCCATGTCACCAGGCTACAATTCATTGGTTTGAAGAATATTTCGGACAATTCGACCCAGAAATATGAACATCTAGAGCCCCCTATTGAACCATATTGAACATTTATGGGTCATAGCCGAGAGATAAGTTCGTGCACAAAACTCTGCATTGTCAACATTTTCACAATCATGGAAGGCCTATAGAAGCAGCATTACTCAATATTTATGGAGGGATCTTCCAACGGCTTGAGTCCATTCCACGTCGAGTTGCTGCACTTCGCCGGCAAAAGGAGGTTCCATAAAACATTTGGAGATGTCACATGACTTTTGTCACCTCAGTGTATATTTAAAAAAATAATACACATAGGATTATAATTTTTTTTGTTTATCTTTCAATATTTCTGTCAGGCTAACAAACAACATTCAATTTCTAATGAACATCTGCAATATTCTCTTTACATAAATTACGCATTCAATGAGATTTAATGACAAGCGGAAGTGATTATAACCATATCGATTTAGTATGTAAATTTTTAATAACTTTTTAAAATTTGTGGTATATTAGGTTTTTATTTGTGTTACATTTGTTGATTTCAGGTATTTGAGCGCCTTAAAAAAGCCAGACCTCATGACTTGAAAAAGATCATTCCTATTTCGGGAGACATATCCAAAGAAGACATGGGCATTGGTCCGACGCAAAGAACAACTTTAGTGAACAACGTGTCCGTAGTATTCCATGTGGCTGCCACAGTGCGATTCGATGAGCCAATAAAAAGAGCAATAACTGTGAACACAGTTGGCACATACCGTGTGCTGCAGTTCTGCCAGCAGATGCCTAATATTAACGTAAATACTCTTTGTATATATTATACATTTATTTAATTTAACGCTAAAATGACCTGCCTGTGATATTGATTAATATATTTTATTATATACGTTCTCAGGCATTTATCTATGTTTCCACTGCATTCAGTAATTGCAATCGTGAAGAAGTGAAAGAAGAGATTTATAAACTTCCTTACGATTCTGATAAAATTATAAGTATGGTGGAAATATTAAGTGATGACATTTTAGAAGAAATTACTCCAAAGTATGTACTGATTAAAATTTCCCTATCTTTATTTTTATCTTTGCTTACTCCTAATCAGTAATTTTACATTACATACATTCACTACCAATATATCACAATCTCAAATCTCTTTAATTTTAACAAAGGTTCCAAAACAATTAAACGTGATTTATAATATTGAAAGTACCCAAACAAATGTATGGCGTTTAATATATACGGAACATCATAAATAATTTTTGAATGTGCAAAAATACTGATTATGTCAGCATGCTAAAACTAGGTTTTATAGAATTTTGTGAGTTTGTACGGTATCACTCTACGCATTTTACGAATAATAAATATAATAATAATAATAATAATAATAATAATATAGAAGTTCTTTATAAAAAAGAGAGTGCAAGGCATGTCGAAACTTTTCCTCGTCTAAATCTTGTGACAGACATACTAAGGTGGTTATAATGATATGGAGAAAATGGGACCATAATTAAAGGCCTTTGCTGTAGATAGTTCTATGTCGCTTCGAGCTCATTCTTCAAAAAGGACAAAAGGTTATTATTAATAATTTCACAAATCACAACTTAAAAGTACATCCCTAATGAAAATTACTATCGTTTTTTTCTCAATATACTTGTCTTTTAAATAAATTACAAAAATTGGCACGTACTACTTTTGCTTTACAGTTTTGACACGTTAAAAAAATTTATGATTTGTACGCAACCACATAACGTGTAAGTATTTACAGATCGTTCGTGAATAAGCGCTTCATACTCTTTTTGTACACACAGATGAACAAACTTTGTTTAAATGCTCAAGAAATGAAAATTTACGCACACACAAATGTAAATACTTTTTATTCCAGTCTAATTTTCAAATCACTCCCAGCGACTGGTGTTTTTTATGAAAATTGCAACACCAAAAATAAGACATACTATTACAATGAAATTTATCCCTCATATTAGGAATATCAGAATATGCAAATGATTAGAATTGCAGAAGTGTTTTCTGCATTTTGACCGTAAGTTTTTAGTAAGGTGCGAAATCACCACGCGCTGTCATCACAGCCTCTAGACGTCGTGGAATGGATTCGAAGAAAGATTGGAAATTCTGCTAAGGAACACACCGCCACACTTTTTCTATACGTGACCCAAACGTATTAACAGTGGCTACAGGAGGACCAGAACGAACAAGATGCCGACTAATCATATCCATACACGTTCAATGGGCGAAATGTCAGCCGAACGCGCAGGCCAGGGAAGCGTCGTTCTCCGGAGAAAGCTTGCACATTCTTTGCCACTTTCTATTGGGCATTGTGTAACTGAAATATGGCAAGAGTATCTGCTTAACCAATAAGCTACGTTAGCAATAAGAGCTGAATAAATTGACCAATTCCTATCTATAAACGGGATCAGGTAAGTTTTTAATACAGAATTAATGCTGCGAGACTCCCTTTCCCAATAAAAAACGCCAGCTCATTTCTTAATTCGCATCTGTAAAGAATGCTATTGTCATTGTCACCATTTCAAAATATTTAATGATTAAATAATTATCGGAAAATCAATTATTTACTCTTAATGTTTCAAAAAAATCGGTTTCGCTCCGCTGACACAGAGCTCAGGAAGCCACCTTAACTCGTATACGTACGTATTATACGGAGTATAAGAAATGTATGGAATGCTACGGAAACTCGATTTCGATATTTCAATGGAAATAAATATTTTAGGGTTCTCTGAAACCGAAAAATGTTATGTTTTTAAAACGTCCGTCCCTTCGGTCTGTCTGTCCGTCCCTCGTCTGTGAAAAACACTGCATACTAAACAATGCGTAGGAATTTTCCGAAACTGAATAAGCCCCTGTCGATCTGGCCCCACTCGACGCTCTTGGATTTTGAAAAACATTTATTAATTTTTAAGGATAACATATATAGAGCTTTTCTTTTTCAAAAAATACAAAATTGTAATTTTTTCTACTTTCCTGTCACGTCGTTAATATTTAGATTTCTAATAAAGTTTATCCAACACTCTGAAAACCGAGCTTGCTGTTTCCTGTAAAATGAACTGAAATTTCCGCATTTCCCAAAAGCTCTAGCGCCAATTTCTCACAAACAGCTCCTAATTTTTTTCTAGAACTTTTTGTACGGATAGTGCAAAAAGCACTTTAGTTGATATAAAAGACATTAACCTGTATTATTTTTTCAAAATTACGCAAAAGTACTTTTTAATTTTTCTCGCGCCATTAATATACACATTTCCTGCGATTTGTATACATTATTTTCTTTGTGAGTGGATGTGCTTCTAATGACATCCAATAAAGTTTTACAAAAGCTAAAAACAAATTCTGTGAAATGAGCTTTGCATTTGCACTCGCGATTACACAAAATTTTCTAAAAAGCGCCTTGCCGTTAGAGGTGGTGCAGGATATCAATTTATGTCACTGCAGTGAATCTGGCCGGGAGGTCCTAGGTTCGAGTCTCGGCGGTGGCAGGATTTTCGACACTAGCATGACGGCTAGGTTGTAATCGGTCGCTGCCTGGAGGAGAAATCTAGCCGCCGGTTACTCTGATCGGTAGTTTTCTGTGGTTTGTCGCAACAACTCCAGGCGAATGCCGGAGTAATATCGGCCATAGTCCACGGACAGCGCGCGATCTTTCTTTCCTTTTCTTTGTCATATCCTCACACCATTTTTACTCATACTTACTCTAACATACACTACACTACCACACATTGAGCGATCGGTTGGGAGCTTAGAGATAGTTCGGGCTGTGACAGTGCCCCGATGGGGGGACATACCTGGTTAGGGAAAACCGCTAGCCGCCGGTACGTACTTTACCATCCAGCGCGGATAACCACTGCCAACTCCCCGCCTGCACTACACATATGGGATTAAAGATCAGAAATCACTAACAATCCATCAATAATTAAAAATGTCTCCTAATTTTTAAACATTTTTTTCCATATTAGACGAGGTTTTACTCTTCTATAATACTAAATAATATTTCGGTATAACTATTAGGAAACGGAAAAGTTTAGAAAATTTTGAAAAATAAGCTTCGGATAGATGGCAGATTAGAAGGCTTAGAATTAGATGGGAAGAGGATAGGGCAAACTGAAAAATGAAGCCGAAGAAATGAGAAAACTAACTCGTACTAAAAAGTATTTGCCATTTTGCATCAGTTCTAGTCACTTTCTCACACATAGCTTACACCATAAGCGGAAAGCATTATAATGCCACGAGGGTAAACGGTGATTTTTCGACAAAAAGAACTATATTGCCGAGCCCTGGTAATTAAAAAGTGGATAAAATTTGTTTTTATATTTAATAAAATACGACTTACACGTTGTGTAGTTAGAATCCATGTTTAGGATTAGTTGATACCAAAAATTCTTTGATGGCAAAAACTAGTCTGTCCCACTGTCCGACCTTTTGTCTGACTGACTGTCAGTCAGTGTCACTGTTTGTGCTACCGCCTAAACCGTTCGGACGTTTACTGATGGATCCAGGGAAGGGGGGAAGTCCATGGTTCCCCAAAAGGTGCAATTGATTTAAATATTTATGTTCAAATTATATAATAATTTAAAAAGTAATGTAATGTAGTAAGATGTCTACAGTACATAATTAATATGCAATATAATAACAAATATGTTTATTATTAAACAAAAATCTCCAAGCCCCCCCCCCTTGATCACCTGGATCCGTCCCTGCGGACTACTTAATCGATTTTAACCCTGGGAGTCTGAAAAGGATATTTTGATTTTTGAGGGAACACTAACTGACATCTCACCAACATTTTAAACATTTTCTCAAAAGTGGCTTTACATTTTTATTATCTTCTGTTCTTAGATAACACAAAAATCTCTTAAATATGGGCGGATTCTCGTTTCGTTAAAATTGCTGAAAATTGCAAACCTTCAAAATGTGTTAGGCATCTTCCTACAACTATAATATTGAAGAGAATGAAATCCGTTATTCAAAGACTGATCTTGAAATAATATCAAGTACAAGTTATCGAAACTAAGACTAGTTTTCGCGTAATTTAGCGTGAAATAAAGCCACACATTTTAAACAATTATTTTCGCAAAAACAGCTTCAATTCTTTCCTTCAATTTATTCCCCCTGATACCATAGGTCGATATAAAAATGTTTACTGGTCCCACAAAAGAAAAACTCAGAACCTAACTTTGGGGTAATTTTAACTCCACGTTAATGCAATTTATTAAATAAACTTTGGCTCAGAAGCGACTTGAAATGTCCTCTCTATTTTTTTCGTCGTAGATAGCCAAATCGGTAAGAAATGGTATTGGCCTCATTGTCGGAGTACTCTCGAAAATTGCAATGGCACTATATTTATGACCGGGTATTTGTTGTTATTTGAAATCTGTTATAAAAAATCAGTTATTTAAAAAATTCTACACTTTATATTTAAAATATCAATAATTGTACCATATCTAAGCAGTCAGGACGATGATTGTCCTAGGCGGTATTCGGGGTTAAATTCCTTAAGTACTTCTACTGCATCATCAGAAGTAAATATTTTTTCTTACTGAAAAGGGAATGTCAAGAACAAAATTTTCTTTTTTGAAATACTAATAGAATTTGGGTAATTTTGAATCAAATGCAAAACGTTTCCAAAGATACTTAAGCAAGATTTAAAAAAAAAGATTTCACTTCTTTACATTGAACCTTTGTCAAGACTATAATACATTGCTTCGCATAACATGAGAGCCATTTTGAGAAATATTTATATTATATATGACGAAATATTTATTACATAATATTACATGTATAATTCTTTATATACTTGGAGGCCATGACTGCAAATGATTTCTTATTTTCAAAACCTTTTGAGTAGAAAACGTCGAAAGTATTTTGTATTCAAACTATTTTGATTTTTTCCAATCAACCTACAAACTACTACTACTTTATTTTGTTCTGTAAAAAATTAAAATTTTATACAAACGAAAATTCTTGTTCCTTTTAATTTTGTGGATGTTTTCATGTATTTAAGACTTATTGACGGACGTCCAAATACATACACATATACGAAGGCTCTTGCCGAGGATGTTGTGCAGAAATACCACACAAAATTTCCTATTGCCATCGTTAGACCGTCAATTGGTAAGTGCGAAAACAAACGAAATTCTTAAAAATATATCACTTATTAGGTTTTTATTCTGAATATAATCATTTATATTACTGCTATTTATTATAGTGATATCTTCAAATCAAGAACCTGTGCCTGGGTGGACTGACAGCTGGAACGGTCCCAATATATTTGTTGCTGGCATCCTTAAAGGAATATATCATGTATCGATAGGAAATGGTTGTATGATTGTAGATATAATACCAGCAGATATTGTAATCAATGTCTTAATATGTGCTGCTTGGCGGGCAGCCAACACCTCAGGCAACTCCAACATTGAAGTGTATCACTGCTGTAGTAAACTGAATCCCATTACATGGGCGGAGTTCACAAAATACTGTATCCATTCAGCTACACAAGGACCCGCCGAACAAGTTCTGTCATATCCCCATTTTTCGTGGCATAGTAACAGAATTTTTTACTTCCTCCAAATGTTCTTCCAGGAAAAAGTGCTAGCCTACGGAATAGACTGCATCTATTATTTGATTGGAAAGAAGCCAATGTGAGTATGAAAATTACATGAAATTCAATAACAAATATACTAATGCAAAGAATCAGTAGAAATTACATTTAATTACATCAGAATATCAGCAATCGTTTTTCAATAACTTAAACTAGATAGAAAAAAGACGTAATCAAGAAGGTAAGTTAAAGCTTTTTTGTCGATAGTAACGAGTACTAATTTTGCATTTACTTTAGTGTAAGCAATGTACTAAATGTTTTGAAGCCATCAACATTTTCTCACGTACACGTAATTAGTCTGGTGAAATTGAGCAAAGCGAGTAACGTAAATCAGGAGTTTGGAAATCTATCATAGGTTTTTCAGAATGAGGTTTGCACTGCGATTTAAAACCCTAGTTTCGCTCGATTAGACTCGGTTTTGGCGAAGTTTCGAGACTGCGGCTTGAAAATTTCAGACCTCGGCGAAGTTTTATGCCATGGCTCATTCACTAAAATAGTAGAAAATGGAATAGTTTAGACGTATGGAGGAATTTGAAGGTTCATCGGGCCAGGACACTGAACCCGCAAAACGAGAGTATTAGGAGATCGCAGCAATCGTTAGAAGAACGCACCTAACCTCAAATTTCGGAGATTAAGCATTTCAAAAGACAAGTTCATTCATTTGGCTGAAAGTTTGCGATCTAACCTCAATCACATGGACGAAAGACGTAGGGGTTTACCCGTCATAAATCAATTTTTGTGGCTCTCAAATTACTAAATTGAATATAAAACTTACTAATAAACTTGACAAATGAAGTGAATCATAGAGTTATTGAGCATGTTTAACAGTGGAAATAATGATGCTAGTTTTAGGTTTGAAAAATTGAGGTGATAGTTTTGCTTATTGTGGCGCAAGAGTTGCTTGTAACCGACCCAGACACGTGTCGGAGTGAATGCTTCTTAGAAGAGGTAGGCGAAGGTTGGTGCAGATAGAGTTCCAAGAATATTGTTCCTTGAGCGAGCTAGTTGTAAAATGTAGTTATAAAACACTTTACAGAAATGATTGTACTGAAATCTGACTGCATTTATGAGCGTGTATAAATAAATATTAATTTCATAAATAAGTTGCTTGTCTGATCTAACACGAACAGACACGTCCTGTTTATTTGCACATGGATTGAATGCGGTTGTCAGTAATAATGCTTCAAATGATTTTCAGTGAAGTTTCTCGAATAGTCAATATTTTTCAACACTTCCATCAAATTAAAATCCCCATATGAAACTCGAACCGACATCTTGGCTTCAAGTCATGAACTCGAACATGCCATTTAACAACCTCGGCCATATTACAGGACAAGACTTTTACACTTCTATATTACTCAAGATAGGTTTTAGTTCTAGCATTACGGTGCTAGAAAATGAATAAAGGTGGGGAAAGTGTTTTTTAAGGCGACAAAAGGCAGCTGTGATGAGAAAAAGGCCTACCCAAAGGCTAGTCCAGACAAGAGAAAATAGAAAACTAACTACAGCGAGAAAGCCTGTGGCATTCTACAGTACCCCTTGTTTTATTTAATTATTTATTTATATGTCATTCGCTAATACATACCAGGATAAACTAATGAAAATATTTTGTGCGGGTTTGCAGAAAATATTTTTAGAAATAGCATAACTTTGAGACACTAATTAAGCGAATCCAGCTCATTTTTACTTCCCCGTATACATACGTATATACCGAGTAATATACGAGTAATATACGTACTATAGAAGAAGTTTTGTAATACTGCGGAAAATCTATTTCGAGATTTCCACGGAAATGCACCTTTTAGGGTCCCCAGATAGCGAAAAAGTTGGTTTTGAAAGTCCCTCCCACCCGTCCGTGTGCCTGGCACCTATAAGTACTCCCGTCCGTGTCCCTGGTCCACCCGTCCGTGTGCCTGGTAACCATAAGTACATTTTTTTCCAAACTAATTAAACCCATGTCCTTTTGGTCTGAGTAAAAGCTCTGCGATTTTAAAAAACATTCATTAATTTTGGGGTACTTTATATGAAGCCCCTGGGACATTTTCAAAATTTTCTCAAATACGTCTCCAATTTTTTTCTTTACGTGTAAAAATACAGTACATACACTTGTAAAGGTGTCTTAGGTTCGATTTTCACTGATAACTAAATTTTTTATAATAACCTTGGAATTTTTTTCGGCGTCATTCTTCATCTACAAAATTGAAGATATAGATTTTTTCCTTCAAATGAAATTTGATCACCAAATTTAGTTATTTCAATGAGGTATTGTATATTTTTTGAAGTATTGGCACAGTATTGCGTTCAATATGTGGAATTTTCAAAAACTACGAAAACAAGATTTTCTTAAAAGTTATACTCTATGAGATGAAATACAAGCTATGTGGATGTATCCTATTTCTTTTCTAAAATTTAAAAAAATAATACTTTTCACTAGCCTTTCACGTCGTTAAAACTTCAATTAGCAGCGATTTCTTTACATTATTTCATGTACTGGTACATGTGCTTTAAATGATGTTCTGTAAAGGTTATCGAAAACGCAAAAGGTTTTTGTGAAAATTCAAAATTCTGCACTTTTGGAAACACTCAAACGCCATTTCTCAAAACTGACTTCAAACTTTTTCTTCACGCTTTTACGAAGGAAAAAGTGCTAATTGCACTGTTTAATACGACAAAAATCATTTTGGAGGTATACTTTTGTTTTTTTTCAAAAAATTACACAAATGTTTTGTTTTTTTTGTTTCTTACGCCGCTAATATTCACATTTCCAGCGATTTGTAAAAAACTATAGAATTTGTGAGTAAACGTGCTTAAAGTTATTTGAAAGCTCAAAAATTGAGAAAAAGAACATCAAACTTTGCATTCACCTTAAACCTCGTTTTCTAAAAAACGGCTCCAAATTTTGCAATAAAAATTGCCATTAGAACAGTTTTACTCTTCTTTAATATTTGTAAAGAAATATTTGGTTCTGTTTTTAGGAAAACGAAGAATTAAAAAAAAGTTTTAAAATGTATTTTCGGTGGTGATAGTTGGAAGCATGCAAGAGGATGAGCCAAGCCCGAATCGTTAGCCCAGATCAAAGAAAATAGAAAACTAATTTGAGACAGTCCGTGCCATTCTCTAGCACCATTAGTTTCTTTCTCGATACCGCTTACGGCGTATAAAGTTATGAAATACTGAATTTTCGGATGACAAAGTCTTATTACAGGACTCTGGTAATGACAAAGTGGATAAACCAAGCTACTAAATTTAGAAAAATGTCTAAGACATGGTGTTACTAGAATGCGTGTTTTCTGTCTCCTTAATACCGAAAAATAGATTGATGTCAAAACGTTTGTCCGGCTGTCTGAACAACGCTAACGGCTAAATCGATCAGACGATTTTCTCCAAATCTGATATTCGGCAATTGGACTGGCTGATGCCACAGCCCCTTGAATATGAAAGTAACATTTTAGTTTTTGGAGGTACTTTACATGAAGACCCTGGACATTACCAAAATTTTTAAAAAATGGCTGTTAAGTTTTTGATTAAATATTTTTATTGAATAGTGTGAGATGCTTAAGAGAATGGCGAAGATCTCATGTTCGTTGAAAACCCTGATTTTTCGAAAATTAAGAAAATTCAAACTTTTTCGGCGTTTTCCTGCAACTACAATTATGCAGATGAAAACGTTTTCTTAGTGCTGTGTTAATGAAATATCAAGTTCAATTTTTAAAAAAACATGAGAATTTCGTGCGAAATTTTGTGTCAAACATAGGATATTTGTATTTTTTAAACATTTTTTTCTTAAAAGTGCCTCATTTTTTTAATAAACAAAGAACAGCGTAAAAGACGCTTAAGACAATGGTGAAAGTCTCATGTTTGTTAAAATCTCTGATCTTTTACAAAATTAAAAGTCTATCGGCGTCTTCTTTCAATTACAATTGAGAAGATAATTTTTTTAATGAAATGTGTTCATAAAATATAGATCTCCAAATAATATCTTGTTCAACTTTCTGAAAAAATTGCATTTTTTTGTGTAATTTCCTGCCAGACATAATAGCCCGCTCTCCATTCACTGTGCTTCGTTTACGTAACAGAGGTAATTCCAGCAGGAGGATTTGCAAGTTTAAATTTGTATATTATTTAATATTTGTCTGCTTCTTACATTTTAGCTTTTATTATATATTTACAAAAAACATTTTGAAAATTACTTAAAACCTACTTGAAATATATTATACAAAAATTGCTAGCCTTAAGGGAATATCAAATTGTAATATAAAAATGGCTCGGGTACAATGACTCTGGAGCTATTTTCTGTGAATTACGTCTTATTGTTGCAATATGATTTACTTGTTTGAAAAGAAGTTATAATTGTCAAATATGTGTTGATATTTTCTTGAAAATATTAAGTTTATAATGAGTTGAGAAAATCTGATTATTGAGATTGTGTTTTCGGAGAAAAAGGGTTGTATAAATACTATTACATAACTATTACAAATGGCGTAAAAGTAGTTATATTTCTTTAACACCATTTGTTTAGAGCTAATTATATATATATATATATATATATTATAGGATATATATATTATATATATATATATATACTATATTCAATTGGGTTGATTTAATCTATGAAGATCATGCTCAATTATGGCAAACGAATTGCTCTACTGCAGAACCTAATCCAAAAGAAGAATATGATCATATCTTATAGTTTTAAAACATGCGAAATCTAATTGAACTTTTTCTGTTACAGATTGGTCAAACTTCATAGAAAATTATTGCGAGCCCAAGATGCCATTGAGTATTTCACTACGCAGCAATGGAAATTTCTAGATAACAACACGCAAAATTTGAGTAACTTACTCAACGAAAGTGAGCGACAGACATTTTCTTTCGACGTTCGCAGAATCCACTGGCCTACATATCTTCAAAATTATTGCCTTGGAATCCGCCATTATCTCCTGAATCACAGCCCTGACTCTCTCCAGGAGAGTCAAAAGCGCTTGGCAATGTACGAGAAAATTAATAAGTACCTTTTAATTATTGATGGGTTTTTATGTTTTACAAACTATTTTGTTGCAGGTTTAAATGGATTAATGTGTGGATCCCATGGTTGCTTCTCCTTTCCATTCTATATTTGGTATTTGTTTCCTGAGTATTCCTAAGAGAAACACTTGAGGATGGCAACCTAATTCATGAAAAAGTAACAACTGAAGACAAGAAACCATTCATATGTTTGTAGTAAGAAAGAAATTATTTGTAAAACCTTGAATTTATTTAGTTTTTATTACAGTCTAGATACAATCTTAGACTTCTACGAGCATTGTCACTTCGTAAAAACTTCAATACTTGTTACTTAGTAAATAAATATATTTAGAAAATAGTATTTTATTACTAACAAAAATTCACGAACATTGTTCACAAGACAGGCAATAAAGAGGTCACAAAACTAGCTCTGACCTCTAAATAAGCGACTACAAAATGACAATTTGTTAGAACATGCACCAACGATCTCTCTCAGGAATGACAGAAATAGAACACATCATATGAATATAGTAGTTTTAGGTATGAATTTCCGGTTATGACAGAAGACTGGTTAAGGTTGGTTCATAAATTACTTCGCGAAAGAGGAAGGGAGTGCATTTGAGGCAGCTCGTGCACAGTTACATGGGAGTATGGGGGAAATAGTTTAGTGATGCGTAATGAAGATACTTTTTTTATTATTTTCAACATTTAATTAAAGGTTTCAGATCATTTCTCGAAAGCAGGTGGGTACTCACCATGGCCACAATGGCTACCAGGCATGGGAACTCGACCAGAGTATTATAACAGAGGCGGCACTGTGTTATTATCGACGCTCTTGTCGACTCTTTATTTTCATTAGGGGCAAGATTCCTTCTTAGATCTTCTCCTCAGTAGTCAACAGCGTCGATGCGCGATATTTTAATAGATATAACACGTAGACAACGACCGTGGCATTTAAAATTACAGTACTAAGCAATTTGTCAAATGGCATAAAATTATAATTATACAAATATAATGCGATATATGTAAAACAGGCAATTTAGAAGCCAATAATTATTAAGATTTGGAATTGTGACTCGGTTAAAGAAGTTATTGTCAAGTGCAAAATAAAAAATGATTTCATATACACAATTTTGTTTTTCTAAATTATGTAAATAAACAAGATAAACAGCTGAATTCCATTTTTACAAAATCAATATAAACAATTATACGTAGATATTAATTCACATTGCTGTCGACGTAATATTAAAACCATGAATTTAGACAATTTTCCAAATAAAACTAGTGACTATTATTTCTTTCATATTTTATAATTACCAAAATAACATGCCTCATATCAACACCTGCAAAAAATGTTACCATATTATGAAAATTGCAATAAGGTGCTAGGATAGACTACCTACTAGGTACTAGACATGAATATTATTCATCAATTTTATAAATGAGCTTGAAACATTAATTTACCCCAAACATCCACAAAAAATTATCCAGTCAATCTAGGCCACTACCAAGTTAAGCTATAAAATATATAGATTTCTGACACTAATGTTACTGACATTAGATATTTTTATTATTTATTCAAGATAATTATGCAGAAATTAAAATATAAGAAGCCCGAGTAAGTCTCAGTCAGCTCTGAAATTTATTAATTTGCTCAGATTTCTTAATTAAAATGTGTACATTTCAATATATGAATATAATACAGAAATTAATCCTGTACACGTAGGCTTCCGCGGCTCGAGTCCATTACGCCAACGACGCGGCGTCACCCGGACAGCCTAGAAGTAAAGAAATTAATCCTGTTATTTGTAATAAAGAACTCGACTGTCTAATGTAAAATTCGCGTTAAACATAAAAAAACGGCCGATATCAGAAAAACATAATTCATATAAGAAGATGGGCCAAACATTTTTGTACCTTTGTTCCATTATAACACGTATGCAAGAGAAGTGAAATCTCAAAAATAGTAATGTGAGAGTTGTGAAGAAATGTGTTTAGAAAATAGTACACATTTTCAATAAAATATTTTGTCTATGGATTAAAAATTAACAACTCAACTATGCACGACACAGTTATTCTTTAATATACCATTTTCAATGATTCTTAAGGATTACATATTGTAGATAATTTTCTTGTGTACAATTAGAGTATGTAACACACAAACCTCTTCAATATACTACCACATGTACATATCATCTATATGAAAGTGAAACTCACCATGTTCATGTTGGATGTGATTGAGTTATTTTTACATTGCTAATTCACATTTCTTCTATTATTTCATTTAGTGACATCATTGGAATGTTGGGATTTGTATTTACTGAATTATAGTGAATATGTACAGGAAACAATTCAAATATCATGCTTGTAAAGTTATTAACTGAGCAACAAAATTAATGATTCTACTTCAACTTCTCAAACCAGTTTTTGGACATAGTAGGTTTTACTTACAATCAGTTATTACATATGATATACTTATTGACTAAAAGTACAACTAATTTCTCAATAAATGGTAGATGAAAATGCAAAGGTAGAGCATAAACCCAGAATTACTAAATATTTGTTATAGGCATTAAATAAATTTCCATTTACTAACAAAAATGTTCATGTATTAGTCTGTTTTCTAAACGCTACCTCAATCCTAATTCTTTACCAATCCTGACCGCTGAGTAGTGACGCAAGGGCGCGTACGCGGAGATGCTACTTGGCTGTCCTCTTGACAACTGACTGCGACGAGACGTGACAGTTATTACATTTACATTATTAATGGAGGATTACTTCCGTGCCATTGTTAATGGAGGATTACTCCGAATGCGCAAAGTGCTCAACGACCTCCGAGGCTTGGAGACGCGTTGCGTCAATTGAAGACTCAACACATTTTTTAAAAAATTCTACTCTAAACTAAAATGCATCCACGTTATTTTCCCGGAATGTCTTATTAGTAAGCGTTTTGTTGTCGGCGTGGGCAAGAACAGGAACAATCCCATCATTAGGCAAGTCTTATTAAACCTATCATTCGACACAGATCTATTTAATGCCACATCTATCATTATGAAATACAGGGTATATTGTCATTTCAGATATCGATTTTTAAAATAATATCGCGGTAAAAAATATTTCTAAAGGGGATCCGTGATTCTGAATCCAGGGAGAGTCATGATTTTCGAAGGCCGTGATGCCGGCGTTTACGAGCCGAAAGAGGTCATCATGTTTTCGATTAAGAGGGAAGAAGCTCACAGGTTAATTAATGGGAAATGCGGAAAAAATATTAGTCTCAAACTGGAAGAGCTCTACAGTCTGCAATTGCTTCAAAATTATAAGAGCGTTTTGTGAGACCAACTGTCCTCACCCCTGACTTTCAATTCCGAATCCAGGGGACATCCCCCGAATCTTTTAAGTGTAGAATCTACCCTTTCGTACCACAGGCCCTGAAGGCTGCTGTAGGCCGGGTCATTTCAGACATGATCAGATACGGTATTATTGAAGAAAAATCGATCCCCTATATTTATTTCCTGGTCACTGTAAAAAAAAGGACGAAGGTCTTCGGATCTCTCTAACGCTAGAAAATTAAATGAGATGAGATAACTGATTATGACGCGCCGATTGCAAAAGACGAAATGTTGTGGAAATTTCGGGGAACAAGCCTATTCTCGACAGTAGATTTCACGGTTTCCTATTGACAAATTGAAATACAACCCGATGATTAATAGTAGTTAATAAACCAGGGCTCCTAGACCAGATTTTTGAGACCTACAATTTTTAGATTTTTAAAATTTTACATGTTTTCATTATAATCTTATTAAAATTCTTAAATTTATTAATATTTTCATATTTTTATCCCAAAAGTTTCTAATTTTTTTGCAATTTTACTCGTTGAGGTTTATTTTACAACCCTGTTGAGTTGGCGAAATATTGCATAAATTAATGGGAGAGCATTAGCAGAAACCACAACGAGACATTTCATGCATAGCCTTCTGTGTTATCATCAGTCGAGAGAATTCTGAAAAAAGTAACACATAATTGACAAAGATTATTACTTTGGCGTAAGAATCAATGAGTAATGAAGAGATTGTCATGGTTACCTCTGTGTGGACGAAAATAAACGTTTTCCTTACGAATTTCAGGATATTTATGGTTTCTGTTCTTTCGCTCCACGTCTCAGAACGCTGTTTCAAAGAAACTACACAATAACTTCTTGCTGCCATTGTACCACAAACTTTCAATGCGCACAATACGCGTATAGTTTAGCTTCTCGGCACTATCGCTCCAAAAATGGTAGCGGCTCTTCTGATTTTCAACAATGAGAGCTCGTTGCGTCAGATGTGGAAAAAATTGGATTCCGAGAAATTTGACAATGATAAAATCTTTAGTCGCTGCTATCAGTGCAACCCATCAGTGATTTTTCGAAGCAGTTGAAAGTCGATTTCAAAGAGCTTTGTACAAAAATGAGTATTTAGTCAATTGGGAAAGAATTCCCGCGGTTTATTAGCAAAATTAGACCATCTTGATAATGGGAATTTTAAAATGTATTATCTTTTTTCTTAAAATCTTTCAAAGAGCAGCAAAACTGAGCTCTTTGAAGTGTGGCACTAAATTTGAATACATTTGGCGGCCAATGTACCAACATAATTTCTCTCCCCGAAAGGAAACAAACCGGGCTAAGAGGCACAAAGCCAGGACGCCATAGAACAGACTGTCGCTGTCTGTAGGCAGCGAATTATGCTACCCTGTTTCGATTTATCGGCTTTCAACATGTTTGACTAAATCGGGAAGCGCAGAGTGTTAATTTAGTTGCCGGCATTGAATCTATTGAATAATTGTAAGAGCAACCCAAGAGCGGAACTGGGGCGTCAAAGAAATGACAAGAGAGTGATTTGAATGCGTTTAGTTTAAACCGAATGCTTATTTACTTGCATTTAAATGGCAAGATGTGATAGGAACCCTGATGTAAAGAGAATCACGTTCGCATGCTCCGTAGGTAAAAAGAATGAATGCACTGAGTACCGAGCGGAACCCTGGCAATTCAAAAGAGAAAAATTACACGATCGTTGTGTGAACTCGTGACACGAATCCAATCGCCGACCGCGCCGTCCTGTCAGTGCGACGGTGAGAATTCAAAAATAAAAAGGATAAAAGATAAGAAAACCAATGAGATAAGATATTATTAATCGCGCAACTTTTCTTGAACAGTGACCTGTTGTTTCCCCCTCTCCAAACACATTTTCAACTGACATTCCAAACACATCCCCCAACATTCCAAACACATCTTCACTGACGCAAAATAGAAACTATTTTCAGTTGAAGACGAGAACTTGTCCGTGATTTTCTCCAAAAATATAAAGAAATGACCAAAGTCGGCGACGATCCATCAGAGGAGATACCTCGAACTCCTGAGAAAGTTAGACCGCTAATCATTGAGAAAGTTGTGAAGATAGACTTATTGTCCAGAGATTGACATTTCTTCATAAACTCTAGTGGCCGATTTCGTAACTAATATCCCAACTCTACCCTCATTTCTTCAATCCATCGTTCAAGAAAAGTTGCGCAAGTAATAACACAGTTTGTATCACTGAGCGAATTTGTGACTCGAAAATTTAAAAAATTATAATAATAATAAAAATAAAAAAAAGAAATGTTTGGAGCTGGGATCTTCCAATGCGAAGTAGAAAAGATCAAAATTCAAGAGAAATAAAATAAATTTATTGATGCCCGAATGTACCATAACGAAAAAGGTCACATTTCTGAGGAGTTATGTTGACAACACGAATTAGGAGTCAAAACAAAAATAACGAACCCAGTACCTATGATACTGTTAACCAATGCAGTATTTACTAGGCTGTCTGGGTGACGCCGCGTAAATACTGACTCCAGCCGCGGAAGCCTACGCTCTCAGTTAACCAATGCAGTTTGGTATATCAGATGTTTTCTACATATCAACTGTATGTATTACTCGCGCAACTTTTCTTGAACGATGACCTTGATCCCCCTCCCTTGTGCAATAAACAGTTGAAGGCAAAATCTCGCAGCGGTCACTGATGACAACCTCCCAATACAATAATACAAACTAGTTTGCGAGACCACCTTCTTGAAGCCGGGCAGGATGTTGCAAACATTTAAAACGACTTTTTTGTCAGAATTGCAATTACGAACACAAAAGTTGAGCAACTGGACTGTCAAAATAACATAAATATATAAATTCTGGGGCAAATCATTCTACTGTTAGTACACAGATTGTCATTTCGTAATATATCTACACTTTGAGAATGGGCTTCGCAGTGAAATCAGATAGGACATTACGATGAAACTTTTATGCTTATTGATCTTGTGTATTGGCGTGTGTGTGTAGATTTGCAAGATTTTTTTCCAGTAGATCTTCTGTCATATCTACTCTTGCTCCAGAGGACAGGTCTAGAGCATGTTATTTTGAAAGGTTGCGCAATTCTGACGATTTCCTGGCTGGTTGTGTAATACTCCTACCAGAAGAGAACGATAAGTCTTTTTCATTAAGATGATTGGGAACCTCCATTAACACCTAAAGAGAAGAGTCATAGATACCCATATGGGGTGAGTGGAGAAAGTCTAAATGGCACTGTAAAAAATGTTTTGGCTAATTCTGTTTTGATTTTATGAAAGAAATACTAAGGAAATGGCAAACAGAAAATCGTGGGTGGGTCGGGTAGCCTTTGGTCACGAGAACGCCCGTGGCAACATCTGAGAATGACATGCCCCCTGAGAAATTACTAGAATCAGCAGTGTCAGTTCAAAGCCCAATACAAAGTAGTGGTACGGAATGGCACAGACGTTCTCGTATTAGTTGTCACAAATGCAATAGCGTTTACAAATTGCTGAAAATGTGCATAGTAAAGGCGTCAATAATATTTTTAAAATATTACATTTGTGTAATTTTTCAAAAACCAAAAGTAATTGCCAATATGAAATTTATGTATTATTAAACAGTTTAATTAAAACAAACCGTTGGAAACGGTTGCAGAGTAAATTTGAATCCCTTTTTGAAAAAAATAGTGTTTAAACTTTCTGAAAATGTGGTAATATGAACTCATTTTTACAGAAAACAGTTGAGTTTTCGAGAAACATTATATGGCATTAGTTATAGAACACGTACTCAGTGTACTAATGTGAATAAACTGCCGCTAATATAAGGATTAAAGACTTGAGTAACAAGTCAAGAAATAGTTTTTATTTGAAAAAAAAAAAGAAAAGTGATCAATATTGTACTAATGTCGTCTCGTAGAGTACATTTATCACTATCCCTAGCAAACGCTCAAAGAAAAAGATTTGCAGCGATTTTCAAGAAAATCTTGTTTTTGTAAGTTTCTGAAATTGCACGTATTACAAGCAATAAACGCTACGCAAAATTCGACTGCACTTCATTTTGAAGCTCTTTTTCTCCAAAAATATTTGAGTTCTCGAAAAATTGCATATAAACTCATTTGAAGCACAATAATTCAGAAATCCAACAGTGTTTACAAATGGTTGGAAATGAGCTTATTAACGGCATGAGAGATCTTTCAAAAATATTACATTTGTGTAATTTTTGAACAAACAAACGAATACCCTGAAATTAACATTACGTCATACTAAATAGTGCAATTAGCACCATCCTTTCGAAAAGTTTGAACAAAGCATTTGGTGCCATCTCTCCACTTTCTGAAAATGAGGAATTTGGAGCTCATTTTCACAAAAACGGTTGAGATTTTGAGAAACGTAATATGACATTATTTAAAGCACAAGTTTTCGCAAATATAATAATGTGCGAGAGCCAAGTAAACAATACATTTTTGTAATTTTGGAAAAAAAGAGATACGAAGTTTATGTCATTTTATACGTAGATTGGATTTATCCCTATCGCTACCCAAAGTTTAAAGAAAAAATTGAAGCCGTTTTTGATAAAGTCTGCTTTTTGTAATTTTTTTAAAATTTGCACATAATGCTCGCAATATTGCGCGAAAACTTCTAAAATTTTCAAAACACGTATATGACCTTAATGAAAAAAACTCACTATGAAAAACAAATTTTATTCGAAGGAAAAATCTCTAACTTTCATGTAACAAATTTAATGAAAAACTATTAAATACGTCTTATAATTTACGAAGTTTCGATCGCTGAAGTATGGTACTCAGAACTTTTTTAGCTCCTTTAGATGAAATAGAGGCGATATATTGGATGGCCTTTAATTCCGGATGTTCAACTTATACTGGCTAGTATGTGTAATGGTTTTACACGGATAAAACAAGTGCTTGGTAAATATGAACGTGAGTACGATTGTTAGTGTACTTATTTTTGCAAGTTCAAAATACAATTGGGGATGAAGTATTAATGTAACATTTTACTATTAGAATTTGAATTTAGTTGCATTAATGCAACTGCTGAAAGCGTACATTTTATTTTTAATGCAAGACGTATATCATCAATAGAAATAGTATAGTATCAATAGAAAAATAAAATGACATTAAAATTAATAACATGAAATTAATTACAATGTGTAACAAATTCATAATTGTGTGTTAGTATTTCCCGCTCTTCGTTTGACACGCTGTCAGTTCGTAGTGTGGTAACACGGTGGTCTTAAATTATTCAAATGTTTCTCACTGTTGCCAATCATGTTGATCGGGTGTAGATAATATTGTTATGAAAGGAAATAGATTTAAGGCAGGTAATGTGATTTAACGCAGACTAACAAATACACTTATTTTCGATTCGAACTCGGGCCTCCTTGATGAAAGCCGAGCGTCTTTGCTCTGAGCCACCAGATGCCGGCGGATTTCACGGGGCGAGGTATTTATAATGTCACGAGGAATGTAAATCTTTGGACGAGAGTTGAAATTGTAATATTTCATTTGCATGATTTTTGTTCCCACCCTTGAGCAATCCACCCATTTACAAATTCATATGTAAAGCAGTTACGTCACACTCAATAAATAGAAACTTTTCAAGGATCTCATTCATGATATTTATTACTCGGAAAAACCAGGTGTAGATATCTGTCATTGTATTTACGTTTTATAACTTCCTCGTAAACGTACGAGATACAAAGAAATACACGAAGAATATTTAAAATTATGTAATGCCGCGACAAAAAAGGCGAGGTTTCGACCAAAAAACTTAAATTGTGGGCCCCTGATATAGAACTAGTGATTTTAAAACGCACATACTTTCTTGCCCCCTTAGTAACGGTTACGTAATAGTATTATGCCGCAATATTTGTGTATATCAACACATTTCAGCGAAAAAGCGCTGACATCAAAACGCACATGCAGCGATGGGCACATATGCCAATAATGGGTACATATTTTCTTAATTCTGACTTACTTAATGGTGGGAACATATACTGATATTTATAATTACAACACGCGTCGTAGAAATCCCGTTCATCAAGTGTCAGTACCAAGAACGTACTACCAGAAATTCACATAGAACACATGTACGTTACTTTACTACGAACTGCCAGATGACATTAAACAATTGAAGTCTGTTCACAAATTTAAGTTAAAAGTCAAATCTTTTCTGCTGCGTAATTGTTTCTATAGAATTAGATATAATAGATAGGATTTCTATAGAATTAGATAATCAAGAAGAAAAATAACAAGCAAAACAATTATATATAATGAATTAGTTTACATTTGAATTGTATAATTTTTTTAAAAGACTCTATATGTTTGTAACAAATAATGAACTTCAGCTTCCGGGTCAATAACCCCCAGTTCGATCAGGGTTTTTGTTAAGTTTCCCTGATATATTGAGCAAATGCTGAGATGGTCCCTTGTTTTGCTTCTGAACGTAAATGTACCTTCACTATGCGCACATTTTGTTGAACTCTCCTTTTGTCTGTAGAGTTAACAGTTTCTATTTTGTTAGCAAAGCAGAAAAGTAAAATGTACAGCTTTTTACCGTTGCAAATAAGTTTTCTATTAGTCGGGAACAAAAATTTATAGTTTTTAAAATATTACTAGTCTTGCTTTTTTTAATTTAATTTTTATTCATTTATTTATCTTTAACTTTTAGTAATCTTTCAAGTATTTATAGATAAAATTATGGGAAGGGATATTGGAACCCAAAACAACGTACGCAGATGATCTTCTCCCCCATACGCCACTCTCACTTTTTACTGTTTTTAACGGAAGAAATCTAATCTAAATCTAATCTAATTATTAAATCGATGCCAACTACAGTGAATTGACAGCCTTTACTCTTTTCAAAAACCAATTTATGATTTATTATAGCAATTTTAAATAATGTTTTAGAGCTCATGAATGAACTGGTTAACATTCTTCGTGTACACAAAATAAACATAAAGTTTTTAATTAAAATTCGTAAGCTTACTGCTAATTTCTCAGGTGTTTTTCTCGGTTGTCGTCGTTCTTCAAAGGATTTCCTCGCTGCTCCTGTTACAATGTTTTTGTCTGTCATCCGAATAAATGATCAATTTTTTCCAGAATGTCCTCGACTATTTTATAGTTTATATAATTCAATGATTTCTTTCAAAATTACTTTGCGACTGACCCTAGGTGGGCTTCGGGGGAAACCCTATGTGAAAATATCTCCAGCCGACTTCTGTAAAAAATCTTCCCCATCTACGGAGCTATCCTTACATAAACACTTTCGGAATCCATTTGCCTTACGTCTCAAATGACATTAACGAAAATCAACTGTAACTTAATATTACTAACACCCACCTTAAAACTATTATCTTACACAATGATATTCTATCAACATTAATAATACTTTAACCATTTCAATACTTTTTATAAATAACCTCAGATTATACTGAAAACTAACATTCACATCATACCAATCATTTACATGTGTCCAGATCGACGGATATTAAGAGACTGAATATTTTCACCTTCCCACTGAATCACAGCTTTCATAGCCTACTTCCCATTTATCGCAACTCGTGTATTTGGGGTCGTGTCCATCGCCGTGACACCCAAACATGGAATACTATACTTTGTTTATTTGTTGCCCTAACAATGCGTATTCTTCGATTCCCAAGCCTGCATACAATCGTATTACATTCATTTACATTTATATTTTATTAGAACTGCAATTGGGTATGACCCGGTGGCAGTTAAGTGAAAATAATTGCAAAAATTACAACACTTACATTAATAATAATACTAATAA